>VZSR01003371.1:6282225-6477492 GCA_013398615.1 Brachypodius melanocephalos
TTTTTTGAAACAAGTAGCTATTTAATCTGTATACAAAAATAACACTCCTATTGATTAGCAACTATTGATTTCCACCCATAACAAGCTGGGGAAAACTAGTGCTCATTTGTATGAATAATATGCAGTCTAAGTAGCCATGGAATCTAACAGATCCTCAGAAATTCAGAAAATTTAGTTCTTTATTATGCACCTGGACATGAATGAATGTGGGAGCCTAATTCTATACACATTAAAAAAATAATTCTGACTTATGGAACTATTTTAACAGAGGATATAGAGTGGCTTTTCATTCAGCTCTGCACTGGTATTGTGACATATACTTAGGCAATTTCCAGCACAGATTAAAATTGTTTATAGTTACTCCCACTAATATTTTTTCTTTTCTCATTAGCTTCAAAATCCTGAACAAAATGAATGAAAAAAAAAGTATTTCAGAATCTATCAACAATGTAAAAACCAATCACTAGATTGCTACCATGTTTTCACTGAGAGCATATGTAGAAAGTCTACTTTCAATGCAATTTTAAAAGTGCTATTAATAATTCTGGAAAACACTAGTAAGTAATTACAAGTGCAAAATGTCTTTTCACTTGTAAATTAGTTAACAACTCATAATTTGACTAGATCTTCAGAAAAGAGGTAACTCAAGAAACATGAGAGTTGTAATGCTCATATTTAAGCAATTGGAATAGTTTAGCACATCCCTTTCATGTAATTTTAGGCAAGTTGTTGGTTTAAAGGAGATGTGTAGAATCCCTCTACAGCCAGCAAAGACAGGAATCTCCAGTGGATAGTTCAACCTATCTGTGTAAGACACATACTAACAAGTTGTCCTAAGGAACCCATGGAGGTGATGTATTCTAAGATTTAGATCATCAAATTTGATGAGATACATTTACGCTAGGTATTTAAAGGAATAGAGAAATAAGGAGACAATCTCACAAGAGTCTTCTAAGTATCAAGGTTTCTTCTGCTTGAGTAAGGGGACTGTTTTACTGTATCAGTTGTGGAAAATTAATGTGGCTTGGGCCACATGATAATCATGTGATTATCGCCACTTTGAGCTACATAATACAGATTGTATTTTTAATTTTATGTGTATATTTCAAGTATTTCTGCAAAACTTTCACAGATCCAATCTGAGACGTCAATGTTATTCCTTATTGTTAGAAAAAAGTATCCACATCTTGTTAGAAGTTACAGAGAAACAAAATTGCCCTCTTTGAAAAATCATGTTCCAACAGACAAGAAGGAATGCTTGAAACATGGTGGTGGAAAAGCTGGTTGTGGAGGTTAACTATTATAATACTTCCCTACATTGTTTCTGAGTGAGGGTAAAAAAAAGGTTAAGCTATTCCAGGAGATGATTAACAAGAAAATCCTAGCATCATTTAAAAAAAAAAAAATTAAAAACATATAAAACATGACTGTAGTCCAAAATTAACTTCCAGAGGTTCCAACCGATAGGATAGATGAAGACAAAATCCCAGTTTCAATATGTCTGAAAGGTTGTGATGATCAGAGGAGATTTCTGAAGAAAGCAACTGTCACTCCTATCTTCCACAAGGACAAGAAAGGAAGATGAAGAAAACTAGAGGCCAATGAGCTTCTCCTCAATTTCCAGGAAGATGATGGCACAAATAATCCTAGAAAACATCTGCAAACATATTAAAGTCAAGTAGATGATCTGGGGTAGTCACCATGGATTTAGAATGGGGAAATCATGTTTAACCAATGACAGCCTTGTGCAATACAGTAACCAGCTCTGTGGATGCAGGGAGAGCAGCAGATGTTGTTTACCTTGACTCCAGCAAGGCTTTCAAAACACTCACTCATAAAAGCCTGAGAGAAGCTGATGAAGTACAAGTTAGATAAGTGGACAGTGAGGTGGACTGAAACCCAGCTGAATTGCAGGTCCAAAGGGCTTTGGTGAGTGGCACAAAGACCAGCTGGAGGTCAGACCCTACTGGAGCAGCCCAGGGGCAAATAAGGCCCAATAGCTCCATCTATGACCTGAATAACAGGACTGAGGCAACCTCAGCAAGATGGCAGGCAATCCAAAACCCTGAGGAGTGCCAGATTCACTGATCTGAATTCACTGACTCTGAATCTGACTGATTCACAGTCAGATTCAGAGGGACCTCAGGCATCTGGAGAAAGGGGCTCTTCAGAGTCCCACTGAGTTCACAGTTTGGAAAGCAGCTCTGCAGAAAACGACCTGTGGGTTATGGTGAAGAACAAGCAGAACATGAGCCAGCAATGAGCCTTTGCACTCAGGAAGGCCAACAGCATCTTGGGCTGCATCAGGAAGAGCATCACCAGCAGGCCAAGAGACTGATCCTTGTCCTCTACTCAGGATGCCTGATTGGAGCACATACAGAAGATGGAGCCAGGTTCTTCCCACTGATGCCCAATGACAGGACAAGTGCTGACAATCAGAAACCATTATAAGAAATTCCATTTAAATGTAAGAAAAACTTTTCTGCTGTGACAGGGGTCAAACACTGGAACAGGCTGCCCAGAGAAGTTCCAAAACCTCTATCCTTGGAGATATTCAAACCCTCAGTAGACAATTTCCAGCAGTCCTGGCAAGAAGGCTCAGAACTGATGGACTCTGAATGTCTGTCTTCAAGCCACACAAACACAGCTTCAAGCCTCGAAAAAACAATGCTCTAATCCATACAGAAAGTCACTTTATGCAAGAAGAGTAATTGATAATTCTATCAATGAAACAAATCAAACAAATAGACAGTTTCTCAGTTTTATGAGTTTCTTCTCAGTCAAACTCTGTTGAGCTTTCTATTTTTGGCCTCCAAAATTCTACATCTTCATTTGCCACTGATTTTTTTATTCCTTCCTAGATTAAAACCAGTATGTTATTCAGTTCTTTCCAAGGACTACAATGTACAGATATATTTTGGATACTATATCTTTGAAGTCAGTGCAGTTAGATTTCACCTAATCACAGAGACTGGTGGTGCATTTTATTTATTTCTTACTCTACATCAAATAGGGATGTTGATCATATTTCCTATATTCTGATTCCCCTTACAGTTTTCATATGAAGTCGGCTAAGCCCTACATCTCTCCTCCTCCCCACTTATATTTTTAGTAGCATAAATTGTTATTTTGAACAAGTAAACTCAGTCAACCCCAGTGACTCTCAGAATAGATATCCATGTCTGCATACAAAGGCATCAATGGTTATAAGCATTTTTCTTTACTAGAAAATGGCTCATTCATCTACAGCTACCCAGATCTGCATTTCTAAAACTCTATGGAATACCTCGTTCTGAAGACCTACAAACTGCAGGGAGGAGAACAAAGTGATGTAACAGATAGTTACTGAAATAAATGGGAATGCACAAAGGTGGCTGCTGACTATTCTGTGGGCATTTGATTCAGACTAATTCCCCCACTGTTCTAAGACCTTACTTAAAAATAAGAACAGAGACAAAACTTACTACTAAGATAAGAGTATCCATTCATAAATGTATACAGGATGGATGTGTCATGAGGGAAGTTAGAAAATAGCCAAGGAGTTAGACCAAACAGATAGAAGGAAGGAGTTTTAGGTAAAGATAACTTTTGGTAAAGTTATCCTGTACATATCTTTTGATACGGTGACCAATCCAGCAGCTGTTAGTGAGGCACAGTGCCAAACACCAGAGCAAAATAAAGGAATTAATTATTGTTTTACAGTGGCTACCAGCGCCAACAAATAGCAAAAGCTAGTTGCATTTCTTGCAAGCAATAAAATCTACAGGGACTGTGATCTTGTTAGATTTAATTGCTCTAATAGATGTTGCTTCAGGAAACCAATTATTTCCTCATACTTGAGAAATACACAGATTTTCTTTTCCATTTGGGAAAAGTTCAGAGTAGCAAAATTCTAGTTTCTCTTGCGAAATGTAGCACTACAGCACAAACTGAAGCATTGGAAGTCAAATGTTTCTGCAGTTTCTCTTAACTTCTTATCCAGAAAGTTTATTAGAATAATTGGGCCACAACTATTCTCTTTGAACATGAACTCAGCTCTACACAAAGAAACACAAAGTAAGCTTTTAAATCCACAGCATCTGTTTGATGACTAGCATCATAATACTTTTAGAGCAGAAGTAAGACTTCGGTCTATAAGACCAGACTTCATTACAATGCTAATAGATAGGTGGATGACAACTCCTTTGAGCTTTACATTCCAAATCTCTAATTGCCTTTTTTTTTTTTCCTAATTGCTATTTTTTTCCATTCTTGTTATTTTTTACTGCTCCCTCCAGTTTACTTGCTTCTTCATTTTTTTTTTCATTCTTTTTCCTTCTTTTTCAGTTATCTTTTCTTGCTCTACATGGGACCACATCTAATGGTAAATTGTGCTCTCACATCTCATTTAATTAGTTTGAGAAGAAATGTTCAGTGAGTTGCTTCCTTAACCATCAACACTTTGCTTGCTCCATTGTTAAGGGCCAAAGCTATTGGAGAACTAGCAAGGAAAACTGCACTCTGCCCAGAAGAGCATCTTTGCAATGCAGAATGAAAAGATTGAGTCCTGAGGGCACTCACAACATCAAACTCACTCAATTTATCTGGCAACTCCAAAGTTGGAGGCAACTCACTCATGAGAAATTACACAGAGGGGAAAAAACCACAAACAAACAAACAAAAAACACAAAACAAAACAAATCAAAACTAAACAAAACCTTCTGGAAAATTGCCACATTTAAATATTGTCTACAGCAGCATTAATTTATAGTTCTAAAGGAATAAACAGCTATTTTCTGTGACTACTACATGAGACACAATTTCAAGACAGTCTGAAGATCTAACTTTTAAAATATGGCATGCATCTCAATAAATATAGAAAACAGAAAAACGAACAAGGTCATCATAGCAATGCCAGCCTGCTATGGATGTGTACATGCATTCCTTAGCAAGTCTTGACTTGTCTGCAGTTGCCATCTAGTGGCTTGTGGAAAATTAAGGACATTTTCCTTGTCAAAAACCACAGAATCGTAGATACTTCTGGAGAAGGATTCCTTCATTTTTGGTACTAGTTGCCACTTTTCAGCAGAGAACAATCAATCAAAGGTAAGGTATTCCCCTCTTGCCTAATTCAGCAGCAAAGAATTATCAAGGTTTTAGACATCAGAGAAGTGAGACACTTAGAAGTTATTCATCCAATTCCCACAAGCCTAATCAGCTTTGAAAGATGTGAACACAAGGAAGGAAAAAAGGGCAACTAAAATTTATGACTTCTTACTTCAGAGAGTAGGCCCTAAGAATAGTGTATTTGTTTTTCGTTGATTAATTCTCTTTCTACCACATTCCCTGAAATTTAGACCTGGCAATGATCTCAGGTAATAAAGATTTAGTGGCACATGAAAAAGGTTTTGATGAGCGATTTTTAAAATGAAAAAAAAAAAAAAAAAACCTCGCTGATTTGACTAAAATCTTTTTCTGTGACAAATTATTTTGTCAGATCATGGGTTCAGCCCAGATTCTTGGCTACATACTGACAGATTACTCACCTTTGCACAGCAAGCAAGGAAGCTTGTATAGACACAGCTCTTCGCATCTTTAAAGAGAAAAAGACTGCTTTTGTTTCCCATGTATAAACTTATTACATTTTATTACTTATTTAATTTCATTTTCCTGAAAGAAAATGATACACAGAATACTAGCTCTGTTCCACTAATATTCATTAATATGGGAAGCTCAAACCCTGGGATGAACACCAAGAAGATACAGCTTGGTTTTGGTGAAAAAAGAATGCTAAGGCATAGAGATAACAACCCTTTGAGTGGCAGCTGGAGATAGTAAATATTGTATAGTTGTAGATCAGTTGCATATTATAGCTTTAAAGTAAACAGTGTCAAAGGAATATTTCTCCAAAGGTACAAATACAAGACCTCTAATCACACAAAAACTTACAAGTTTTCCAGGCTGGAGGAATTTACTGTTAAAAAAAAAAGATGTAATGGTTTTTATGAAAAGGGTAAAATTTAGTATCGCAAACAAGATTGTTCCACATACTGAGGAATTTACTGAGCATATGTTAGCGGGGAATTCGTCTTAAAAGGCTGTGAACAGGAGGCTGGTTGAAGGAGTTAAAGGAAATATTTCTAAATAAGTAATGTCTCTTTGCTCACACTGAGGAAAGGACAGTTTGACTTTACAGAAGTGGTCCTCACCTGTAAGTTCCCAAGAGTCAGAGCAAGTACATGATTGTGCTGGGACACAACTACGGACAGCAAGGCCAAGTGGGTGTTAGCAAGATGACCTGTGTCCTATTCTGTCCATCTTCAGCAACCTTTATGCAAATCACTATTTTTTTCCACTGTTGTTCCCAACTTGAGAGAGCACACCAATCTCCAAAACTCTACACAGTTACCAGAGGTTTTATGACAGGTTGTTGAAGAAATAAAGAATTGGCAAATTTTTCCACTTACTGACACAGAAATAAAAATAATTGTCAGCAGAGAAAGATGAATACAATAGGAATGTAGAGCTACTGAGATAATTTTCCTGAATGTCTTTGGAATGCCATTGACAAAGCTTTGAAAAATCATTACTGTGTGAAAACTCGTCCATCCAAGACAAGAAGTCTCTTTCAATCTACCTAACTTTTGATCTTCTCCTATAAACCAATTTTTTAATCATTCTTCATTTCTAGTCTTGTCAGACCTCTCAGATCTTTTATTTTTTTTCTTAGATACACATTGGAAGAAGGTTGTACAGTAGAAAAACACTACATAGCAATATAAAATATTTAAATACTTTTGCTATGTTAAAACATAATGAAATCTATGCTGAGATTGAGTTACGCCTGTATTTTGTCCTTGCAAACTGGAATTCAGCCATCAGAGAAATACAGTAACACTTCCTCCTTTTGAGAGCTTGTAAGACAAGACATAATTTATGTCTGAGATTTTTATTTTAAAAGTCCTGTCAGAACATAAGTTTCCAAGCTCTACATAGTTCTTAAAGTTCTAAAAACTCCCTCTAATGGAGTGCTTCATATAAAAATGAAAAAAACCATCAGGCAGAATTTCTAAATCTTTATCAATTCACAAGAGGTTCCAACAGAAAACTTAATAACAAACAGACACAGAGATAGTTAATATAAGGATCACATATGTATTTGTGCACATGGCTGAAGATTCAGTCTGAGCAACTGTCTTATGGATGAGGACAGTAAAAATTACCTCAGCAGGACATTGGCTCCATGAAACTCCTCAGAGCTTACAGAGGTACAGTGACTGTGACCAGCAGAGACATCAGGGGATGCTGCACACGCCAAACTCAGGCATAAGAAAAGTGCCCAGCCAGGAGTTGAAATGTGAATGGATAAACAGAACAATAACTATGACAGACTATGAGCGAATGTCACTAAATGTTTCTTGTAAGCCAAATTCCAAGCTAATATTAGTCTTAAACCCTTTTCAGATTACATGGAATCAGACTTGATAAAATTCCAAGAAACACAACAAAGTGCATAGATTAACTTATGCAACAGAGTACTTCAAGTAATAGATATTACTATAATCCCTTTAAAACAGCTTTGAATTTGTAAGGTAGTGAAAGCTACATTAATCAAAATAAGTTTTTTAGCAAGGATGATTCTAATTTTGATTCTCAGCTCTGTGCTCCAATCAGATTCATATTATAGAGAAAAATAATGTAGCAGTAGCAGTAGTTGTATTCCAAGATGAATTTCTAAAACACGATCATAGCTTTGGCTTTTACCTGGAGCATTCCCAAAAGATCATTGGCAAAGGCCATTTAAAGGATAAAATGAATCAGCATATAATCAACAACCTTAACACCCATTCAATAGCAGCAAATGCTCAAGTGCTGACAATTTAATTTCTACATACTGGATTGAAATATATTATCTTCTAATTTTAAAGCAACAAGTATGCAGTGCCGTCATCTCTCTAGCAGAGGAAGATTTTAGAGGAACCTTTTTTCCCCCATTTCTACAAATCTAAGCTTCTCTGAGAATTTCTTTTGCCAGAAACTAAAGGACATTGAAGGAGGATTTCAGCCTCCATAGTCAATATTTCATAATATGCTAAAAATATTCTGGCTGATATTTTTCCAAGTTGCATCGAATCTTTCATTTTTGAGCTGTCAGTTCTAATTGCTTGTTTATTTCTGTGCTTATGTTTAGCTTGTAGAAGAAATAATGACACACTACCTTCTCCTGCATAAATAAAACAAAAGTATCATTCACAGAATTACTGCAAGGAAGCAGATTTATACCAGCTGCACATTACCTTAATTTAAGTAACACAGAGAACAATTATACATACAAAGATAATCCCAAACAGAAGAGAAGAAGACAGGATTGAACTGCTTGTTTTAAAGAATTACAGCCCAGATGATGCTACAAGATTTACTGAGCCAAATTATGCTATAAAATGTTGCCCATGTACTGGACACACCCACTCACCATGAGATAATGAATCTATACAAATCAGGAGCATTACAACAGAGAATGCCAAAGATGTGCATATATCATAGAAAAGGACACTAGTTCAGATGCTGAGAGAAAAAAGGTCTATAATGAAGAAACTTTGTTTCTGCATTTGGGTAATAAATCAACACAACGATGTCCTGGAGCATCAGATATGAATGACATGACCAACAGTGACTTTCCATACTACAATTGTCACACTAATACCTAAAAACTTTCTATTGCAACGTTAAAGTAGTGCAAAATTTCCTCCTGAAAATACAACTGGACCAAAGTCTTGTCAACATGCCCATTCACTCATTTTTAAGTACAATTTTCCTATCATAAAACTTCAACTGAGTGAGTGAGGAAGAGGAAATAGAGAATGGAATTACAGTGTTGGAATGTCTCCAAAACTGTAAATATAGTTTCTTGAAGCCTTCATTAAGATTACTTTTTAAAAAAACTAAGCAACAACAGAAGAGGCTATAAAAACATCACAACTCTACCCATAAAATGAGATACTATTTTAGTGCTATTAGTGCAGTCATAACCACCGTATGACTCAAAAGTATTGGAATAAACATACTCAAAAGAAATATGGCACAAAAATATGTTCTGAATGCAAAAGATGCTCAGGGAACACCAATCAACCACAACAATCAGCAAGCACACTCTGGCTTTCTCTAACAGCACATCAGCTCATCCGAGTGACAGGGCTTTGTACTGACTAGAAAATACAACATTAAATTGCTTTAATTCAAAGAAAGCACAGACATATTCTCATATCCATAAAGACAACCCACCCTTGTTAAAAGCAAAGCCCGCATTAGGGAATCCTTACCTAGAAATTATTCTGTTAACCTAGATTACATTATAGAAGACTTTAGACAAGATGTTTTATATGAAGCTGTAAGGTGCCTGATATGTCTCTACCCACAGTGCTTTTCAATAAACATACTAAAGAAAAAATAGAAAACACACTCCAAGATCAATGAAAATGTAAGGCTGATACCATTTTTTCATTTTAAGTAAATAATCTTCTCAGTTGGACAGTACACGAAAACAAGTTTACAAAAATCTTATTCCCATCAGTGCAGTTTCAAAAGCAGCCAAGGCCTTGGCTCATTTCTGGGGAGGGGGTTAAAAAAATGCAAAATGCAAGCATATCCCTGCTCCCAGACTTGGTGTCTGACTCCTCACATTGCATCAGCCTCTGCCAAACCTCCTAAAAGGTGTGAAAGAAAGGGGAAGGGATAAAACAAGACAGTGCAGAATCTCATCACTATTGGAACACCTTGCAGAATGCCCTGTTTCTGCTGGAATTCAGTTGTGACCACAGACTTCAAACTTTCAGAAAGAATATTTATCGTACCACACATCAGTCTGTAGCCGTAATGAGGCCTTGGACAAAATGCCTGAAATCTGGAGCTGTCACAACAGCTTTGGCAGCACAATTCTGTCAGATCACCCTGCTAAGAGTGTGCACGTGAGGATGCCAAGATGTAAAACCTATTGGGATTCTGCTACAAAAGGGAGACAAACAAACACCATCCAATCCACACTGTCCAGAAATACTCTCAAAACTACACCAAAACCACATTTCCATTTTATCTCAGAGAAAACTGAAAATTTTTCACTTCAAAAAAACAGCCTAGAGGGGAAATAACACGGATACAGCATGTATAATCAGAAATAATGGTTTGCTAAGTTAATTGAGAGAACAAACTCATTTTGGACAGCAATTACTCAGAGCGGCCTCTACTTCAAGGGGTTGTCTCTCTCCTTAGAATGAAAACCAGATGGGTAAGTTTGTTATTCATATTCCAAACACTATTTGCAACACTCATTTTCTAATAAACAAGTATGCAGTTCTCTATTGTGCATTCACCACCAGAAAATCTTATATCTGCTAAAGAGATTGAAATATATGCTATATTTCAGGTTCTTCGTGATCTTTCCTTAAGCATGTTAACATTCAATATGTCCTAATTAGTTTCCCTTTCAAATTACATTCCTGATTTCCAAATTATACGCTAATATGTTTCTTTGACTGAGAGGTTAAATTATTTTATTTCTTTGCCTTTTTGGACAAGCTGTAAAAGCATTTCTCCTGAGGAAAAACAGGAATGCTTTTTTTTTTTTTTTTTTTTTTTCTGCTTCCTCCAAGAAGGTGAATATTTTTATTTATCTTCAGCATAACTTTCTGTTACTAAAAGGAAGGAAATGCTCCCTGAAGCCCACCACTTTATGCTTTTCAGTTTAATGCCACAAACATCTTCTGAAGTAGAGAAGCATAAACTCATTAGCAGCATTTCAGTTCTCTCTGCTGCAGAAGCCTGGAGGAAAGAAACCTTAATACAAAACATATGATTCTAGCACTGAAATTTACATCTTAAACCAAATTATAACATCTAATTTTATGCAATCTTTGTATCTCAAGTTAGGATTTCCTCTCTTTTCATTCTGAAAGGGTCTCCATCTTAACTGGGTTTATGCTTTTCCACTTAACTTGTCTTGACTTACTTCTGCTTTAAAACATGAGAGACTGAAAAGAGGTATTTCCAGGTGAGTTTGGAGAACATAAACAAGATTTTAGGAATGCCATAAATATACCTAATAGGAAACTTATCTATGAGCAATATAATCAAAGAGCATCCTAAGATAGACAGGAATAATAAATTTATACAAAAACTATTTGAAAATAACACATTCAAATAATAAACCTAATTAAGTTCCCCTAATAGTTATAAGCAATCCATCATAGAACAAAAAACCACTAGCATACTGATACATTATAAAGCAATTTGTAGGTTTTATGTTTACTTTTAGGTTTCAGATACTCAGGTTCTCCAGAAGTAGAAAATAGACACCCACAATGCAGTAACAGGAGACTGCAAGGTCAAATGTGTCCCTGTTTAGCAATAGTACATTAACACTGTTATTTGTTAAAAAGCACATGATTTATAAAGCACACATATTGTAGAGGAAGAAACCAAATGAGAAGAAATTAAGTGCATAGTTAAACTAAAATAGATGAACACATGGAGAGCTATTGAAGTAAAGTGGCTACTAAGTGCTGCTAAGAAACCTCTTCTAAGTTGCTACAACACAGAAGTCATAAAAATTCATGTGAATAAACTTATCTATTGAGAAAAACCCACAGAAAGCCAAAAATATATATCATCCATATATCAAATGTGGAACTGTCTGAAAGAAGATGACAGTTTATCTGAGAAAGAAATTCTGCTCTGTATCCAGTGTCTAGTCATTTCCCCTCAAACCTGTAAGTAAATCCCTCCTGGACTCCATTAAATGCCTTAAAGGACAGAGGACAGATAGATCCATTACCTTTACAAAACAAAAGAAAGATAAAGAAACCTTTGGAATCTCATCTCGCAAAAGAACTTCATGGGATGTTTTTCCATTTGAATTCTCACAGAATCTGATTCACACTTACGTTTTGCTTTAATCACTTGTTCAAGCATTTTAAAATAGTTAAAAATAAACTACCTCAGCTAAAATTTGACATAATATCACAATAACCTCAAAAATATTTCCAATATTTATGATTTCTGGCAAGAATCTTCCCAATCCTTTAACACTTAGCTAAGTGACTGGGGACTGCAGTATATCTTTCTATATCAATACACAATTCAGAAACAGATGGTATAAGCTCCATAAACATTTAAAACAAAAAAAGCCATGCCAATGTTTTTCCTTAGAAGGAAAAGCCAGCCTTAGGCAACCCTGGATGCTAACTTTAGCAGCATTATTTTGAAGAAAAACAATTTTTAAGAAAAATAAATTTCATGTCCTTTTTACTATGATGGGCTGAAGGTCACTTTGTGTTGTATGTGGTTTTTCAAGACAGCTGTCTGTTCAGCTCTGACTTGGAAATGCCTGTGCATCACATCAGAGAATTCAGCAAACTCTGACCTTCATGATCATCTTTTCCTCTCACTTTCCCCCATTTGGGTGCATGAGAAACAAGAGCAGGAGTAACACTTCCCCATTCTGTTATTAATTCAGAATCTTAAACACTGATTTTCACTCAGCAAAAAGCATAAGCACTTCCTATAAATTGTTTGATGACAAGTTGTATGGAAATATGCACCATGAGGGTAGCAAGGTGCAAATGAAACAGTGAAGACAGGTGAAAGAAGAGCTAAGGAAGTCACCAGTATGGGGAGAGTGAGAACCCCTCAGGACGGGTTTCTGTCAGAACTCCAAAGTCACCATTCCAGGCAGGACTTGCCAGGAACCCCATGAGCGCATCCATGCAAAATGGTCACAACTGTTAAGGTTTACATCTCTGCTCCCACAGAGAGCTGTGGAAGACGATGGCCTTTCTCCAAGACTGCAGAAAGCTCCTAATGCCATTTGTGAAGCTTAAGGTAGGGTCCTGCAGAGATAAGCAATACCCAACTCTGCATGGATAGGAACTGACAACACTTTGGGGCACAAGTTAAAAGGACAATAGCCTCACAGATTCCCTCTAGACTTTATGACAAAAGTCCCATCTCTGCATCTCTTTCCAATCATCCACATGGCCAGAGGCCAGGTCTTTGCTAGAAAAGGCCATGGTTAAAGCAAACAGAAAATATCCCCAGATAGGCAGTCACTACTTTGCGTCTGCTGTTCTCTCACCTATGCCTTGAGCCCCTGGAGCACTGCAGCCACATCTCATCCCACACCAGGTCCTGCACTCCTGTCCATGCAGCCATGACAGAGGGGAACACAAAAGTCTTGCCAGTCGGTACAGCCAAATGTCACTGGGCGTCATACACCAAGAGAGATGGGATCATAGAATACATTTAAGCAAGCCCTTGAAAGGCCACTTTGTGGGGAAAAAAAAAAGGAAAAAATGATAACCCAAGCCTGTAGCAGTCCAGAAAGTCAAATAAAACACATTTCAGGCACAAACATGTACATGGAGATCATTATAGACAAGAGAGGCAGCACAAGGGGCCCAAGTGTCACAGCCATATAAGCAAGACTTGCAGAGCACCAGCACTGCCAGCTGAGCCCTGCACTGCAATGAGGCCTGAAGTCAAAATCCAGAAGAAGAGAGCATTTTGTTTGTTTGTTTGTTTGTTTGTTTTTGTAATACCCACCTTTCAGGACTCACTGATCCTTTACAAAGAGTGCTCCATGAACACCAGGAATTCATGACAAGGAAGTATTTAAGGTACATGCATGGCTCACAACTGTACTCCCCTACTTCAGGTAACAATGTTAATTCTGATCAGATAACACAAAATATGCCTAAGAACAGATGTCCTAGAGTAAAATACCCACTTAATAAGCTTTTTCTGCCCACCAGTTAGATACAATACAGCAACTGCTAGACATGCATGAAAACAAACATTTCCTGTGTTAAAAATATTATATATTTTGAACAAGTAATAATAATTTTTCATTTCAATTAAAATGCAAATCTTCCAGTAAGCTCACTTACAGGATGTTTGGCTGAAAGTCTGCCAGTCACAGTTCCTGTTTGATTCCAAGTAGAAGAAATAAATCCCTGTAATCAAGTAAAGTAAAAAAAAATAAAAAAATAAAAAAAAAGACACACAGCTATATTTTATTTAAGTATCAGTAATAAAAATTCACTGCAATCAAAACAAGAAAATATAAAAGAAATACTTTTAAATTTTCCATGTATAAAAGTTCTTAAACTGCAAACACTGCAATCATTTCATATCTTTTTAGGATTTCACAAGCTACTTTATATATTTCTACCTTTTTCATGCATGTTCGTAGTCCATCCACATAAGTTGATTTCATCTTATGAACCTAAAATATGTAAAATTTAAGATAAATGTTTACTTATAAAAATAAGGGATTTTTCAAACTGAAGATACTAATTTCCAAATGCATCCTGTTTGTAGATTTTTCTTTTTTAAAGACAGTTTTATCTGAGTAAATAATGGATTTATACTCACTGATAGCTTAACCTATTCATGTAAGTTAGGTAAGTGCTTGGTTATAACATAAAGATAGGGCTTTGCAACTACTATAAAATGAACTATTGGAATTTATTATTTTACATCTTATATCCCCAGATCAATAAATTACATGAAAACCACACACACAAAAAAACCTCCACAAACAAATTTAAAATAAAAACAAAACCAAACACAAGCCCACACTTTTAAACTTTTTTTTTATTTTTTTTAAATTCCTGGAAACTCATGCACTGACAACCTAATGATTAAGTGTGGGAGCAGATTAACCAGACTGTATTGGATTTTCAGTAGGCTTGTCACCCCAAAATTCCCCATAAACAGTCCTCTCCTTCACTTTATGCAAAGTATTTCCTCAGAACTCAAAAAATAGATGTTTTGCTCTAAGTACAGGCTTTATAGCACTACAGAAATTTAACAGTGAAGTTTTCCAATTGTCTCTGCAATGTTGTACAAGTTGTTTGCTACCTATAATCTAACATGGAACAAAACAATTATAAGCATTAAAATTTTAAGCCTTAAGAATATTGACTTCAAATTAATATTTGAATGAACTTTCACTAGAGCCAACTTATTTAACTGTCTTGCTAAATTTTGCTTCAATGCAACTACATTCTGTGAAAAAGTATCAGCTCACCTGGCGGTATTCTAAAATTATCTTAGGCAAGGGATGAAGATCTTGCAATTTATTTAGCTGCAAAATCAAGAATGTGAATTACTGACATACTTTTCTTGAAGTTATGTTATTAAATAAACCTTAGCAGAATACGTTTTGGAGGAAGAAATTTTCTTGACAAACTGAATGAAGAAAATACTGGCTGAAGGACGATGACCTTCAAGCAATCCCACCCCAGCCCCAAGGAAGCCTTCATTAGGAAGGCTGGAGATTACTCCTTCCCATTTCATTTTCACTCTTGTCGCAGACAGGGACAAAAAGACACATAGATACAAAAACTTTTCCACAGCAACTTCAAAAACACCGGGGTGTGTGTGCTCTTTATGGCCCTTTGTTTGTTTTTTGTGTTATACAGCATCAATGCAAGAGAGAACATGATGGAAGTAGACAAAATAATACAGATATACACACATACATACATGTATACACACACAATCCAAGAGAATTTCTCCTTAATAAAAGTTCCAGGAAAACTTCAAGAGAAATTGAAATTGTCAAATTAAAATCCAATAAAATAAAGCATATTTCCGATTACTTTGATTGTAAACTGCCCAAAATTCTGTCGAGAAAAAAAATGAAATTATTAAAATAGAGATTGGATATTTATAAGTACAACGAAAAGTATCTGGAACTACAATAGTCCAGGATGAAAAACAGATGCAACTGTACTAGAATGTATATTTAAAAACATAAGATTTTTTTCTGGCTACCAGGGAGAAGCAACATCTTAAGATTAATTGTCTACTATTTATCTCCAGGAAGAGATAAATAGTAGACAATTTTCTAAAATTCTAAATAACCAAGTCTCAGCAGTTGTTGGAAAAAGAATACTGGACTACATAAAAGCATTGCTTTGATTATAGCAACAAATCTTATGTTCCCATAAAAAGGTGACATGAATTCTATTTCACTGATCTCTCCTATTTTCCAAGGCTCTTTGTCACTCTCCAAGATTACATGTTTGATCTATGAAACCTCCTTCTCCTTGAGCAGTGTGTGGGTTTTATGGTTATACTGTTGAGGTTACTGGAGATCACATTTGGTAGTTCAGACACTCGACTGAAAAGTGAGATTTCCTCCTTAAGAAATAAATATTACCCTTCTACCTTCCCCAAAGATGTTCAAGTTCAGCAATGAGTTGTGCATTTTACTCTAACTCCTATGTAAACTAGAGCAATTCAATCATGGCACCAAATCAGAAACTGGTGCAGCTGCATTGAGGCTTTTTCTCTTCTAAAAAGAATCACCATTGCCATTATTATCTTCACAAAATGATTTTTTTAATGATCTGACAAGAGGGTAAAGAGCACCCTCAGTCAGTTTTCAGATGACACCAAATTGGATGGAAGAGTTGATCTGCTGGAGGGCAGGAAAGCTCCACGGAGGAATCTGGACAGGCTGGATCAGTGGGCCAAGGCCAGGGCCCTGAGGTTCAACAAGACCAAGTGCTGGATCCTGCCCCTGGGTCACAACAACCCCTGCAGTGCTGCAGGCTGGGGCACAGTGGCTGGAAAGTGCCCAGTGGAAAAGGACCTGGGAGTGCTGGTTGAGAGGGGCCGAACATGAGCCAGGTGTGCCCAGGGGGCCAAGAAGGACAATGGCACCTGGCCTGGATCAGCAAGAGTGTGGCCAGCAAGACCAGAGCAGTGACCAGGGCTATCACCCTGTTTTGGACCCTTCATTTCAGAAAGGACACTGAGGTGCTGGAGCAAGTCCAGAGAAGGACAACAGAGCTGGAAAAGTGTCTGGGGCACAAGTCTGATGAGGAACAACTGATGGAGCTGGGGATGTTTAGCCTGGAGAAAAGGAGGCTCAGGGGAGACTTATGGTAGCTGATTTTTCTCCACCAAGGAGTGCAACTTTATTTACTGGCACAAGTAACTGTAGCACAAATAGTACAATAGAAAAATAAACAAAGATGACTAGAAAAACTTTAGACAAATCACAATTTCACTGGAATATAACTTAGAAGTTTTGCTAAACCATGCAGCTGGTTTAAAAATCATTTCCTGTCTCACCACAACTTCTGAGGTGGATACAAGCTGTTGTATTTCAGTTCTGTGAAGTTTCTCACACAGCGTATGCAGCTTTAACTTATCAAATAGTACCTAAAGTAAGAAAAAGAAATAAATCTTAAAGTATTTTAAGTGTTGAAATAGAAAAGAAAATTATTGGGTGCTTGAACTTAAATAGAAAACAGGTTTCAAGGTAAATAGAGCATAATGTAGCAAAGAGAACTAACACAGAATTGAAAGTCCTTACTTTTGAGCTATTGAAGCAGTGACATATTTACTTAAAAAAGCATAATTTATGTACATTCAAATACAGGTCATTCAACATATTTATGAAAAACTGATATGTCCTTCATTAAAATCAGAAACTAAGATAATTAATATAGAAGAAAATAAGTCAGAAGTGGTAAGTGGCTTTACATTCCTTCTGTATCAATAAATCTATAGAACACACACCTTAAGTAGAAATAGTAGTACAAATAATACCTCTCGGAGTTGACAACTGCTGGTCAAAAGGAATCGTTCTCCAGCAACCTCATGAGCCTCCTGTTCAAGCTCTTTGAGCCGCAACTATAAATTAGGACATCGAAATTATTCTGTTTACATCATTATTTTCTTCAGTACCTGCTGCTTCCAAGATTGATGAGAATATTGGACCTTTATTTAAAAATTGAGTATTTTATACTGTGTAATCATTGCTGGCTATCAACATTTGGTTGAGTAGATTGTTTATATACTCCTTAATTTATATTGCTTCATGATCTGGGAAGGGGATTTATTGTAGTAAGAAGTACCAACATTTGTAGTTGAAGAATTTAGGTTACTGAAGCCTATAGAGATCTGTGAGAAACACAGCTATGCAAATTATTCTGATAAATTAGTAATCTGTCAGACCAGCATGACTATCTAGAACAATTTTATGTTAAAAAATGGAATTCTCTTGTAGCTATTTTTACCAAAGAACACTCATTTAAAGAGTGTATTGTTCACAAAAAGAGGGCAAGAAATCTATCACTTGTCAGGAAGATGATTACTGAAAACTGTAGGTTCAAAAGGAGTCGTTACCATTTTTACTCAACAACACATAACCCAAAAGAACCTGCACATTTTGCAATGCAATTTCAGTTCTGGGGCAAGGCTGATGAAGCAATTATCTCTTTTTTATTTGTAAAAATAAATAGGTAAGTATCCTAAAATCCTATAATATATTATATTTATAACAATATACTAAAACCACCACACTAGTACATAAAATGTGACAAAAGTTCCTTCTCTTTTTAATCAGCTATCCTCAGTAAACGCATGAAGATGATGCTATACAATTTTCAAGGAAAAAAAAATTACCCCTAGAATCTCTGATGTTTTTTTCAGTTCTTGCTTGTTCACATATATTTTGTGTGTTTCCATCACTGTAAATACAATTTTAGGTTAAGAAGATTTGTAATTCACAATTTTAATCTTACATTCCTCTTAGATTGTAAAATAGAAACTCAAACTCACACAGCTGTTATGAGGCTAAGATAACATTTCGTATTCTGAGGAATTACATTCCACTTGAGCATAGTCAGCAGATGTGTGAAAATAGTGAAGATTCATATTTTGAACTGAACTTTCATACCTGCCAGAATTTTGATAAGTGGAAGCTCTAATGTGCAAAATAAGTTCCACAAACCTTGAGCCTGTAAAGGAAGATATAAATACATCCTTCAATACTAGCTAATTTTGATCTCAAAACATATAGTAGTATCATTAGGTGAATGTATTTTCCAGTGAGCAATATTTCAGTTTCTGTATATTCCCTTTTTACATGACAACACTGTTTGTGGCACGAAATACTACTTAGTGTAAATTATAGTATCTAAATGCTGTCAGGTTTTTTTGGTGGGGAATAGGAATTTTGCAATAGTAACCATTTTGTACAAGAATCCTAATAAAGAAATATATACACCTCTTTTTTTCTAAATAGTTTATTTTTAAAGCAACTTCATTATAATAGGACACAGTTATCCCTTTTCCTTTGTTCACTTAAACGACTAAGCAATCATTCATAATTCATAACTTTGTTTTCATGAGGGAGAAAATAAGAGTTGAAAGGGTTATGTCCCAAAATCACTTACAGAGAACAGAAAGTCTGGTTTTTTTTCTAACCACTGAAGCAATCTGACTTGTCTAAAAACTCTTGTGGGCTGGATCTCAGTGTTTCTGTGCCTTTGGTATTTCCCTGCTGCCTCCCTTCACAGATTGTTCACCATACTGCTGAGCCACTTGGATATTCACATTAATATGGCTCCATCACCTAATGGTCTAAGCCCTACAACTGCTACCAGCAACTTCAAAGACAATCTCTAGGAAACTGTGGTGCCCCTTTTGCCAGAACCTGGGTGTAACCCTAAATTCTCACACTTTTCCAGGTATATGATCACAAGCAGAAAACAAACACAAACATCCCAACAGATATCTTGAGATGCATTCTGAACTGCAAAAAGGGGTAAAGTAGAATAAAATAGTTCACTTGGAAGGGACCTACAATGAGTATCTAGTCCCAATGACCGGTCAATTCAGGGCTGATTAAAATTTAAAGTGTATGATGAAGGGCACTGACCAATTGCCTCTTAAACACTGACAGGCCTGGACCATCAACCACCTCTCTGGGAAGCCTGTCCCAGCATGTGATCAGTACTTGGTTAACACAATCTAGAGCAAAAGATACACTGAGAGTTTTCATAAGCAAGGAACACATAGGAAAAAATAGCTATACTATGTTCCACCTGTTTTAACACTTTTTAGACAGTAATATATAGATTTAAAATACTAAAAGAAAAGTCAACATTCTGAACCTTTTCTGTTACCAGAATCTTCATTTCGTTAAATGTAGTAAATTTCTCCTAAATAATAACCTTAACAGCATCTCCTTCTAGAAAAAATGGCCAATTTGATGGGCAATTTATTTTAAATGTTGACTGTCAATGTAAACCACTAAGAACTGAAGCATTCTATTATTCTAATTTGAATGAGAAATACATCATTAACTCTCTTTAATTCAATATTTACACAGTTATTCCTGAGCAAAGTCTTTTTGCCTTACCTTTAAACCATGAGCAAGGTCCATCATTACATTATAAAGCTTCTCCAAGATCACACCTAAGTTTTGATACTGATACAAATAAATCAAAAATAAATCAATAACTTTTTTGCTAACATAAAAATATTTAGAGTATTATCTTTTAAAAAATATATAAATTGTAAAAATGTCCTTTTCTGCATACCTTCTGTTAACATTTTAGAAACATTGTTAGATCTGTCTAAACCAAATCATTAACACAGCACTAGATTATGAACATTCCAGATTTTGCCTGTCCCTATGTTTACATTTTGTATCAAGTACAGAGAAATATAATAATGATAAACTGCCTTTGACACTGAAGTCAGAGTTCTCTTACTACTTGTAAAATGAAGAAAAATTCCTCGCATTCTTTTTTCTCATATAAGTACTGCCACTTTTGTGCCAGAACTGTTCGTTTCCCTCCCTTCTGTTCCACACAGCACCAGGTCACCTCCTTCAATTGGCTAGAATACCATTTTGAAATGTATACAAATACTGAGCAAGATTGTGAGCTCCAAGGACATGACCATTAAAAGTAAACTTAATAAAGACTGAGAAACAGAAGGCCCTGGAAGGTAGAATGCAGAGGACTCTCTTCAAAGCTGAAATATGCAGATCCACTCATGATGATCCTTGTTCTAAAATAGTCTAGTCTATACTGCAGTGAAAAGTCACCAACTTGCCTCCAAGAAACCTTGTCCATACCATCTTGTTGTGGAACAAATGAGCTGTCTGTGAAATACAAACAGCTTGCTTGATCCTTTTCTGGAGGTGGAAGAAAGTCCAGTGACAGGCTTCAACTCACATCAAAATTCCTCATCAGTAAATGCAGCAATGACATGACCAGCATAATGTTTAGCACCTGTTTCAGCAAATGTTTCAGGGAATAGGGACCATGACCACTTTGGCACAGCACCAAATAGACAAGCAGCAAGCAGCACATCTTCATGCTAGAGGTGTGTGGGTGAGTTGTGGGCTACAGAATAAACCAGCAGTCATTCCAAGTACTGTGGTGGGTGGACAAGATTAGCACAAGACAGGGAGCTTCACTGAAGCAGTGAGGCACAAGATGATTTATCACTTACCACAGATCCCTCTGGCACTGAAGACAACTGTTAGGAATCTACCAGTAAAAACAGAGCAAGAAGATTGAAGAGATAAACCTGGCAAAGAGCCAGGAGACACAGGAAGAACTGGGACTGACTGAGCAAAGAGAAAGCCAAAAAGGAAGTGTGAGAATGCAGGTGACAAATTAAAGAATAAGGAATGGGGTGGAATAATCACAGGATGTTACAAGGAGGTATTAACTGGGAATTCAGTGAACAGCTCAGCATAAAGACACTGGAGATGGCTGGAGCAAGGAAACAAACTAGACCTGAAGTAGGACAGGAAGGAAACAAAAGGAAATCAGGATGACAAAGTTGAAAAATAACTAAGAACAGATGTGGTATCTGAAGAACAAAAGACTGAGTCAAGCTAAGGGAAGAGACAACATTAAGGATGCTGACTCACAGCAAGGCCATCACATATAGAAAAAACCATAGGTTACTTGTCTCTGTTTGCTTGTCTATTCCCTACACTAATAACTTAATTTGTGAAGTAGCTTCTGAACAACTGCAGTTTACAGCCAATGCTTCCAAGTAAACTGCCTCTGGTTTGCTCAGAAATGCCAATACAACTGACGTGTCTATGCTCTAAGCCCATTTGACATCTGTAGATTTGTATCCTGTAATCATGGTGCAAATATTTGGTCTGAATCAGCAAGGCCTCTGAAAAGTGAATAGCATCAATAAAAACATTATTTAGGTTGCTCTACATCTTCTTATCCATCAAACAACCTCTGAAAGCTAATGTGTCCACAGTAAATCACCTACTGAAGAACAGAATAATTTTCTTCCATTATAAAAGCATTATCTACCTTCTTTTGCAATATTTTCTAAGGAAAAGCAATTCTATTATGATTTCCTTCCCTTTTTAACCCAACCACAAACAACTGAAAACAAACTACTTACAGATACATTTCTCAAAGTCCCTGTATCTGTATTTTCTGTCCCCTTCGAAAAAGGCTTTTCAAAATACTTCTGTATTAAACACTCAAAGGAAGGAACTGTATCGCTGGGGTTTATCAGCCATGCTGCAATCCTTGGATCTAACACGACACTCTTGGCAACTACAAAAACAATTTATTAAAATACTTAAATTACCTCCCGTACCAAAAAATATCTCTAAAGTTTTGTCCATCTTTCCTGCATGCACACATCATAAAAGGACAAGTATTTACTTCACAAAAATATTAAACATTGAATTTGCAGCTCTAACACATGTATCACGACTACACAGGAGGAAGTTCAGCATTGAGTATTTTTGAAGAGTGTTGTTTTGTGAGGTTGGGGTGGATTTTTTTGGTTAGTTGATTTTTTCAAGTTTTCAAATATAATTAAACTTTTGCCTCCTTAAACTTACTGTAAAAACCTCCCTTTCCTAGAATTGAAAAACTTCAAGCTGAAGGGGTTTTTTATGAGAGTCTCTCTCTGGTTAACTTGGCTGATATCCACAAAAGTGCTATTGGGGATCAGGGAGAGATTTGCTTCCTAGCAGTCAGACCAAGATTGTTAATGTATATATGAATTCACATATGGGTGCACAATGCACTGTTGCCAAAACTCAGCACCTTTTGTCCTTTAGCATCATATGTGCTTATACTGCAGCCTCATGTTCACATAGATGGATAGGTGGGCCAAGCCCAGTGCTGGTTCACTTTCCTTTGAACTACAATCTCAACATGTGTCCTGCAGTTCTACGAAGAACAGGAGAAACTAATAACTAGACTGCTGTGTGATATAGTCAAAGATAAACCTAAGTATCCTCTTCAGTAACCCCTAAGTAAGTTCAAACAATGACCTACAGGTACATTTATGGAGAACTGCGTGGTACGCAACCTTGCAGACTCTGTTACCTGGAAGCAAATTTTAATGTCCATAATCCAAGTTACAGCTACAGGACTACTCTAAAGAGAATTTTAGGGGTTTTGTTTGTTTTGTTGGAGTTTTGCTTGTTTAGGTGTGGGGATTTTTTCATAGCAGAAATAATGTGCGAGGAACATCAAGTTTCAAAGTTTAAAAGCCTAGACAAAAATTCTTTTGGTTACTAGAAACTTCAGATTCAAATCCCATGGATCAGGTAGGATATAACCTATCTAGTACTTCCTGTGTGTACAAGTTATAAAACTGTCACTATTGCCAGCTCCATTATAGCATTCCTTTTCCCACCTTTCCTATTCCCATTTCCAGTGCTGGTTTTTGTAAAGAACTTCTCACCAGATTTCAAATCATCAGCAGCTTACTGTGATTTACTGAAACTTTTCAGATGCTGAACACAAGCTGATAATTCTCCATAGAGGGAGCCCTTCCTGAAAGGTCATGAGTATTTTGTAACTCACACAGCAGTAATTTGATATATGGAACAAAAAAAAAAAAAAAAAAAAAAACCAACAAAAAAACCCCCAAAAACCAACCAAACAACAACAAAAAAAAACAAAAAAAAACCCACCCCACCACCAAAAACCTGAAACAAAACCCAAAGCAAAAAAGACACTATATTTACATCATATGCCTGTTGTTTCTGATTGCTTTTAAATCAATAGAGAAGAGTCTTACTTGTTTCTATCAAAAGAACATGGGCCCATTCAAGTAATTCCTAATTTTGACAAGTATGACATCTCTAGGATTTATTTTACCCCTTCCTTTGAGCAGAGGAAGTCTTTTTTTAGGGAATATGAAACATGAAGTAGTTTGACCTTTTCAGCTATAGTCAGGACTGTGTTGAGAACTTCTGTTTCCACTGGAAGCTATCCTTAAGTTACTCAATTATTTGATTCCTACTCTGAGAAGAAATACATTATCTTGACATGCTAAGCCTCTGGTCACAACCTCCCCCCAAAATTGTGCTCTTTTTCATGGAATAAACTCTGTTTTTTCAATATATTAACCACCAATTTAGTTATTTCTACACTTAATGATTTGAACAGAAATACCAGTAGAGCAGAGATTACAGTATGAGATCATAGATTCAATACTTGCCTTGTTTCCAGCTGATTTCATTATCATAAACTTGAAGCAGAGTCCTCAGGAAATCTTTTGCATTGAAGCAAATTATAGGAACTTTGCTCTGTAGCATTTGAAACAACACCTGCCTGCACAGAATTAGTTCATTAACACACACTATACTGCTCCCAGATTTAGTCAATCTATTTACTTTGTTCTTTTAATTAGCACCTAATACTAAACAGTTAACCCAAGACATTTCCTTATTCCTATAAGAACAGAATACTGCATTTGAATATTAAATTCTCAATTCATTAATGCTCAAAGCTATGTCCTATAAGAAATTAAAACATCCCAGCAGATATGTTTTATCACATATACATAAAGAAAACAAATCCTTGTTTAACTCTTGAAGTGCAACCTTAATCCAAAACACCAACTGGCATCCCTGTAATACTTCAATATACCCAAATAAGACCACAGAAGCTAAACTGATGTAGCTCTACAAAACACTGATTTAAAAGCTACTAGACAATCTAAATTGCCACAACTGCCCTGTGTTAATATGCTGTTTAAATCCAAAATGCTTCATCTTTGTCATGTATTTCCATACCTCTTGAAAATGTTTATAATTCCCTCCTTCATGATATTTTAAATAGATGTGGCCAACTATATATATATTAGTATACAGATTTACCAACTTTGTGTATCTTTTTTTAATAAATTATATTTTGGGCAATATAGAAAAATAATAGTTTTTATAAAGCATTTTTGATGGTATGAGATCACAACTCCAAGGATTCAGACATATTAGGACTCATAGATCACAAAGTATTGCTGTATGCATTATAGATCCATTCTTAAACAATTGCACTGTTCTTACAATAAGTAATTCCCCATAGGTTTCATCTAAATGCTAACACTCTTAATCAACTTATGAAATTTTTACTGTTCATATGCACACGCTTTGCTGAGATGTTATTCTCAGTTCACAACAACCTATATTCAAGCTGACAACATGTTATTACACTGCTTGTCATGTAACCCAAATATTACAGCTGGAGAAGCAAAGCCATGACTTGTTTCAAGCCATGATTTCAAGCAGTGGAAAAGATGCAACTAAGAACCAAGTCCCACATCTTGAAATTATTGTTTAGTAATCTAATAATCCAAATTCAGCAGTTTACAATAAGACAGCTATTACTGAAAGTCATAAAAATATTCAGGTGGAGTTTTAACATGCTAGAGTGTTACATCTAGGAATTAGATTCAGTTCTCATTTCTCCCTTTTTGGGATATGATTTTCAAGTTAATAGGCATAAAAATGGACTTTGGTTATAATAACTGAAAGTTTAAAACATAGTCCAGCTTCTTATTAAAATTTAGTTCAAATATTAAGCAGATATATAAAGCCTTTACTTCCAAAATTGTATTGTATTATTAGTGAATATAAGTAAAACTACATTTGGAATGTCAAAAGCCATTAAAAAAACCTGTGCTAAAAACATTTAAAGTAGGAACAAAACTCAGAAAGGGTGTTTCTCACAATAATGTCCATTAAAAAATGTACTAGCTAAGAAATGCAGTTCAGGAAATGGAAGATCAAATATAAGCAAGATAAAACATATTCTGGACAAAATATATTCTTTGTGCTGTTTAGCTTTAACTGCTTATAAAAGATTTGCAGGTGAATGTAAACAGCTCCTACCAACCTAATTCTGCAAGGGCTGCAGCCAGTGATATGCTGAGCCCAAAGGAATAGTCTATTCTTATTTGGTTTCTATTAGCTCAGTCTTGATATGGAACTAACAGAGCCAAAATGAAATTCAACAAGCCTGACATCTAAGGAGATTAAGCCTGTGCTAAGTAACCAACATCATTAATGCTGAAAGCATACGTAAAGCAAAACAGTCTTTTTTCCTACTCTCACCAAGAAAATTTCTTGCGAGCCTGTTCTTGTTCCCAGAGAGATGACTGTTCAGTTTTTAAATAAATTAATTTATCATTTTCATTAGCAGCATTCCAAGTATGGCCAGTTGAAGTCTGACTGGGAGGATAAGGCTGGTCAGTCTGATTCTTCACCAGCACAACAACTCCTTTAACTGATGAGGTAGAGGCCTGTTAAGCATAATTACAATAGTATTTCCTCTGACAGATTTTGTGCAATCCTATAAATAAAAATTCCCAAATGTTTTACAATCTGAAACCTATTATGTACACTACAGTTACTGCATACACCATTGACACAGTAGAGGAGCATGCAAGTGTTTTAGCCTTGAAGCAGAAATCCTAGTGGTTTCATTTTCTCTAAGTTTTACTAGGCAGATAATAATAAAATGTAATCTAACTGTACATTTTGTTATGTCATACACAAAAGTTGTTGCCAATGAACATGGGTTTGTGATTATCAGTCACAGGCACATTCAAATGGTTCTACAGAACTGACTCCAAACAAAACCCATCCTTCACTAACCTGCTCCGAGCTGAGCTGTGAAGAGCCATCTTGAAATATCATAGTAGTTACAAAAGCTGCTGCCTGTTCTATAATTGCAAGCAGTTCACTTTTTTCTTCACATCCTAAACTGCTGATATCACAAGGACACTTTCCAGAAGACTTTATTTGTCCAGGAGTACACCTGTATCTTCTTTCATGTAAGAACATGTAGGTATTTACATGCAATCTTGTTGTTTTCTCTGAACGGGATGTAGGCACATCTTGCTTTCTTTTAAGAGGAATAACTATTTTATTTTCCCCATCCTTCAGGCTTTTTTCTTCTACTGAAAGACTCCTTTCTCGAGATCTCCATTTTGGGAAGCCTGAATCCTGATAACAGCAACCAGATATTTTGATATCTTGACAGCCAAGTATTTCATCCATATGCACTGTTCTGACTATCTGATCAGAAGTTCTTTTTTCAGGGCTGATAGTTGCTTTTAATATGGCAATTCTTGAATCATAATCCTCCTGGGAAAATCAGAAATTTTTAGCAAACCAATTGTTTGACTTATTAGGAGAAACTAAAAATTGCACAAAGTTAATTTAGATAAGCTTTCAAGAAAGCAAAATACTATGAAAAACTGTTGATACTAAGAAAACAGAACCAGTTTAGGGGAACCACATTATACAAATGAAAATTCAAGTATGTATCAGTAGAGATTTTGTCAACATATACTGTTTACATCCACAAACACTTTTTTTTAAACCGAATATTGGTCCAACATTAAAAATGGCAAATTAACAACCTTAACAGATGCATCTAGTCCAGCAGATTGTCTTCCATAGTGACAAGGATTAGGGAAGAGACCCCTCATCTTTAGCTTCAACATTCAGAGCTCTTTTCATGTTCATGACAGCTTTGTTTGTTACAGAACTTTTGGCAAGAGACTTCAATGACTGCTTTGGAATTTCAAGCACATGAATCAACTGGATCCCTTCATGCAACTTATGGGATTGCAAGACATAACAAAAATACATAAAGTTGCACTGAAGAAGCTGTATGAATAAGTATTATATTCTATTCTGTTCAATCCACTATACCCAGAACAGTTTTCCTACTCCAGATAGTCCCTGGATCCCTTTACAACAGCATGCTACTAAACAGCATTGAGCAAGATGCTGCATGGTAGTGCTTGAATTCTACTCTTTCATCCCTATTTCCTTCATAACTTTCCTTGGTATGCTACTGGCCCTAATACTTGCTATTTATTTTGCTAGTTTCTTCTACAAACTCCTCAGCTGAAATAGATCCTCTGCCTTTATTTCATGAACAAGGACTGTGGAATGGCAATCAGTGACCTTTCCAAGATTACTCAAGGTATGTGCATTTAAATATTTACAGATATACAGATTTGCATCTTCCTTCAATTCTTTTTATGCTTCAATCAACAATAGGCCTTAGAGGAGCTGGCAAGCTTTCTACTCCTGAGGCATTTGAAAAAATTATGTATTAGTGATGCATTTGCAAGCTTTTCCTCGAAGTTATTTTGAACTATACCATTGTATGTTTCATTTAACTTAGTCAAATGAGGTAAGTATAGAATAATACAAATTCTGTTAAGTTTACATTTTTGCATGACATTTTTTAGCAGTGTCCTTCATGCTGTCTCTTAGCCATACTACTTTTTCCAGACACCATTTAGTATTCATTTCAAATCTTCCATATTCTGCTTTGAATAAATCCCTATACTACTTACAAATTTTCTGGGTTTGGAGGGCAATTCCATATAATTTCTTCTAAAAGCTTCTTCAATTTTATACAGTTTTCTTTTTGAAAATTAAGCATTACTGTCTTACCTATCTTTCAGTGCCTTCAAAAAGATCATGTAAGCCTGTAAGAGCACCTACCTGGAGGGAAGATTTTGGACCTGATCTCACACGGAATCAAATAAAACCAATTTTAACTCGTGAGTTCTCCAACTGTTCCACAAGGCAGCTGTCTCCTAATTTTCATCTGGAGCATCATGCATAAGCTTAATATTCATCTACTCCACTGGAAAGTAACAAGTCTCTCATAATTACTGTATTTTAGTCTCTTCTAGCCCAGTCTCATTCAGTTCATCTGCTGTCATTACCACTGCAAAAACTGGGACCTCCTCACTTCAGAAGAACCACAAGGTCCTGCTGTGCAGTGCTCCCTCCAGTCCCCAACATGACAATTTTCACTGATCAAAGGCTACTGTCCACCTCCATCCCATCTGGATTGATTGAGCAAGCCAGAATGACAAAGCCAGTGAGTCTGGGGCTTTTTTATGATTTCACAATATTCCTCAAGCCCAGTTCCCATATTCCCAAACCTTAGAACTATAAAGTCAGGTGATGAAAAAGGCTTAAGATCATACTTCACAGGATCAACTCTACAGCAAAAGTACAATTACAAGGTTCTAAGTAAACAGGAAAAGGAAGCTAATTCAGCTTTTGCTACTACCAAAATGAATAGCAGCTGTTCTGAATGAAGACAAATTAATTGGACTTAAGCAATGCTAATAAAAAGGTGGGCACTATAAAGTTATCAGAAAGGGAAAAATTATATCACAGAAAGGCCAAATGTTTAAGAGCCGTAGAAAGACAACTAATTCACTCAAGTGTATTCTCCAGTCAAACTGCAAATAGTTTTATCATTTAACACAGCAGAATTTAAATTAGGACACTCTAGTAATTATAGAACAAGGAATAAGCAATTCTCTTTTAAAGGTTCAAAAAATACAAACAAAGCAATTTAATTATCAAGTCAGAACAATACAGCTGGAACTACAATTAACCACAGAGAGAAACAGCAGCTTCTGTGAAGAACTGATCTTCTATTAGAAATAATGGCATAGCTGGAAGTAGAGAAAATGACTCCCAGGATGTAGTTTCATAATTTATGTCAATGTAGGAAGATCTCATTAGATGCAGTGAGTCAAAATTAGACTGTCATCATTAGAAAAAGGGGATCCACTTCTCTCCATGTGCATCCACAGCTGCATGAGCACCTGCGAGCCAGCGTAATTTGTAGCAAACGATCTAATTCCACACAAATGCATGAGTTTTCTGCATCTTGAGCAACCTGAATGGAATTGAAGCGTGCAACATGCACAGAGTAAGGAAGGCTGTGAAATATGCAGCTGGGATTAGTTGCAGTATCTGCAATTCATCAATCAACTCAGTGGATTTTATAAGCAAAGCCTGAGCTGGGGTTCCACAATTCCCTGTTTCCACTCTTGCACTGGCACTTACTCACATGCACATCAAATCAAATTCAGAGATGATTAAACACAGAATTAAGTTTCCTAATACAAAGTAATTTTTCATATGAATCAGCTCACTTTATGATTGTTCAGTGACAGGAGTCTGAGAACATTTCTAAACTCTAGTGAATGTCTGTCTGAATGTGGCAACCTCATTTCTGAACAATTTGTCATAAAAGACCAACTTCCTGTGAAAAGGGAACAGAAGTTGGGCCCAGACTGTCATAGGCAAATACAGGCCAAGTGTAAAATAAGACAGAGGAAGTTACCTGAATTCTGACAATATAAAGTATATCATGATAAAGCTTGTTATCAAAGAACTAGTCTGTAACTTCAAATCTGCTACAAGAAGACTGCTTTTAGTGGTTTTCAATCTTACAAAATGCTTGCCTTTTCATTTCTCAGATGTGCATCCTTATCACTTAGTTTATTTTCCTTTGTCTTCTCGATACCTTTAAAAAAGAAGAAACCATTTACAATACAAATGAATCTGCAAGCAGCCCATATAACTTAAGTTTCATACAGGGTTATATTACTGACACTTTTACCAAACCTGAAAGAATTGTAAAAAAAATTGCCTCGACAACCATTTATCAAGTTAGTATTCATGCTTAAAAGGGCCTTGCAGGTTCCAAAGTATGCATATGCAAAGTATGCATATCCTGCTCTGTCACCATTAGGAAAAAATTACCTTAAATTAATTACAAAGCAGGAAAACATTTTCCATGGTATTCAGAGGAAGCATTACTATACTTCCATAATTATGTGAATTTCTCTTTGTCAAGAAAACACAACTCATTTTGGTCATAGTAAACCTGGAGGTATGAGCATGAAGGAAAAAAAAAAAGAAAAATCCAAACTCTAGAAACTTTACACAGCTTAACTGTTTTCTTGGAATTTGGCAGCAGTACTCCACAAAATCTATACAGCATTATTTGTATTTGAATTTAATATATCATGTTTTACAAACTGACCATGTTTCACCTGCAGGGGATAATTTTTTCATATTGTCCATCTTGCAACAGAACAGGCATTTTAAAACTAGGTAAGAGAGAGCAAGGAGAGTTGAGACCTGACAAACTGACAGGAAGATAAGTCTACACTCAGTCCCACGAGAAGCAGGCCAGCCACCAGTGCTGGGTCTGACACAGAGCACAGCACAGCTGGGAGTCTGGGCCCCCACTGAACTGCCAGAGACATTTAGCCTGTGGCTCTGAGAGCACAGATGCTGCAGTTCCAAGAAGGCTTTGCAAATGCACCTCAGGCTCACACCATGGCAAGTGAAACCATTAGGACACGCATTTCTTTTTTGCCTAACACTGTCCACAAGCCCCAAGAAGAGGAGAGAAGCAAGAGAAGCCTGGAATGAAGGAGCCAGGAGTAACAGGCTAGCAGTAATTATCTCAGCGGGTACAGAAAGAAGAACAGGGAAAAACAGAACTCCCCTGAAGTGCAGATCTCTCCAGAATTTGCAATTAGTTAGGATTCTTTTATGTAGCAATTATCTTACTACCCAGCCAAAAGAAACCTCACAGGCGAAATATGTATTTTATCCCCTCATACTGAGTACAATACTGTACTTCTGTCAGCTTCTGTCAGCTATGAATTAATTGCATTACCAGCAGCAAGACACTTTCTGAAACAACAGTGGTGTTGACTAGTGTCAAAGCATAAGGTGATCTATTTCAATTTACTAGAACTGTTTAAAGAAAAAAAAAAAAAAAAACTTGTCTGGGCAAATCAAGACCTTTGTCTACAGAAGAAAATAAGCTTATTTCTGCATGTCAGTGTAAGTGTATAATCAGATATTTAGCTGCAGCTCAAACTTCTAACCTAAGCTGTTAGAACAGCCAGTATGGCACAGCTGTGTTTGTAGCTTCAAACACTTTACCTTTGGTTTTCTCAACATCTTCTACAATGATAATAAATTAAGAATGATAGTATTTGAGTTTACATTCACTGCTTTTAATTGTTTCACAGCTAGACACTTTTCCTTGACAAATCCAATTCCCAGAGAAGGCAATAAGGATTACATTTCTCTTCTCCAGTACACAATAATCAGTATGAGGGGTACTGAAGAGATCTGCAACTTCCAGTTTCTGAATTATGACAAAGTATCACCAGATGGCAGCAGAAATCCATCCTTGCCCTCCAATTCCTCAAGGCTTGATGGAAAGATTAGAGCTCCACTGCCAGGATAACCACAGAATTTCACCAACTAGGCCAACATTGCAGATATTTGTTCTATTTGAGCCCAGTATTTACCTTCTAAAGATTTTTCCATTAAGAAGAATTAAAGATTTAAAAATCTATCTATAAAACACAGTTCAATGCAGTCTGAAACAGACTAATTAACATCAAAGGTTTGCAGTTATTTTTGTTTTTTTGAGACAAACTCCTTTTTTACAGACCCACACTAAAGCTATATGTATATACATATAAATACATATGTACTGGCAATGACAAGATAGCAAGAGAAGTAAAATATCAAAGTGAGGCTAAAAAGAGATCGAATTTTCTTTAAAATCATCTGCATTTTGGTCCCAGTGTACCACTTACAATGTAACATTTTAAAATTAACTCATCCCACCTTTCTTTAAACATGTATCACTGATTTTCACAGGGATGAACCTTTGTCACTGCTACACCACCGGGCTCCACTGATCCAATACTTCACCAAAAGAGGAGCCTGAACTCTACTTAATATAGAACAGTGGCTTCAAAAACCACGACGTACACAGAAATAAATGTTAGATTTAAAGCCCATTGATCAGATAATATTCCAGGATCTAGTTCTCAGGAGAAAACAGACAACTGAAATTAAGTAAAACTCTTAACTTTCCACTTCTTTCCAGACCCATAATTTGAGTGTGACTTGCACAGAACTGAGAATAAAACCTGCAGTTTGCAAAACCTCCCACGACAATCAAGATCTGCTGAGGCACTTTTAGCATTACCTAATCTGTTCTTTCATTGGGACTTTTGTTCACTGTTCCCCCTAGAAATTCACAAGGAGCACACTGCTAATGAATATGTGTTTTAAGGACAGACATGAGTCTGGAGAGCTCAGAGTTTCCTGTTAAGTTCCTAGTGCCTTTCAGTGATCCTTAAATATCTAGTCCAGAGTTAAGTTAATGTATGCATCTGATTAATCACATTGTAGTACTTAAGTAATAGTTTGAAATTCCCACATAATTCTGTACCACACAGCAGAAAGAGAAAGAGAAAAAATTAAAATGGTGGTACCATTCCTTGCACTCACATAACATTATTGAATCGGAAAAGTCCCAGCAAATGCCAGTTACGGCTTAATTCCTTTCCTAAACCTGTAAAGCTGAAGTCTCACCTTTTCCTCTATTTAAAAACAGGAACTAGAGGTCTGATATTGTTGTGTTTTGATTTTTCAACAGAAAAACACAAATAGGCTAAGATTTACTCACTCTGGTTATTTTCTCTGTTACTCTGAGCTTCTACAGGAATAGACTGCAAAGCTGTCAAAATCCTCTGAGCAATATCAGATAAAGGCACTTTAGAAATCTCACATCCTATGTACTGCTCCATTTTTAAGATTAAACCTAAACACAGAACACAAATTATGAATTAATCAGGGCCATGAGTAATCCTCACTCATATTCTGTCGAAATTAAAGACAAACTATAGTGAACAGGTTTAGCCATTCATTCTCAATGGAAAATTACATTTGCTCCCAGAATGCCTATCAGTATTGTAATGGAAATAAAAATGTAATAACTTATAAAAACGAAATTCTTGAAATAGCATTTTAATACACTGATTAAAAAATCAGCAGTCCTAAGTACAGCTAACTCGTACCAAAAAAACCCAAAACTCTGACAAATAAAAACAAGTATGTATGTCTGAGATATTTTTCCCCTCCCAGCATCTTTAAACTAGTCTGTATCTAGCATGTGCGTACATTTACTGTTACTAATGCTTGGATTTTATCAGGAAAAAAACAATTTAATTTTCAAGTAATTGCCAAAATTAAGCCAACACAAGATTAAAGAAACAAACATTATTATCACAATATACAGCCATTGGTTATGTGCTGTTTCAGAAAATACTTATCATAAAAGATCTCTGCTTTCTTAAATTTTGTATAATTGATGCATTCAAATACTGCTATATGTCGGTAACTTTAAAATAGCTACTACAGCTTGTCAATTTAAGAAACTGGTCAGCAATATCTGTAGTCTCTACAAGCTTAGACCCCAGCTATTTTTGTTATAAATGTTATCTTTTTCTGAAAAGGAGCTGGTTTTCCAGCTGACCCGTCCATATTCTGTAACACCTACAAAATACTTGGAGAATCCCTAGGTACAACACACATTGGAGAATCACACATAATGGTGTCCACACTGATAACTTCTTGGTGTTTTCAGTTAGACGAAAAGAACGTGTAAAACTTGACAAAAAATGAGAAATATCCAACATTTTAAAAAATACTTAAAGGATCCATGCTGTACAAATCAATCACTATACCAAAACTGCTGTTGACTCAATTATTCCTATACAAGCAGGTAACTGGAGCCCTGTTATTCTGGTATTCTCCCACTAGATCCAGTGCATGAGCAGACTGTCAAATTTAACCATCAGCAAACAACAGTTTGTCTGCCTACACAGAAATATTTTTTTTGGCTCAAGACCACAGGTACATTTCAACTTTTAATACTTAAAAGTACAAATATTTGCATCCATTTCAAAGAGGAACAACCATCACACTGCATTAGCACTGGCTGTATCTATCTAGCTCTAATTAGTAAACATGTGAAGGAAAGGGTGAGGGGTGGAATGGCTTTCTTTTCCCCTGACATTCCAGGAGTCAGAAGTACAATCCTTCCCCGCACTCAACTCCTCCTAACTTCTATGACTAAGAGCTACACTTCTTTCCTACACAGGGTTAAAGTACTTCCTGACTTCTCAGGCTGGGAAGCAGCAGTCACAGCCCCAGGGGCAGATCAAAATGAAAACCCACACCTAAGAACAGATTCACCATAAATATTAAGCACACTGAACTGAATTGATAGAGTTTGGCATTTAATAATAAACACAAAGTATAGAGTTAAGCAGCATGAAATCCAGACTTAAAGACATCCAACCAGCAAGCCAAAAAAATAAAATTACACATTTCAAAATAAGTTATAGTCACATAGAAGTTAAAAGTCTGCCATCAAAATAATTTTAAGACTACTGTTACCGAATTTAAATTAATATACTAACCTTCATCAATACATACAGTGCTTGAAAGCAAGCACAGCTGATCCCATCAAAATAAAAAAGACTGGAAGTTATCATATTATAAAAGCCTATTTAGTTCAATTGGTATATTAGGAAGCTATATAAAAATTCGATAAACAGGCTAACAATGCACATGAAAGCACAAGTGTGAAAGCATCAGTGCTCTGAATTGAAATGCCTATCATTATAAATTATAAGGCAAACTCAGAAGTACAAAAGATAAATTTAAAATTCTTGTTAATTGACAAGCCCAGTATCATGGTTTCAATGGAAAAGATAGGCCATAAGTTAAATTAAGAGATATTGAAATGGTCTTAAAACAGATGGTCTCAGTAGTTAAAACAGATTCTGGTACATATTCCAACACATTTCAAACAAAACCAAGTCTTCTTAGAAGAACTGTAAGGGAAACAATCATGGAATATCTGCTGCCTTTGAGAACTGTCCTCTTCACTATGAGCACATTACATTCTTGTTTCAAAATCTGGAATGACTTCTCCACATTTATTTTGCAGTTCAATCAAAAGTTCTTAGCATGCAAAAAGATTTAACTCAAGGGTATGACACAGTCCTATTGATGCTATGCTGTGTGCAGCAGAAATGAACACACAGGCCAACAGAAGAGCAGATCAAATGTACTTCTTTTGAATAACCAACAGTTACATCATATCCAAGAGTTCTGATGAAACCCAGATTGAATTCAGCAGGCAGAAGCCATAAAGCAGCACACAATCCCAGCTGGTAACAGTGGCAGTTAAGATTCACTGCAGTGACAGGTAAGTGTCAGCCTTGAAAAGCTAATGCTTATACTTCCATAAATTCTTAAACAGTTTACATTAACATTTTTCTTTTTCAAGAGTACATTGCTGTTTAGACATTAAGAACTCCACTGGTTGTGAAATTCTCATCTTCCAGACCACTGGCTTTAGCCTGAGACTGCTGCTCAAGCTTCTCCACCATCTCTTTCAAGTGCTCTTCATCTTTGAAAAAATACACATACAAGTCTCTTTCCATCTGATGCAGCCTACTGGACTCTAAAAAGCTTCTCTTTGACTTCAGATCAGCAACCAGATCCTTAAGGAGATGATTTAGCTCATCTAAATCCACTTCCAGTTGGTGAAACTGCTCAGTAAGTTCCTAACAAAAAATAAAAGACAAAAAATTATTACTTTTCTATTGTTAATATACTAGCTGAACTAGAAATATAAAAGGTTTTTTGCTTTGGGAAGCCACTTGTTTGTAATCAAAAAGTAGAAACAAAGATAAAAACAAAAAACCAGAAACAAAGATAATTAGAGATTCCATTCAATTTATGTAATTTTTGAGCTCCATGTAACAGAACTCATATCGTATTATGCAAATGTAATTACATTTACTTGTTGACCAGATGAGTTAAGACCACGAGAATCTGAACCTGACCTAGAGAGATATGATCTAGAGAGAAAATGACATTTTCTATCAATTACAATGCTAGTCAAATCTTAAAAGGCAACAAACAAAAAAAAGCACAAAAAAAAAGCCAAATCAATTTTACAATTATATCATCAAATACTAGCTATAACTTTCCCAACTGGCATTCTTATGATAGTTCAGTATAAGCACATTAATCATCTACTTGCACAATATTCCCTTATTAAAGGAATTAGTTTTCTTGCGAAACAGTAGCAGTAGAGCAAGATGTCGTATTTTAAGAAGTAACTTAAATCAATGAGAAGGTATTTGATTTAATAATGTGGAATCCCTAAATACATACTGTTCCAATTACAGTCTCATTTTTAAATAAAAACTGTTCTATACATTGCAAATTCATTGGACAGATGAATGTTAAATATATTTTTATGTAATTAACCAAGAAAGTATTATGTAACAGATTTCCCTTGATGCATTTTTGAAGTATCTACAATGATTTTAAAACCATAACAAGGTGCATTTAACAAACCCTGTTCCAATTTGAAAGATGTTCTAAAACATAACATCTGAGAGCTGTGTAGCAGCACTGTCCTACTAAACTGTCCTTCAAAATTCTGGTATTTTTAGTTTATCTAAATCACCCACGCATGGCCAGGCTTTTAAGGGGCCAAACCATACCATTGGGGTCTTGGGGGTAACAGGGGAGAAAGCCCATATGAAATGAAGAGCAACTTAAATGAGTTTTCCAGTGACACCCTAGTCAGACAAAGGATCTCCCACACCACAAGCTTACAGGAATACAGGATTGCACATGCCTTTGAAAGAAATTCAGTTAGAAGCTAGTTTGCTTAGAAGCAAAAAAAAAAATTATTACCTGCCAGCATTTACAAAACTCCAGCACTTGCCAAGACCAATGTAAATGCTCAGCATCCATCATCATTATGCTAATAAATTTGTTGCTAATAAGTGGGGACAGTTTGCCTGTCTAGAGCCTTCACACTATACTTTTATCAGTAAAAGAATATGACATACAATGTAATAATTTGAAAAAAATCTTTGAGGGCTTACCGGACTCCGGGGCTGTATCTGATTTGTTCCACAATAGAGAGCGCCACGAAGATCATCCACATCCTTTTCTAGGTTGGACAAAAGGAGAGACTGCTCTTGAGCAGATGCTGCCAACTGATCTTGTACTGTAGCACAGTCCTGCTTTAACTTCTGAGCCATCTGCTCCAGGCTTTTGTATGTTTTAAACAATTGTTGTTTTTTACTTCCTCCTTCCAGGAGCTGATATAGCCTGTAACAAGTGAAGTTAGACACACAAATATTTTAACTTTCCTAAGCACTTTATCATCATTAGTTAAGAGAACAATTCTGTGTTGAGCAGTCAGAGGACAAGCAAGGTAAGTACTGCTGAGGACACTTTTACAACACTGCTGTATCTCCCACTGATTTCAGGATTCCATCTATACATAGTAGTGATTACTAAGAATCCAAAATATTTCAATATCAAATTAGCAGCAATGAAATACTAAAGTAACAGTTAATAAGCACATCATGAATGCAAATAGAAGCTGACAGTGTGCTTTTGCCAACTATTTCCTGACACTTCAAGGACTGCAAAGTAAGACGGATTTTTTTAAGTGCTGAATGAAAGCAAACTTCAACAGCCAATGAGAAATAAGAACAATCTTTGTAACATTTACAAGTTTACAGAAGTATTTCCTGTTTTCTATCAGTGAAGAGACTGCTAAGAAATTCTCCAATTAGTTACAAGTCATATAAAAGACAGCATTACACACTATAGCAAACTGCAGCCTTATACTGCATCAGGAATGGGCCTAATACAATTACGACAGCATTACTCAGTCCAAATGTTACTACCACCTCTGCATAACAAAATCTTCAGGAGTTGATCCCTAATATAAAACCAGACTGGCTTTATTAAGAGCAGGAGCCATATTTCAAAAGTAACTGAATGTCTTTCAAGTGTCTTCTGCTTACAAACCCTATAAGGTTTTTAATTCTTTCAACTTCCCTTTCTCTAATAAAAAAGTAGCCAGAAACACTCAGTGATTTGGCGACTTTTATTATAAACCTGAACAAAATGTAACAAGCTGACACAAACACGTAATAGGAGTAAAATTAATGCTGCCTAATTCTTGCAGTTATTCACTGTGCCAAATCATACTCAGCTATCACTTATCAATTATTAAAAAAAACCCCAAACACTTAAAGCACCATTCTAAAGAAGGAGGAAAAGTCTGACAGTAGCATACCTATAATTATACAATATAGCTCATCAAAAGGTTTAGTACTGACAGACGAGCAGCAGAGTACACATCCTTAACTGTATCACCTGAACTTTAAGGAGACTTAATCATTTAGAGGTGAAAAAACAGACTGGTACATGGGTGCCAAGACGCTCAAACCAGGTGGTAAATCAAGCAGTTAAACTGAGCTAAACACATTCCATAGCCCGAAGGAGTCATTCTTCTCTCCTACCACACGAGGGGTTTTTGCTGGCTCAGCCGATGAGGCAGTGCATACAACCTGGGAAATCACTGCTATTAACATCTATACCTCCAGAGTAGTAGAACGTGCTAGATAAGACAGGCTTGGGTTTAAACATTCTTCATGTTACAGATATTAATTAGGAATGCTTCAGCAATATTAAAAAGACTGATAAATGAACAGTTTTCCTCAGGCAAATCTGATGAGAATTTCAAAGGACAAGGAAGAAACAAGTTTCACATCTTGAAGGCTTCAGTTCTTGAAAATTCAAAATTCTAATTAGCTACAGCAAGAATGTAAGAACTTGACAGCAGGCAAGGCTTACCTTGCCTGAGCCTTCATCTCCCCAATATTGTTTCAAAGGAAAGCCAAGTTCAACAGTGACTATAATACTTACCTGCAAGACAAACCATCCTCTGAACTAATAGTGTTCCGTGGCTTTGCCTGTTCAGTTCGTTCAGCTATCACCTGTAGTCTCTGCTGCAACTCATCAGTGCTTTGCTTCAGAGATGCTACCAAATTTTCAAGTTGGCAGCTGATCTCCTGGTGTTTCTTCATCTCCATTTCATAGGCCAGCTGAATAAGTTCATATGATGTTTTCTGTCTCATCAAATGCTTGCCTATTTTATCTTGAATTGCAGCATAACAGTCCTGCCGAGCAATTTGGTGACCTAAGTATTCTTTCTCCACTGGTTCAGTCAAAAGTCGTGCATTTTTCTTAAGAAGGGGAAGCAGCTCTTCATTATTTATCTGAGCTATATCTTGTTTAATTGCTGAAATTTCAGCGCTTAAACTAGACATTTCAGCATCAATGTTTTCTTGTTGTCCAACATCCTGCATAAAACAAAATATTTGTTAATTTCTTCATGGTTCCCACCAAGCCACCTTCCAAACATTTCTTCAGTTCATATGAGATTTATGTATTTACGTTAAATTCAGCTACAAAATTAAATGAAAACTCCAGAAGTAGTTTTACAAAATTTTTAAAAATAATGCAAATATAGATGAACAAAGTAGATAATAAATATATTTCAGTAACAAGCAATTTCATTCTGTCATAGGGTCAAGAAACAGTTTATCGTGTTAAAAGAGATGCATTTTACCTAGCAACTATTTCAAGCATGTCTAACTCAAATCTCACGAGCAAACATGATTTTTTATATTCAGTCAGATGATCAACACTGCTGGCAGAATCAATCTTTTTCAAATTACCCTAATCAATCAAGTCCTATATACTAGTCATCCATAAATGAAAATACACAAACTGACATGATGCCTCAAGGTATTCCACGACTGGCATAAGCAAATACCTTTCCTTTCATTATGATTTCTTCACAAATTCCACTAGCCACATCTGTCTGTCACTCACTTGTTGAGACACTCCTGTGGCTTCAACTATCAGGTTCATTTATTTGGTACAAATACTTGAGCTTCCAGAGTCAGTGAACTAAAACTTTTTAAGCTTATGCTACACAATATAAACAGGAATACATTTATCATATTGGCTCCTTGATACCACAAAATTGCAACCAAAGCTAAGATTCTGTTTATTGTACAATGAGGCAATCTAAAAATTCAAAAGTTAAACTAAACTAGAAAGGTACTACAAATTCTAGGATTTTAAAGGTAGTAATGCTGGAAAGTAGAATTAAAGGTACTGTACCACACTGAAGAATTTCTAACTATGGAAACTGAAGATATTTCACAAGAGTAGTTTTGTGAGCAAGACTTAAAACTTCATAAAAACAATTTCACTACATAAAAATACTTGAAATAACAATAACTCAGCAATTCCTTTCATGAGATCCAGTGGAACCCGCCTTTTTAAAACTCCACCTTCTATCACCTTCCCTGCCTTACCTTGTCCAAGGACTGCAGCAGGCTCTCCGCACATTTGACAGCTGAATTCATGCCCTCCTCTTCAGCCTGCAGCTGAATTAGCTGGTTCTGACCACAAATATACGCTGCCTGGAGCCTGGCAATCTCTTGCTTCTCTTCACAAACTTCGTTAGCCTCATCAAAAGGGACTTGCTTGATTATCTCTTCGAGTTGCAAGCTGCCTTCATGTGAATTTTCAGCGCATTCAGACATACCTTTATATAAACACTTTTTTACGTGTGATGTAAGTGCTGCAGCGCTTTGATCTTCCACAGACAAATATTTGTCCAAAGAAAGTTGGGAAAAAAACACTGGATGTGCATCCGAGCCTTGTTCTGAATCTGAAGCAGTGAAGAAAGAGGCAAATTTCTTCACTGCAGCTATAAGAGACTGCAGCTCATTGTCAAGCTTATTATTTGCTGCAGCAAACACTTCCAGGCCTTCTTTCCAATCTTTACGTGCTTCTTCCTCTCTGCTTTGGAATGTTTGTAACACGTGGCTGTTTGTAGTAACCAACAGTTGAAGCTTATTATGCCGATGAATTTGAAGGTTTTTTAACTTCTGAAGAGTTTGAAGCTCATCCTCTAATTTCTTCACTTCTTCCTCTTCTTCCCCGTCCTCCTCTTGGCTACTGTTTGTTGAACCCGTGGGCTCCAAGGTTTTAAGGACTTCATCCAGTGCATTTTCTTCCAAAACAGGCTTACCACACTTGAGAAGATTATCAAAATCTTGCAGTTCTTCTTCAGATAATGCACGCTGCTCATTTATGTTTCCACAAAACCACTCCAAAAATGATTTGTCTTCTGAAGACTCAAACATCCAGTCAAAATCTTCTCCATTAAGCTCATCAGCCTTTGGATATCCAATTTTTTTAAGAGTCTCCACAAAATCCTTTCCACAGCTCATGATAAAAATATTTTTGTAAGCAGAAAAGATCCAAATACATGAAAAAAATCTGGGGTATTATTCCAGCTTTTTTTTTTTTCCCATTTTAAATGAATATTCAGTATTTTAATAAAAAGAGTCTGTACAGGAAAAAGGAAGTGTCAGATCACAAAAAAAAAACCCCTGAATGCTGTTTTGGATTAAAGTTGCTATTCAAAGACTAGAAACCAATTTTAATTTCAGGTATCTTAATATCTTTTGTTGATCAAATCAGGACATATTTTTGTATTAATCACCCCAGATCACTGCAAGCATTTATATTTTTCCTTAATTCATATAAACTTATTATGAAAACAGTATAGTATTATTAATTTAAAAGCAAAGGTATTAATATTGAGCAATTCATTGGCCTGCAAAAGTGATTTTCCTTATGCAGTTTTCCGCACATTCGTTTAAAAAACCACCCACAATTATTTTAAATCTTCCAAAATGATCATGGTTTTCAGTTTGTTCTAAAAACAAAACTACAGTGATGTAACACCCCTTCAAGATCTTGGTTATAAGGGGTTTTTTTACCTCCACAGCAAGCAGAATCTTGTCTTCTAAACCTTTGTTTTAAAGTTTCCTATGAAAATGGAACAAGAAACACTTTAACATATAAATACTTCAACATAAAACTACACGTTTTTTGATTGATTATAAAAAAAATAAGATTAAGATCAGTGCAAAAATACTCCTATGAAAACAGTCACAACTTACAAGAAAAGGGAGTTTGTTGCTTTTCTGTTTCCTAGTAGACAAATAATCAGCTTTGGGATCCTAAAGCATGTGTAACAGACAGCAAAGAATATACTATAAGTTATCAACAGTCAGGACACCTGGTCTGCAAAACTCTGGTAATACTAAGGGACTTTTTTTAACTTGGTATTACTTAATACTTTGTTTCTAAAACATACATTTCACCAGAGAACTCCACTCTGCCAGCCAGCCTGGAGCGCTGAATAAGTAAAGCCATTCCTCTTAAGTTCCCCATCTGACTCAGTTCATCTTGACTCAGCTCTGACTTAGTTCAGAGACGGCAGATGACACAGTGTTGCGCGAGTTTCGTATCACAGGGCAGCGCTCCAAGCATCCTCTGCCCTTCGTGTTTAAAAGGGCCGTCCTCAAAACACATAAATATGGTGCCAAGAGAATGCTACTACACCCTTTTCAGCGGTGCCCACTGACAAGGAGTCATGGCCATAAACTAAAACACAAGAAGTTTGACTTTAACATGAGGACGAACTTTACGTTGAGGGTGGCAGGGTACTGGATCAGGCTGCCCGGAGAGGTGGTGAAAGCTCCCTCTCTGGAGACATTCCAAAACAACGTGCACGCGTTCCTGGGCAACCTGCTCCAGGTGACCCTGCAGGGGGGTTGGACTGGATGGTCTCCAAAGAGTTCTTCCAACCTTACTGATTCTGTGAAATAATGGGCCCCCACACAGCCCTGTGCGCGGGCACGCTGGGCCACCACGGCACTGCCACTGCCATCGCCATCAAACACCACAAACAACAACTCCGGAGCCCTGACAAAGGACCCGCGATGCCCGTCCTCGCGCGGGCCGCACAAGTGGGGCCCTCAAGGACCACGTCCCGACTCCGAGGCAGCCGCTGCCTCCAGCCACACAGGGAACCCGGCCGGGACGAGTGTTGGGAGGGGAGCGGGGACGCGGTGGCGGCAGCTAATCCCGTCCCGCCGAGAGCGAGTCCCGAGCCCGCAGCACAGCTCCATACTCACCCCAGCGCTCCGCAGCGGCGGCTCGAGGGGAGGGGAGCGAGGCGGAAAATGGCGGGAAGGCTGAAGGGAGCCTCAGAGAGAGCTGAGGGAAAGCGGCGGGGAGGCGGAGGGGAGGCTAAGGGAGGGCTGATAGAAGGCTTAGGGGAGGGTGAAAGGCGGCAGCGGGGAGGCCGAGGGAGGGTTGAAAGACGACTGGGGGAAGGCTGAGGGGAAGTTCAGGAAATGCGCGGGAAGCACCACAGCTCGAACAGCCCGCCGTGCGCGCAGTGTCCCCGCCCTGCTCCGCCCACCGCGCCTGCGCGCTCCCGCTCCGCCCACACGGGCCCCCGCGCACGCGCGCAGCGTTCAGCCCCGCGCCAGGTCCGATGACGTCATGCGGGCGGGGCTTCCACGGTGTGGCCGCGCTTCTCCTCGGGGCGGTCGTGTGGGACCCGAGCGCTTCGTTTCGTCCCCTCAGGCCCGTCTCTTCAGCTCTCCGCGGCCCTTGCTCCCCGCTTCCCCTGCCCAGCACACGGGAGGGAGAGGATGGGGCGGACCTGAGCGCAGTTGATGTCGCCTTTGACCGCTGCGCCCACCTGCTTCCTTGAAGCCCAGACATGGTTAGCAGTGGGCTCTTCGCCATCCGTACCCAGTGTTGCTGTGTTGCTGGTTCCCACCCCTGCTTAGTACTTTCGGTCGTTGATGGGCTTTATGTCCCTGGATTTGACTGGTGCCTTTTTGAACATACTGACACATAACTTCACAAGGCAACGTCCCGGAACATCATTAAGTGCCTTTTGAAAAGATATTTTCCTAATTGTTTTGTAGGTCTCTCTAAAACCCATCACATGATTCTTGGCCCTAGCATTTCAGGATTTGGTCACTGCCACCTCTGCGTGTACTTTGCCCGTGGTATTCATGGCAATTTACAAATCACCAGAGCATTTTCCTTCAGCTTTGTCCTCTCCAGTTGGAGAGTCCCAAAAATTTGGCCTTTGTAGAGCCAGTGCTCCATTCCCTACATTGTTCTCAATATCTTCCTCTGAACTTTTTACAGCATCCCTGTGCCTTGCTCAGAGTGCAGACTGCACAGAGTCCTCAGGGCATGGGTGTACCAAGGTCTTCTATGGAATCCTCATTTCCAGTGCCTTCCTTACAATTCTCCCTGTTTTCTTGGCTTTTTGACTGCTGCTGCCCATGAAGTTACCAGAAAACTCTCAACCTAGACTGTGGGACCTCTGCATTGCAAAGGCTGGTTCTCAGAGGAGTATCAAGTAAATTTGTCATTAACACTCTGAGCATCTTTTATCAGCCACTCCTTGAATTTAGCCATTTTCACTTCCTCTTTACATTTTGCATGCCACATTTTCCTGGGCTTTCCCATGTGCCCTGCAATAGCCTCCTTAAATTTCTCATGGAATCATGCAAGCTGGGGGAGGTTTATGCCACGTTTTTCTATTTATGTCAGACATTTTACCTTGGCTTCTGCAGCTGTGGTTTTTTTAAGCCTTCTGGGTGTTTGCAGGCTTCTTGGTTTGGAACTGCTCATTTAGGGTTTGGGGGGTTTTTGGCATTTTTTGCCATTTTTCCATAGGTCATTTTCTTAAAATTGAGTATCTGTTTGCTTTATTTGTCTTGCATTCATCTTAGTGTTAAGTTTAATTATATTGTGGTTGCTACTATTGAGCAGCTCACCCACTAATAGCTCTTGAATTAGATCCTCTGCACTGCTGAAAACTAAATTCAGAATGGCATTGCTTTCTGTTGTGGTTCATAGGGCCAATTATTCTAAAAAGAAATAATTTACTGTATCCAGAAATGTTATCTCTGCATTTCACCCAGATGAAGCATTGACCCAGCCCGTATGTGGGTGGTTGAGCCCTCCCACTACTTGTCTTAAATGTGCAGCTTCTCTAATCTCACTTAATGCAATTGTTGAAATGAACCAACACAGGGAAATGAGCAACCTTGCATCTTAGCACAGCTAAGGCAAGCTCACATTAGGTTTTCTTGATCAAAATCAGCACCTGTGTCACTTGCAAATTGCAGAATGTTGATTTCTGGTGTAATGTGGTCCGTGCAAGGCATTTTTAGACTAAACCCTGACCTGGCAGTGAGTTCTCGTGGGCAAAAAGAGCTGTAGTGTTGAATTCCTCCCCATCAGATTACAGCTAGATCTGCAGCTGCAATTTAGGCTGGCTGAAGTTTTCAAATCATCTTGCAGATAGAGTACATTGTGTCTGTCCGACAGGGAAGGAGCAAAAGCATTCACCAGCTTATTTCATAATGCTCTGCTGTTTCAGTTCAGTCAGTTACTTGCATCAAAATCAACTTCTCCTACAGTGGTATTTTGCAGACTTGGTGTTTCTCAGTGCTGTGGTTTGGGGTTTGGGTTTTTTTTTTATAAATATCAATGTTACTCATGTAAAAAAATGCCTGTATAAAAGCCAAATTTAAACACCTAGAAACATTCCTAAAATTCTGCTGTCCAAAGGGGGCTCTGCCAATGAAGTCCACAAGTACATCTGATAAAAGTTTGCCTGTCTTTTGTCTATCAAATTGTCTGCCTGGATTACTGCAACTCATGCCTTCAATTCCCTGTGTGGCTGGATCTGCTCCCTTTTCCCAGATTCACACAGCTATGATGTCTCACCTCCTTTGTGGCCTTTTCCAAAACCTATGTCTCCCATCTGTTTACCTGGGAAAGCAGCACTACATGGTCATTCTGTAGCAGGTTTGGAGCTATGTCCCTGCTGGCCAGTAGCCACTGCTTGAAAACAGGGAAGAACTTAATTTAGCCATGTTCAATGCAGGAAATAATTTATTTTCCTTATTTCTTTCTACCCAGACATGGAATTTCCATGAAAGTTTTCATCATGGATTATTAATTGCAGGCTCCATTTTATCTCTGCTTTGTCAAATTTGGTGAAAATTAGCCAGAAGGTTCAGAAGTTATCAAGGAAAGGAGGAGGGGAACAGATGGACAAAAGACAAGTTGACAGACAGCATGATCTCATAATCCCTGCTGGCGTAGGAATTCAGGCTAGAATTGAAATATTTTAGGTCAGAACACTGTGCAGTTAAAATTCTCATTTTGAAAAAACAAGCCTCTAAAGAGAAACAAATTTTCATCTGTTAGACCATCGATCAGCTCTTAGGGCAGAGATTAAACAACAGCCTTCTACAAACATATCATCAGCACTTCTGACAGCCCCTTTCCCACCCAACCTCAGACCCATGTGCTTCAGCGTTTGCTTTTGCAGCTCCTTTTGCATCAAGATTGTTTTCCTCTGATTCATTTTTTTGTTGTTGTTGTTGTTGTGTTCAGCCAAAACATAATTAAGGCTTACCTTACCCTTTTTTTCCATTCTGGGAGCAGTTGTTTTGCATCTGTTTCCTAGAACTGGAGAGGCTGCTTAGATAGCATATTGCCTTTACAAGCCATTTTATGGTGAATTCCAGCAGATTAAGGCATAAATATTTCTGGAAGGATGTCTGCAAGCTCTGCAGTGTTCCATCCATACCATGTTGTGCTTGTTCCACTGCAAAATATGACATCATTGTGCCTGACACCTCAGAGAGGAGCTCTCAGTTACCCATCGTCAGAGGCTGTAACAAACAGCCAAGGAGTGCAGTGCCACCACACAGGCATTGCAGCTGCCCAGTCTAAACCCTCCCACTGGGATACATCTGTCAGATGAAAAACTCAAAGTCATTTGCTTGTTACTGCTTTAGGGTTTTGTTTTGGGAAAAAAATATCAACAACAGAGGAGGCAAGGAAGTAGGCTTTTAACTGGTGAACTGTAACTGTACAGAAGCTTTTTGATTTTGCATCATACTGCACATCTGCTCACAGCAGCAGGATTGCAAAGGTCCCTGCTGCAGATTGTTGGAGCAACAATCACTCTTTGGAAACACCCTGTCCTAAAGTGTAATTAATTGCTTTAAGTAAATTTGTATTCTGGATTAAGTACAACTTTTGAAGTGCCATGTGAACTTTTATTATAACAAAGTCAGAAGACAGGAATTTGGCACCAGCTTGTTTTCTTTGCCAAGTGCATGTATCTTCTCTCCAGTGGAATGGTAGATTTCATTCTGAGACCTTGTATTCCCAGAAAAGCAGGTCAGAGTGATTAGTTTCCTTCAGCTTTGTTGGATTCAGTACCATAAATATACAAGAAGCTCCTACGTGTTTGGGCTACCATTCCTAACGTATTTAAACATATAATACTCAAAGGGATATTTTCTTTTTCCCAGAAAATTGTTTGTTTATTCTCCTGATCCTGTTTTGAATGAAAACCCTAATTTTCATCCTGATAAGCAAGGCAAGCTTCTTGATGTTTAGTATTACATTTGAAACATCCATCATTAGCAAAATAAGGAAACTTATTTTTTTATAAACAAATTGTATAATATGACAAATGTCATAAACAAAGCTGTACAGATCATAAACTGTACAGCATTTACAAAAATAGTGCCACCACATTTATAGTAATTTTCTTACCCAATGCAATTCTTGTGCTGAGAATACTGGTGCTGTCATAAAATACAGCACTGCTAAAATTTTATTACAGATATTTTTTCTGTTGGAGAATAAGTTATGCTAAGTTATTAAGTGCTAGATTGTGTTTTACGTTTATTTTGTGATAATGTTAATTTCAAAGAAAACTGTGATAGAAAAATCAGTTTACTATGCTTTGCACATCAGCATCTTACTGATTCAGCAGCTCAGCTTATTCAAATCAAATATAACCATATCAACTAGCTACTGGCCAGGATTTCAGTGTAAAACTACTATTTCTGTATTTTTAAGACATCACTGTATTTAAGACCAACATGCGTGACAAACTGAAACACAAACCAGGGGATGCCACACGCTGCAGCTGAGAGTAAACAATGTAATTCACAGAAGGATTTCAGCTCTGTCCCTCCTCTCATCTCTCATCAGTTAAAATGCTCATTTTTGTCTGGCTGCACATCACTTGTGATGTGACTTTCATATTTGACAAAATAAACATGCAGAACTTGCAGACTGTCTTTTAATGCTTTTTTTCCCTGTTTTGTACAGAGCTGAAATTATTTCAAGTATAATTACTTAGAACAGACACTAATGCATTTCAATTTGCACTTTGCAAACAGGTTAGTTTGTCTTCAGAAATGTAATAGTGGAAATTTATACAGCACCCGTGGTTAGAGACAAATAAAATTAATGACTGTTGGGGTTTCAATGGGCCAGTGTGTGTAAAAGAACGCTAAGTAGCACCCCAATCTTCATACCGTGCTATTAATTTGAATTGCTAAAACTCAGTGAGCTCTTTATGAAATAGCTGACATGAAATAAGCCAACATGTAAAGAGTTGCAATATGTAAAGAACTGCAAAGAGAAGAAACACTGCACAAAAAACAAGTGATGAAAGTTTTAAAAAAACCTGAGTAACACAACAAAAAGGTATAAAAAACTGTATTTATGACGAGATAATGATACAACACAATACTCCGTGTGCTACAGAACGTAGCAAGCGCCATGTACGTGTGTACAAATGAATCTGTATAATACAGTAAAATGCATCTCACAGACTATGAACCATTCCTTTGGCTCTGGGACCCAGAGGCTCTGGCACAGAACCCACTCGCTAAGATCTTTAGGTAACAATTTTACCAGTAAGCAGCAGAAGGCTCTCAGTCAGTGCTTCACCTGCACCAAAATTTAATCTTAAACATCCATACTGCACAGACCCTTCCAATGCCATAAATCCTGTGTAACCACAGTTTATGCCTCTCGTGCAAAAAGAAAGAAAGGAATTCTGAACTTGGGGCACCTTCACTCTGCTTTGCCAACAGGCAAGCCTCTGGCTGGCCATGACTCCCCAGGAATCCTTTCCTGGGCTTATTTACAATACTTCAGGCAGAGAGAACAGCCAAAGTGACCAAATAGTCTTTTCTGTTTCATATATTCCCTGCATTTTAATTCTGGGTAACTACAGAACACACTTGGATGTTTTCTTTACAGCTACCAATTAACAACAGTGCATTTAGACAGTCACTTAAGCAAATTGGCTCATTTCATTGCTGGCAAAATTAATTTCTGTGTTTGGCCCATTAGTATTTGTAAGGAGTACAGCTCTTCCTTAAAGGGTTCCTAAAAGGTTTCAATTATTCTTCCATCCATTTTGGAAAGTGTAAGTTAATGGATTAAATATCAGCACTGTTACTGGCTCATACCACACACAACCAATGGCCTTTACCATTTAAAAACAAATTTAACAAGTTTATGAAAGAGTAATTTGTTTTGAAGACATTCCTTTATCAGCAGCATCATAAAATGAAATGTATAAAATTAATATTAATTAAAAGCTGTGATGATGCGGTTCTTTTCAAAAATGTGTTTCTTTCCACATGGCTGATCTGCAAGGATGAAAAATTTCACCACTAATTACCAGTCTGCCAAAATGTTGGTAAAAGGGTGAAATAATCACTTGTTCAGGAGCAGAGACTGTTTTAAGTACTTCCAGGAAAAGCAGAAGTACCTGCCCAGAGCAGGTCTGCAGGCAGAGCCCACACTTGTAACTTCACCTCTTTCTTGCCCAGTTCTCCTCTTTTGGCATTTTAAGTTCATCTACTGAAATGGGTTATGCAAAGTGTAGTCAGATGCTCAGAATACTGGCAGTATCACTGCAATTTATTTGTAGGTCAATGCGTAACTTTTTTTCTACCTCTATTATTATATGCATGTGGTATAGTTGAACCCATACTCATCCATGTCAAAAATATAACACCATTGAAGTCCGAGTCTTAGTTCTGCAAGTTAGATGTGTTAGATTTTAAGTAGTTTTTTCCACTCCAAATCTTATACTAATAAATTAGGATTGAAACTAATCTATATAAACACCACATGAAAAACTGTCCTCCTCATGGATTTTTGGGAGGCTTTTTTATTTCTGTTTTAACCTGCTAAAATTCACTGAACGAAGTTTGTTCTTTGCAGAGGACAACACAGGATCCAGTCTCTGGTTAATAATGTGTTGCAGAGCTTCTACTGCCAAACCTGCTCTTTTCAGAAGATAAATCAGCTGCAATGATCCTGGCAGGGTACAAGCTGGGCAGAGAGAGGATGGATGTGAAGGAGGATTCATGCTCTGAATTGCAGCAGAGAATATTCAGAAAGAACTAACAATTTTAGGCTGGTTTTTCTGTTCCTCCCTCCAGTGATGCCAGAGTGCAGGCACGGAGCTGGAGAAAGCACTAATCCAGGAGCAGTGCAGAGGCGTGTGTCCTCCGACACCTGCATGCCGTAAGGAAAAGCCCTTCCTTTCTTCTCCCCCAGGAAACAGGCCAAACCTCCACATCTCCATAAAAAGAACTTCATGATGACTTCATCTCTCCAAAGCCCCTTCCACAGAGAAAAAGACCTAGCAGCCCTGTAATCTTGCCCCTACTCCTTTTCCAATGTGGCAACTGCAGAGGAAATGGATGAACTGAGCAGTAGCACCTCCTCGCCTGCTAAAAGCGCGGTCATGACAACACGGCAGAGCTGCCGAGGTGGTGGCAGGATTTAATCTTGCTGCAAACAGTTTGCTTTTTGCAGTCCCACGGTGGGCACAGGCACAGTTGTGCTCACTCACGGGGCACACAAGTGTCCAGCTGAGAAAAAAATAATAAAAATAACACTGTTTGCATCCCAAGGTGCTGTGGCTGCAGGCAGTGCTGCATTGGCTGCTCAGCAGCAGAACCTGAAGGAATGTCAGAGCCCCGACTGTCCCCACGGGACTGCAGCTCTGCTGGGGGGACAGCCCGGCCCCCAAACCTGACCCTAGGAACTGCTGTGCCATTGCCTCTAATGGGGCTCTGCTGTCCGGGGGCTGTGCCTGAAAATTCCACCTTAAATTGGGCTGTGCTTGAGGGAGAATGACACAGGCAGTATGGTGTCATTTTTCTTTACCAGCGTAATAGCTCCCAGCTGTAATAACTGAAAAAGTAAAAACAAATAAACCCTTTTTATTTCCACTCAAGATTATTCGAGTAATTTTTATTGAAAATATAAGATCTACAAAGCCATGGATACCCAGCGTGGAAGAACTCATTAAGTTAGCACATTCATCTTTAAAAGGAAAATTTCAGGTTGACCTAAGGTACAATAATATTCAATTTAAAGTCTCGTTTTTCCTTCTGTAAGTTTCAAATCTCTTTTCATTAGGAGGTTCTGTGCAAGAGCTGCTTGTCATGAAAGGAAACACTTTACAATCCATGAATGTGTTCATTATATAATAAATGAACAGCAACAATATACTAGCCTCTTTTTTTTTTTTTCCTGTTAACAGTCGTGTGTTAAAGTAAACTCTTTTTTTTTTTTTTCCATGATTTGGAAATTAGTTACATATGCACCAAAGGAGCTAGTAATTTCTGCTGCTTGTCAGCTACACACAATGAGTATATTGCTGTGTGCTCTCCCCAACAATGAGGATTTTAGTAATATGCAAGGTGTATAGAACGTAATACCAAAACCTGCATCACAGAAAAGGTTAATTGTTTTCTTATTCAGCTGCCAGAGTTGATAACCTTAGGCCCCTCCCCAGAGCCAAAGTAGGGGTGGCCATCCATTAGGTTATGTAAATTAAATGTATACGTTTCCTTGTTGGCAAGTTCCAAGCAGTAAGCGAGAGTGCAAACAAGGATCTGTAAGCTGCCACAAAATGTATTCATATTTCTACTCCGTGTTGTAAGAGCCAAAGGGAGGACACATATGTCAGATGTTGAAAGAACAACTGAACCTTTGCTTTTGATCATTATGGTCAGTCTGTCATGAGGTCTTGTATCCGAATGCTAAAAATGGCACCACACTTGGACATCCCATAGCCTTACACAGTACGTTTGTGTTTCCCAAGCCACTGAGCGCTGGTCTCACAGAGACCCTGACTTTATAAGCTAACAAAAAATAGATTTGGGTGCTGAAGAATCCAAGGGAGGGCTCATACAAAGACAATTAACCCTCGCACCAAAACCTAATTTCATGATTTTTTACTTAAAGCCACACTGAATCAGTTGTGAGAGGGTTAAGATATAAATACACCTCTCTGCTTAATCCGTAAGAAGGTGGACAACTGACCATTTGAACAGAGGGTCTTGAAACAAAGCTTAGTCGTCCTTTAAACAATGAAAAGGAGAGGCATACATAAATGGTCACCAAGGCACAATATGACAAAGGTGAAGAGTCCCTGAGACTCTGGTCTGGGTCTGTACCATTCCCCTCCTTATACAAGTAAATGAGAACATTTAGGAAAATATAATACAAAATCTCTTACAGGAAATATAGACTACACTTGCTAAAATCACTTCCCTAAAAGTGTTTATAGCTTTTTTCTTTTTTTTTTTTTTCAATTTTTTTTCTTTTTTTTTTCTTCTTTTTTTTTGATTTTTTTAAAAGACCTTCTTTAAACAGATAATGCAAAGACTGGTCCATTTTTTTCTTACCCGGCAAGCCAAGCTCTAATGACTTCACTAAGCAGAAGTTGTATTAAAATACATCTTCATAGTATTGCTACAATTTGGGTAAATATGTTCTGAACAGCTTGATGAGTACTAAATAAACTTTGCTGTTTTACAGCATACATTTTAATTTTTTTGCACTTTTTTAAGAATAGAAAATGCAATTATAGTGTGCAAAAGAAAAAAAAATAATTATCTTCTAGCTGAATACTGTAATTTTAAGCCATGCCTTCCATAAAAATGTATTGACATGTGTAAATAGAAGAAAAGAAAAAAAAAATACAAGCAAACAGAGAATTCGTTTCCCTGCAAGGAAAGATTAACTATCACAAACTGGATCACTTGAGTTCTGTATTCTTCAGAGAAAGAAATGAAAACAACAACCCATAGAACCACTGAAATGCTTCAAATGTCATCCATTCCACGGTAACAGGTTAAAACTACCATGGTGCTTTCTACTGCTCCTGTTAACATGGATAGGATGATTTGCTGCTGGCTGGATATTGAATACAAAAAGCAAAAGAAAGTTGAGATCATCCCACATGAAGTCATTATTAGAGCTGGCTTTTCCCCCATTTTGAAGTACAGTAGTGACTTGTAAATATGACCTTTTCTAAAGATCATCTGAGATTTGAAGATTTATCTGCCTGCTTCACCCAAACAACTGCTGAAAGAATTTACTCTATGGAGCCCGCTACACAGCGTTCAAAATGTTTTGGGTTTGGGGTTTTTTTAATGAAAAAATACCACAAAAAAGTAGTTTTAGGTTTTTGTATCTCTGAATCACTAACACATTGTAGATTTCATTTATTCTTCCGTGTTTGAAAATGGTTTCTGCAAAATCAAAATAACTGTCAAACTCCCTTACGTCATGCTTCCAACAGTTTGAATTTAATACTTCTTGAATGGAACGACATAATTTATTTCCTTTAATTTGCAGGATGGCTACATCAAGCTAGCTTTAAGTCACAACTGTACCTAACCACAGTTCTCTGCAGCAAACCCATGATTTACAATATCTAATATTGTGGTTACAGTGCAGGGAACCGTGGGTAAGAAACCTCCATGTCAGAGTATTGTGGTTGGGGTTTCCCGGAAGAGTGGCAGTTGACACCTCTGGAATATTCATATATAAGTGCTTCAGTCAGATGGTCCTGAGTTGAGCGGGTAACTCAGGCACTATGAGAGCCTGGCATTCAGTCTGCGGGAATGTGTGTAACCTCCGTCACTCGAACCGCTCTGCAAACTGTAGTGGTCTTCAGCATCACTGGCACTTCCAATACTGTCCATTTCACCTGGAGTAAACTCCATTCCTTCAATGTCTACTTCTAAAGAAAACATAAGAAGGCAAATTTTCAGAAAGTTGTAGCAAGTAGTCACGGGCCAGTGTCAACAAACATCCAGGTGAAACCTGAACCACATGTCAGTTTACTAATTAAAAAAAAAAAAAAGAACTGGCACAGTAATTCCTGAGGAAGGAATCATCTTGTCCACCTGAGAATTAAAATCCCTTCTGTCCTCAGCCATATAAATATACTGCATGACATCAATACCAAATGCTTTCCCAGAACTGTTCCAACCTGCACACAGACACTGACTTAGAAAAAAGCTGGCCCTCAGAGGCTGTTGTACTGCAGGACTGTCCACGGTAATTCCAACCATGCAGATGTTGGCTGGCCATGGTGTGACTACCTGTCCCCAGGTAAACTGCCCCAAGACTGACCACTGCCCCCCTGGGCCCTGAAACAGCCAGCCTGGGTGACTGTTCTGCACAGAAAAACTTCCAAACAGGAAAATGAGAAATGGCAACAGCCAGCTTGACAAACTGTCTTAAATAAGAACCAAATTCAGAGAACCTTTAGTGATCATTGCACAGAAAATGTTTTAAAATTTCACAATAAATGACGTGGAAATAATTTATTCACACAAACTAATTAAGCCAAATAAGATTTTTTTTTTTCCATGAGAAAATATTATGCCAGCCTTACCAATAATTACACTAAAAATTCAAAACATTAAATGATAATTGTTTAAAAAACTGGCAAAAAACACATGCAGGATAAATAGCTTTAAAAATACACACAATATTATCAGCTTCAAAACCGATTAGGAAAAAGACCATTTCTCAAAGAATGTGAAAAAGATGCATTAATTTTTTACTCTTCAAATCGCATTATGGAATAACTTTGTCTGGGTTTTGTTGAAAGCTTGATTTTAGTTCTAAATGACATTTCCTTGTTTCCCTGCTTCCCTTTCCCTTGCTGCTCCTTCAGGCCCCTTTGGGAAGGCCTGAACAATTACCTTGTTCAGAGTCAGTGGATATTGTTGATCCCATGCTGTCAGTGCGGATTCGCTCCATGCCCTGCACGGATAGCTGCTCCAACCTGCGCTTGAGGTAGCGGTGCTCCCGCTGTAATTGTTCTTTAATATTTAGAGCTTTTCGGTCCTGTTCTTCCAATTTCTTAAAGGGAGAGAAACACAGTGAGCTGACAGTTTGTAACCGTGTCAAAGCATAAGTAACTTAAGGTGTTCTCGTAGACAGTAATTTGAAAGCAATTTAAATATTTTAATTAATTAATATAAAGTTAAAATTAAATTTAGACGTTCAGTTTTTTAGTTAGCATTCTGTAGAGGTCAGTACAATTTTAGCAGGCTGAATTTGTTTCACAATAAGATATATGGTTACAAGGGAAAAAAATAATTTAAAAAAATCCCTGAAACTCTCTTGCCACTAGCAGACATTGCTTGACAAAGACCATATTAACATTGCCTTGGTTGTGGGGAATATTTAAATCATTTTATCAGGTGAAATCGGCATCATCTTTGATAACTCGAGCACAGCTCAGGTTTCAGTGAGAACATAATGCCCCTTTAGATGAGTCTCTTATTTCACCTATCACCATAAAGGAACCATCGTGAGCCTCTGAATGTTCTCCCTCCTACCACAGGCTATGGAAAATTTTAGCATTTAAAAAGCTTCATTAACAAAAAGCAACATTAATAATATATAGAAGCAGGAATTTACTAACAACTCTCTTTATTCTTGCTTTTTATTTTTCCTTGAACTTCTGCAGAGCAAGTATAATAGTTCTGTGATGTCACCTACAAAGTCGGTGGTATTAATCCAAAATTTCTCAGCAAACAGCCTATGAAAGGATCCTTCATGTATCTACCTAAAATCTGCCCTCTGACAGAATAAAAGCAGGTATTAATTTTGCAAATAAAAAGAATACCTCACACACAGTAAAATGTGCTGCACTGTTGGTCCAAATGCAGAAACAGGGATAAAGTATCATTTTATATTTGAACTGAGCCCTCTTTCAAATCACTGGTAGCCATTTAAAAAAACCTGGCTACATAATTAGGGAAAAAATTTAAGAGTACAATGGGATTAAAAGCATGAAGGATACACGAATCAAAATACCTATTATTATTTTAAAAATTATCTATATGATGCAGTAAATTACAGGTTGTAGCAGTAAAAGCACTTTTAAGAGTGAGCAGATTTCTCTGTGAGCTGTGTTTACACGATCACTGAGATTTAGGAGATGTGCAGGGAGTGAATACAGCTGCTGAAGATTTCTTCCTGCCATCTGAATGAACCTAGGCTTGGTTTTCTGAGGAGAGCAGGCTGGGACAGTGCACAGCAGACCACAAGCAAAATCCTTTCAGAGATTTTGCTGTTCCCATGCAAGCCCGAAATAAAAGTGTTTGAAAAAATAATTGACGCTGTTGAACAGGGCGGTTTCCTGGCTCAGTGAAATCTGCGTCTTCCGCCACAGTTGAAGCCCCCTCCCAGGCAATGCACTCTGCAGATACTCATCATAGGTGGATACACAGTGTTATAATAGGAAAAGGGGTTGGTACATCCATGTACACAACAAACCAAATGTGCCCAATTGATCAGACTTCCTTTTCCTGTATTTTCCTGGCTGCGATCCCAAACTCTAACAACTATTTTAGGAAAGAACTCAGTGATTCATATCCAGGAGACTCAAAACTGTCCAATCTTTCAGAGCAGATTTCAATATATGGGGGGCGTGCATGTGTGAGAAGTTCAGAACTAATGACTGTGTTTGAAATGCCAGCCGGGCACGGGCAAGCTCTGGCAGGGCAGGGGAGGGAGTTGACCTGACAAGGGGGAGCAATTAAATGCTAACCCAGTTAGGGCAGGTTCAGTTAAAATCTTAAAAAGGAAGTTAAACTTCAGTCTTGGTTTTCAGAAAACGAGTACTTGATGCTGTGCAAGACAGATCTGGAAAGAATCTGTTCCCAGCTTTTTTTATCAGCAGCTGAAATGGTAACTGCAGGGCTAATCTCGCACACTCGCCACTTGTAAAAACAGTTTTTCAATTTGTATGCATAAGCCCGTGATAGGGGGGCAGCCCAAGACAAAAACCACATGCAGTGCCTTTCATGCATGTTAGCCTGAATTATAAACAAGAGGTCAAAATCTCAAATGGTAAAAACAGGGGTTGCCCAGCTGGAGTAAATGTGCTTAGAAGTGCTGAAGAAGTAGCTCTGCAAACTTGTTCACAAGAATGGTTTTGCTTAAATTAATCTATAATTCTTCATATGAATCACACCTATTTCTGTAACTGCAGTGAGTCTTAAAGCTCTGTATCAGCAGGCTGTTCTTCAAAATATTCCAAGATTACTGGCAGTGTTCAATTTTGCCTGACACTTTTCTTGACCTGTTTCTCTGTAACACTGAAAAAATGCCAGATGAGTAATTATAGTCCTGGACACAGCAGCAGAAACCTGTTCTTTAACTTTTACATTTGAATACCTCTTTGTCTTATTTCTGCACATAAGCCTGTTCCCTGAAAACAATGACAGTGAAAATGGGAGTGAAGGAGTCTTTGGAGACAGAAGGCCTGAGGAATAATTTCCTTTGAATTACCTGTGCAAATGTAGAACCTGCACTGCTGCTGGATCATAGGTGAGATTTGAGGCTGTTTTTTGTTTTAAACTTGTGTAACAATGGGAGCGGTAACTAACAGGAGACTGCATTTAATTTTTTGTTCCATTTAAATGAGAATCTGGCCAACAGAATGTTGATGGGAATAAGGCTCACTAATAGATACGATCTTTTTGACTCCATTAATTTTTTCATTATGAATGGATCTGGCTTTTTACATTTAAAAAATGCAGTACAATGCTACTTTGCTCAGATCTTAAAAAATAAATGTATTAATCAAATACTTTTTAAAATTATAGTGTAAATCATTAAATACACTAGTTAGTAACTAAGCAGAAATCACAAAACCACTGTTTTATGTATCTGAGATGCTAAATTGCCAAACACTAAACCTTGACACTGTGACTGAAATCCCTACAAGTAATAAAGGCCAATAAATCCAGAAGATTGGACATATGGATATGGATTTTGTGTGAAAATTTGTTTCCTCTCTATGGATACACATTCTGGAAGATTCTCCCTTGAAAGAAATAAAAACATGGATGGATGTTTTTACCTTGATATGCATCTTAGCTCTTTTCAACAGACTTAGAGTGGTGTGTCTGGTGCTGTCCGGCCCGAGAGGCACAAGCTGTTTTAGCTGTTCCAAATATAGCCGGAGTTTAGCCCGCCTGCAATCATTAAAAACGAAGAGCGTTGTAGTGGAGTTGCACCCGAACAGAATATCCTCTATGCAAACACCATCTGTTTGCAGGATCTCTGTGCACAACTCGAGTCAACGGTGGCTTCCTTTCCCCTCCCTTTGGCAAAGTTTCAGACCGAAAGGTCACTTGAAATGCAGTAACGCTGCTTGGCACACTCAGACAGGAGGCTCCTACCTGTATTTCAAAGCAGTTTGCTCAGCCTGGTCAGTCCCATCTTAACCAAAGGGGAGTATGTTCAGAGATCTGAGACAGCCAGGCAAGGCTGCACATTCAACCTATGGCTGGGTAAGGAAAAAAAAACTGGGATTTTGCTCCAGTGCAGTGATTTCTGCAGGCACAGACAGAGCTGTGGACAACTACACACCCTGATCCCTCTCTCCCCATTCCTATCCCTGCCTGCTGCCATAGGACACACTCCAGCTATGCAAGCCAAGGGCATCCACGCAGCTCTTCACAGCTCAGAGCTGTTTCCAGCCATGGTTTATCGATGTATTTTAACAGGGAGGTCCTGATGCTCCCTTCTACTGACCCACAGTCCCCCCAGAAGGAGACATTCTTCCTCTCACTGTACAGTGTTTGTTATAAAGACACAAGAAAAAACATTTCCAGCCACATGCCTCAACAACAGGGTCCTGCTTTCTCTGTTACTCCTTTGCAAGTAGCACCACTGCTGCTCTCAAAAACTGCTGCTATTAACAGGCTCTCCTGTACTACTGCCATTAATCTATCAGTAAAAAGAAGATGAACAAAGTACTATTTCTACAAATGTTTTCCAAACTAGAGAGCAGTTGGCAATACAACAGTCCATGAAACAGTTGCTTGACCTATCCAAAACAAGGCAGTGGCTAACCAAAGAACCGCATGCAAGTGTGTTTCTACAGTTACATCCTAAAGAAAACCTCTCCTGGTTTTAATTCACAGCCCTTGAACAGGAATCCACATGGTTCTGCAATGAGATAGAAATGGATGTGGAAGTGCTTCTATGAATAACTACTATTCTCCTTTCTCCCAGCCTGTTACAGGCTGAGCAAAGCCGTGACCTGGAGCCATCACCCTCACAGCCGTAAGAGTAACCGAAGCAGATCACAGCTGTGAGGTGAATAATCATATTTTTCAAATTTGCTTGATGCTGCATGAAAGATACAAACACTGCAGGGAATTCAACACTTCTGGTCAAGAATGAAGTTTCTTTTGAACAGTGAGTTCAGAACCACAGTCCAGCACCAGTGTTTGAAATGCAGCTGAAGAGGATTTAATATGCACCAAATGACAAATTACACATGTGTAATTGGAATGATTAGTGCAATGTGAAAACAACCTGAGAATTAATGGTGAAAAAACCCGAAGCAAAATAGAATCTAATACAGAACAGTAATGACTACATACTCACACATTTAGTTCTGCCTGCCTATAAATCAGCAGTGTACTAGGTAAAAATCACAAAGCGTTACCATAATTTTTTTCCTTTTTTCTTCAAGCCACTTAGGGAAAAAGGATTTTTGGTGAAAATGTGATTCACAAGACAAAACTGATGTCAGACTTTTTTGTTTAGGCCTGGGGTTTGTTTTTAAATACAAGGCTCTAAACTTAAGCATCTAAATGCTTTTATTTAAACACCACGAACAAAGACTGGCCTAAGTATTCACAAAAATAGCCTCCATCAGATCTGTTGAGGCTGCTACCTAAACTGGGATATTGATCTTTAAAATAGTGAAATACCCAAATTAGGGACTACTGGTATTTATACAGAAAATCTTAATGAGGCAAATTTTTATTTTTGTGTCTGTAATCTCTAACAATGACCTGAGTGGGTTTGCATTTTAATACAAAAACCAGGGACTAAATTCAAATAATATTGTTGTTTTCTAAATGGCCTCTGAACATACACACAAGTCTGCATCACTCAGCCTAACCTGGATGCAACTGCATTCAGACTGATGACAAGAAAGGAGGGACTGAAGATGAAGAAGGATGTGGGAAGGAAGAGGAGAAGGGTAATACCAAACAGTAAATAGAGAGGTAAACACCTTGAAATGGAATGATCAATATACTCAGAGCAATTAAAAGTCTGATAAGAAATATGCAGAACTGTTGATCTGAGATTTACTTAGTATTAATATTGGAAAACATTAACAAAACCAGACTACATACTAAACTTATCTGCCTTTTGCTATTTGAGGAAAGTTTGATTACCACAGGGAGAAGAAAGTAAGGCTTTAGTGCACTTCCTTGCAATCAACTGGGAAGTTCACAGAAATATCACCAAGGTTCAGGGGCATAGTTATGTGCCTTTTTAAGGCACAAACTCTTTTATGTTACCTGCCAGCCCAGTAGAGCAGGACTTTACAGGAAGAACATGGGACTGAATCTAAGAAGAGTATTTCAAATGACCAGTGAGAAGAATTAAAAGAGGTGAATATTAACAAAACTGCTTTAAGGCTTTTCAGTGCTACCAACTGATACTGATTGCAGTAAATGTAATAAACATAGTTGCTGAAAGACGTCCTCCTCTAACTTCACCTTTTTTTTCTTAAAAGGACTTTTCTTCCATCTAATTATTCAGCACCAATTAATCCATTACAGATTTTAAAGCATAAACTTTACACAGATCTTTACATAAATGCAGACATGTTTATGTGACTAGTTCATAGATTATAATCAATGGCATAGATTGTGAACGTACCAAAAAAAAACCAAACCAGCCCACCACAACTCCTCTGGCACTGGAGTAAATATCCCCCCATTTTTCATCTTGCACATCTTAGAAAAAACTGTAAGAATGTAAGAAAACATTTCAGGCATGTTACGTTAACAGATCACACCAGCAGGAACAAGGGACTCAAACTTCACAGCAGGTAAGTTGTCTCGTACAGACTCTGCCAGCACTAATTTCTCTCTTTTTCTGCAGGGACCTGACAGTTTTTGCTTTTCCTCGGCTGCCTGTGACCACAGGAGGAGGGAAAAGCACTCACAGAGGTAATCACAGCCAGAGCTGCTTTGTGTTTTGCAGCTCACGCCTTAAATTCCACCTAAAAAAATAACAAAAAGAAAGGGGAAAAAAAGCAGCCTGGTGTCAGAGCAACAGGGTAACAGTCTCTGTGCATGAGACGTGGCTGAAGTTTGGTAATTACACTCTCCTCCAGCTTCCAACCCCCGTGCTACGCCTTTGCCCACACCCAGTGTATCAGGCCTGGACACCACAGCCAACAGCAGAGGGCACTTTCCTCACCTCAGGTGGATGCACAGAAATATCCCCTTCATCACTGGTACTGATTGCATCTTGGAAGATAGGGATCTCAAAAATGCCATCCAGAATCCAATTCAAGCCTGCAGCTTTCTGGTTTGGGTGTAGCCCCACATATGGAGAGGTGCATGGGTGCCCAGTCTGATTTATCACGTTGTCCTTTGTGCCAGATGATAAAGGGGTTTCAGATGCTCAAGACTCCAGTGTTTCTCCGTATGCAAGTTCACAGCAGGGTCCTCTGAGTCTGCTTTTCTAGTGCTTGATAAGCCCAGGCTGGTCAGCATTCCAGGGCAGTGGCCATGTCTAGCAGCTGTCTGGTGGTTTCTGACATTCACATAAAGGACAAAGCCACCTGCTGACAACTGACCCAAAGGCTACCAGCTGGAATTGCCTTAAACTGGTTTTGATTCCATGTAAGCCATGAGGGGCAATAGAGGCAGGGGTTTCAGAGCCCATAGCAGAATGAATCCTGGAACCCCACAGCAAGGAGGGACAAAGCAGCAAAAAGGTGGTATTAAGAACTTTCCTATAGCACAAGAACATCCACCAGAAGACCATCACAGGAAGACCACTCACTGACTTTAGCCTTTAGAGACTCTAGTTTGCTCAAGTATTTGGCTATGAAAAGGCAGGTTCACCACTTCTCAAAGAAAGGGTAGCCATATAAATGTATATTAAGATCTTTGGCCCTAATCAATTTCAAAATGGTGTTAAATGAGTCTTTAAAATAATAATCATTAAGCTTTGCTGCATATATAAAATCCCATATGGAAATCCAAGCAGCACACCAAGAAATGGAATACTAAGATGCAGGGAAAAAAAAAAAAAAAAAGAGAAACAAGAAAGTCCATTGTTCACCCTGGATAATCTTCATTCCAAGGAAACTGCAACAACTCCAAGAAATTCCTACAACTACTTGACAGGCAGTTGCAATGGGAACAAAATACTTCTCTGTAGGGCTAAATAATACAACAAAAGGCAATGGCTGTGAATTCAGAGGTTCAGGGTGGACATTGGGAAACAAATTTTTTATTGGGGCAGTGGTGCACAACCAGAATAGGTTGCCCAGAAAGACAATCCTTGGAGGTTCTTAAAGATTTACCCAGAGCGAGCCATAAACAGACACACGTTCATGTCCATGAACATGTAAATCCAAGATTGCCTGTTACCCTTCAGCATTTGATTCCCAAGATTGCACCCATTCATGTACCAGCAAAACATCCACAGCTGTGTGCCTTAAACCCGTGCCACTCTGATTGCCAGAATGCTGGTAGGTTTGTGGAGTGACCTGATCCACTGCAGCCCTTCCACAGGGGCTCACCAGGGCTTTTTCAGTTCCAGCACAGCAGAGAGAAATGCCCTGCAGCCAGTCAGAGAGCAGACAGGTGTTCAAGGAGTAGTTGCACAGTTTTTTGACAGCAGCAAAGGTGTGTTTCCTAAACCATTTAAGTATAAATCCACAGGCTTTACTCAGAGGCCACTGAGCTGCACAAACCCAGCTGCAAAGGCAAGGTGCATATTCCAAATAAGCTGCTCAGTCCTCAGCATGGCATGTCTCAGCCAGGCCCTGGTGACATTAAATGGCCACAGACACTCATGGATACAGGGTGAGAGCACTGAGTTCCCGTGAAATGTGTGCCTGCCCATCCTGTCAGTCCTGCTGGGCACTCCCTGCAGACAAGCTTCCAACAGCCCTCCACGTGTTTCTGGTAGGTAGCACGGGGTGGGTATTTCCTGGAAGCTGCATCCAAAGACAAACAGTTCCCACTGCTGGCATTTGTTCCTGACTGCCAGAGGTCACTTGCTGAAAGTGTCAGAAGGGCCATACTCATCTATTTCTGAACAATTGTGAGCAGGAGCATATAACTCACTACAGAGAAGTCAAATTCATGACAAGTGTTCACCTTGCACATCTTCCAGGTCTCATTCCCCAGCCACCACAGAGCACAACAATGACTCTCACGTGTACCCATTCTCTGCTGACCCAGAGCTGGCTGTAGAAAGCAAGGAGCAACTCTATCAGCAGTTTGTAATCCTGTGGGAAGTCCCAGAACAGTTCTGCCTGGTCCACACCTGCTCCTTGCTAGTAGCAGACTACCCAGTCTGGCAATGGAGCTATCCTGGCCATACTGGCATCTCAGACATGCAGCATCTCCAGCTGATGGGCAGCAAGGATTTGGAAGGTTAGGGAATGGCCAAAAAGCTGCTAAATGTCTGCATTCCCACACTGCATGCACTGAATTTCCCTTCACGCTGGCTCCAGCAGATGTTGGCTGGGTTAGACATGATGTTGTTGCTTCCACATGCACAGCTCATCATACCTCTCACCACAGTGCACCACTGAAGCAGGCATGAAACAATGCTGGCCTCAGAAGCAAGCCCTAACTGTGCTTTCTGTAGGGTGCCTTAGTGCTAAAAACACTTGTGTGACTGAACATGTGTCTGTGTTTCAGATGTCCCAATTTTACTCCACTAAACTCTGTGTACGGGAAGTTGACATACTCTCAAATCAACTGCTAGGTATGTTTGATGCTCTTCTGAAAAGAAAAGGACACTATATATCAAACTCTAGCAATGCCATCACTACAAGCCACAGCAGTGAGAATAACCAATAGATTTTAAATAGATGTAAAAATTAAAAAATCATCATTCCTGTACATTAACCATTTTGGTCCAAAAAACCAGACAGCATCAGACCCTATCACAAGGGAAATTCACTACAAACATAATAAAAACTAAAACCTGACTTCAAAGAATAGAAATGTATTTGAAATTAATCTAGAAGACACATTATTACAAACTGGACAGAGTTACCTAGGCATTTCAGATTTCTTCTCTAATGTTTCACATTTTTTCCACATGCAAACCTATCGTGGTACTGTGCAAGGAAGTTAATACACAAAGGTTTAAATATAGAGCAGTTACTAAATTTTTCATTGTTGCATAATGACTATGTAATCTGGCTTAATAATGTGCATAGGGTAAAGTCAGAGAAGAATCTCTGCACCAAAAATTCACTTCTGGGGTCAAATGTTATCCAGACACACTATGAACCAAAACAGTCTGGCCTGAGCCCACAACTTTGGGTTAGAGATACCAGCAGTGAACTAATGGTTGTGTTTCCTCCTTAAAGCAAGGTGATTTTATCTCCCTGCCAGACATGAAATTCAGCATAAAATACAGAAGTGAGCTAACTGCAATTGTAAGACAGTCATATTTTTTACAGGAAGACTCTTCACAGATTTATTGATGAAATGCAAATACCTGCATACAGGGAGCACTCAACTTTTAGACAGAATCAGCAAAGAGAAGCTCAGCATACTTTGTGACATGCACTGGGTCAGGATGAACACAGACAGCATTGTTACTCATAAACATCATTATTTCAAACTTTTGAAAAAATGCAGAAATGAAGCAGTAAAAACTTCCCCAGTGTGACTTCAGGGTTCACCTGCCACCAAGGTAAAACGAGGGCGAGAAACTCTGCCTGGCTGCTGATACCAGGTTCAATCCCTTCTTACTGGAGCTTGACACAACAAGGCAACATCTTTTAAGGGCTGCAGCTCTTTTTATTCTGTGCACAGTCACACTCTAAAATGGTGACAGAATTTTGCTGCTAATTGTTTTAATGGTACTGAAAATTTAATATGTTTATATTATTTTGTGTAGTCCTGGGTATCATGGCCACATATGCAATGTTGGTAATCATCTATTATATACCCAACTTGCTTAGCAGAAGCATACTTGCCTTGCTCCTCTTTAAGCTAACACTTTCATTAAAGTGTCAGGAATTACATATTTACAGCTCTATGAGACTTTTTATAACCTACCAAAGATGACTCTGTACTAATTAAAACACGTTTGTTTACTAAGGCATTTAAAGAGATTATTTATAAGCTCCCATCTTATGAAATCACAGAAATTCAATCAGATAAATGGTTCTAAAGAAACCTATTTATTAATGGTCCAGACAGTATTTAGCATACCTCCAGCAAAATATTAAACATAATGGAAAATAAAGCAACCCTCCCCTGCAATAAAAAAAATCCTGTTTCTTTCAGATTTATTTCACTCAGAAACACTTTTAATACTTTCTCCTCTACAAAGGATACCTCAAATACTTCCTTTTTTTTCTAAAAGATGCTCTAGTTCACACTAGAGCTGCACAGTCTATTTCAACACACAACAAATATGCTTTAGTGAAAAGGAAAGAAAACCTCTTAGTATTAAAGCACTGTACCATAGCAAGGCACCCAGTGTGCAGATTGGTCCGAGATGTGTGAAAAGCTTGCTCACAGCTGAGTGCCTTGGAGTCAAACCCAGAAAATGCAGTCTTGCTCTTACAGCAAACCTCTTCGCTTTTTATTATCCAAGGAAAGGTAAACCAAACACCAGTTCTGCAGTAAGCTGGGGGTCTTTTTCATGTTAAAAACAAATGCCTGAACTTTGTGTGCTGGTGAAGATTCATCCAGGGCCTTTCTTGTCTAACACTTCATAGAGCCTCTGCAACTAAATTTAGCAGTAAAGCCCGTATGGAAACCAGCAGACAAGAAGAGCAGCAAGTGCCTAATTGCAGTGATTGTTAGTGAATTAAATGCAATAGCCCTACAATCAGTGCAACTGCCTGCTTTATTTACTGTGGTATTAACTGGGAGTTTCATCCTCAATATGCATTTCCAGCATGCTGAATACTTGTGTGCATCTGCTCTGCTAAATTGAAAGCAGCCACATTGCTTTAGCAGCCAAGTGGTCTTGGGGTACTTTGGAAGTGTCCAAACACAGGATAACAACAGCTGCAAGTGCCTATTACCACCACAAGCTTTCAGAAAGTCAGTGCTGCTCTGGACTTATCTGCAAGTTTTCATGTGAATAGTGCTCAGCAACGTCTGGTGCTGTTCCTAATGCTAAGGAAATAGAAGAAAACCTCTGCTGCCTGTTAACACAGCCTATGATTTCCATGTTTTGCACATTTTATCGCTATGAAAAATATTTTAGTTTTTTTTACACTGTATCTAAATGCACACTGCAGCAGTTCCAGTGCATTTTATGTACTCTCCCTTAGTGCCACGTCAGCCCACTGAGTCCAGACTCCACACTTGACCTTTACCTTTTCACCTTCCAAAAGATGCCACTTGTTCACGGTCTAGAACATATACATGGAACCAGAACTTACTCCTGCATCTTTCAGTACAGTAAGTTAATGGAAGCATATGCAGTGCCACAAATGCATGCATTTTTGCCAGCTAAGCCTCTTTGCAGCAGTGCACAGAAAGCTCACTGGGATACAAACTGGGGACAGACACAGTGGCTGGTCTGTGAGAGGGAAGCTGCTGACTCCTAAAAGAGGGAATACCTGGCGGACCTTGCTGCCCATGTTGCCTCCTTTGTCTCTTCCTCCATTACCCATCCCTCCAGTAGCTCCTTGCTGAATGCAGTGATAATTGCCTGTCCTAAGTTACTGGGCTACATAAACATTTCCTCATCCCTCAAAATGCCCACAAGGAGACTTTGATGCACTTTATGCCCTGGTTCCCACTAGAGGGTGAGCTGTGGTTACCCATGTGCTGCCATAAGCCAGGGACATCAGCTAAGCTGGGCAAATGGCAGCAGCTCCCGATGCTTGCTTTGGGCTGAACTGACCCTGCACAGCAACGTGGACAACACAGCACGAGAGACCTGACCAGAGCCTCAGCAGCTGGTGGCTGGCCAGACTGCCCACGTGCTGTCCCTTCAGGAATGTACCCAGCAGCAGAAGCAGACAGACTGATGAGCGCCCCAGAGTCACATCTGACTTTGGCCAGCAGAAGAAATAAAAGCCCTGTGGCACAGTTAGTGCCTGTTGCTGTACTGCTCCTCAACCTTCTCCCACTCGAGCTCTCCTGCCTGCAAAGTGAGCACGAGCTGTCAGAGGCGTGCGAGGTGTGACAGAGATGTGTCACACGACGGTGCACGCTCACCCACGTCCCTGCACCGCCCGCAGACCAAGCCAGCAGCACAGGAGACACCAGAGGAGCGCTTGGGCAAGGCAAGGCACAGACACGACCACGTCAGCAAGGACTCCAGGGCAGATGGAACACCAGCAGCTCTGACTGATCTGTTTTACCCACTGGGGAGCCACAGCCTTAGGCTTTGCAGTAGTTAGAGCTGCAGGACCATCATCTGACCACTCTCATCTCCCCTCCTTGTTTTTTTTCTAGACGACTCCCTGCAGGCAGGCTTTTCCTCACAGCTTTGCTCATACTTGAGCCATCCCACTGTCTTAAGCTGCTCTTATTTGAAGAGCAGCCATGAAAGGTTTAAAAGCCCTTCATTGTCTCGGATCTCAGCAATAACTAACAGCAACACACAGAAATCTGAGATGTCCTTCATGGGAAATGTCAACAGGAATTTACAAGCTATACAGGGATTCTCAAAAGCATCACAAGCAAAAGTAATGGCAGCTGGATATCATTTGTCTTTCCTGGATGGTGTCCATCATAAATTTACATGTATAATATCATTCTACATCCTTTGACCATAGGCAATAAATCTCTGACCTTGCAAGAATCTGTAGCAACAGAAATCAAACATTATGGAAACAGCTGAAACCCATTGCAGTATGTTTTTGCCCTTGTATGGATTTCTTTTCTTCTGCAAAAGGGAAAAAAAAAGGAGATTCCAACCTATATTTTAGCATTTCAGCCTTTAGGTTGTGCTCATCTATTAAGAACAGTTTTCTGTATTATAAACCTTCAAAGTCAATGTCAGACAAATAGGAACAATTCTTAAGAGCTATAGAAAAGGAATTTCTTTTTCAGGTGTCATCTATTTTTAGCCCTGTTATCTACTGATTGTCTTTAACATTTACCTCTCAAACACTTTTAAGCAATAGTGAGGGAGGTGTCACCTGGTACCACCAGCTCAGCATCACACATTAGGTACCTACCTAATCCAGGCACATGAACAACACTGCCTTGTAGAGAAATACATGAATGATGGAAATACAACTGTGCATACTGAAAACAGTCGACAAAAAACTAATCAGCCATGCTTTTAATAAACTTATTTAATACTTTGTTCAGCCAGCCACCCATTTGTCTTGCGCATTAAAATGTGCACATTGCAATTTAGTAGTCCTCCTAAATTAGACCTCTCAAACCCATCTGTCTTACTGGCACTCAAGTTTCTTAGATTACACTGCAGGGAGACTCAAGTTTGTCTGCTACCTCAGAATAGTGTCAGACCCAATTAGATAAGGAAAGTGCCATCACAAGATCATGCCATTACAGGATCAAGCAGTTGTAATTCCCACTTGATGTGACATGGAGGCACACACGTACTCATGCACGCTGCCCATGGAAACCTCAGCAGTGGGTTAGGACGTGCAGCCATTTACGTGACAGCAGTAAAACTCTGGCCCTCGCTGACAGTGGAGCACCACAAAGCAAATTTGCACAGCACATCCAAAGCCATGGTGTGAGTCTGCAGACCTGCAACAGGTGTGTTGGCTTTCACCACCTTTCACAGTTCTCTTGTAAGAAATTGTCAAGGACTGCAGAGAGTGGGTTAAAGAAAATTACATTCACTAAACAAGGAAAAGCTGTGTAACAACAACAAGTTTGCACTGGGTTTACACACAGAGGGGAACGGGATGATAGTGATAATTTTTGAAAATTAACCGTTCACCATCAGGTGGCTGGGGAGGATGCAGTCTGTCTCCCCAAGAAGTGGCTCCTGGGAGCTGCATGTCCCTCTCACATGGGGCTTAGGGACCAAGTTGCAGCTCAGCTCTATGCACATGAGCTACACATTTATCGAGTGACAACACCCCACAGCAAATCACTGCTTCCAAATCAGCTCATGGCTTGAAACTGGCTTCAATTATCAGACTGTTTCCCCACATCAAAATGCTAAGCAAGAACATAGTGTCTCAGGACAGCTGCCAACAGGAAGGATCTTAAAAAAAATTGGGGGGGAGACTACAATGCTTAAATAAGCCTAGAGAAGTTGAGCTGCAGCACAGCACTAAGCCAACAGAGCACGCTACTAGGCCTAGTGAGCTTTTTCTGCCTAATTTTAAACCTCCCTATAGACCTAGTTATTTTGTACATATGTCAAATAAAGGGAGAAATGTGTAAATATGTTAAAGATTGTTGGGGGTTTTTTAATACCACTGTATGATGCCAAATTAAAGGAGAGGCAAGTCAAGCTGAATTATTTTAGCTAAATTAAAAACATGCATTGCTGTCCCACACTGAGCACAAGGCCTAGGGATGGCAGACAACCGGAATTAAGCAGCCTTTTCCTGCACTATCTTAAATGAGTGTGAAGCATTAATATCTGCAATACTGGATACCTGTGATTGTGGTTTTATTGTCTGTGGTTTTATTGCACCTCGATACCCAAATATCCAATTTAAGTAGCCTGACAAATGCTGTAGGGACTTCATGCTCCCACGTGCACAAGGTCCCAAAAGAAACAACAGCAATTTACACCACAGTTTTAAAACCTCATCAGAGTTAAGGCAACTCTGTCTCCAGTTCAGCACCTAAACAATTACTTGCTCATTCATAGTGGTAGGAAGTTTTAAGCTCTGATCAGGAAACTATCAGAAAAAGATGTTTAGTGCTATGTGTTACTTTCATTTTTGCTTCTGCTATTACTTCCTCAGCACATGCACTTACCAAAGCCTCGTGGCCATCTTAGAGGGAGCAGCTAATGATGGCAGCTTGAGCATGCACAAATGAATTGACTTTACTGGGGAAGGAAGTGGTGGGTGTTGCTTTACCAGTGCAGATACTTGAGATGTGCTCCAGTGAGACAGCTGAGGTGCCCTAGGACAACAGCAGGGTGCCTATTCTAGCCAACTGAAGGCTGGTTCAGTTCCCAAGTGAGAACAACAAAGGAAGAGAAGAAAAGAAATCACACTGAAGTAATTAAGAATACATGTCCCCAAATGTCTTGCTATATGTCTCCAACACCCTCATTTAAACCTTGCAATTAGAGGTGAATGGAAGACAGCGAGGTGTATGTATAAACAAATTTAGAGGAAGGATTAAATGCACTGACTGTAATTAAAGATGGTCACTTCCAAGGCTGCAATGGGTACTTCTACTTTCAGGGGAATTAAAAGCTGAGTAACACTTATTCTGTCCCCCCTACCCCAAAAAAGAAAAAAAATTGGCATTGTGGGACAGTGGAGACTTGCAGATATCTAACAGTCCTGCCTCCAAGTTTAGATATAACTTGCTACAACACAGATACTGCCTTGTTTATAATTTAATTTCCATCCTATTTCCCTTTCTACTGAGCAGTACAAAACTGGTTGTCTCTCAGCCAGATAGGGTGCAGTTGAACAGAATCTGAAAATGATCCATCTGGGGATGATAAGGTATGGAACAGCTTTCAAAACTCTCCCCCCTCCTCTCCTTCTTTCTTCCCCACGAAACTCAGCTCAGATTTCTTAAGTGCAGAGTCCTGAGGTTATCTGGCAATGGAAGGAAGTGCCAGAAGTTTGGACTCACTTGCCATGTGAGTATGTAAAGTCAGGCAGTGGGAACCAAGACACCCAACAGTCTATTTAAAACACCTCTTAGCACCTACACCCAATAACTGCTTCCAGCAAACATACACAACAAGCTGCCAAATTTCCCTAGCAGAAATTATTTGCTCCACCCATGCTGTTCATTGCAACAGTCAACACAACAGCACTTACCAATCGGGATTAAGTCAGCTTTCTTGGGAATTACAGGGTTTGCTACCTTCATGTTTTGTAAATACCAGCTAATGTGCTATGTAAGACACAGAGTGTCTGTGCAGCCGGTATTTGCAAACACTGATGGTATTCCTAACTTCAATAGGAGCTGCTGAGTCCTGGCAGCAATTACATGCCAGGCAGGCCCCTTATTTAGCACCTTGTATCCTCACTTAGCTACACAAATTGAACCATCAAGGAAAGAAAAGCAGATAAATCTGTTAGGCATCAATCCCAAGGTGGCAGCTGGGAGAAGAGGACTCTCCACGACTTCTGCAGCCTTTTACAGGCTTTTCACCACATTCAGATGTAGTCTTTGACTGCTACACAAATCTGCTTTCTTCCTATAAGGTAGAACTTAATAAAGGCTTTCTTAATGTAGGGCATGTAGCCTGTAACCAGAGTTATTAGTTTTTCAAGTTAGAAGCATTGCAACATGACCTCATGTACATACATCCAAGCTCACACCTCTTCTGTGTCGGCTGTGCCAATCTCCACGCGCTACAAAATTAGTCACACTAATTTGTGTAGAAAAAGGCTTGCGTAACATAAACTAGCATTAGACAATAATATTAGCCAGTTGACATCCTCTGACAAGTCCTGCCATTCTGCTCTAGCCTAGAAGGATGTGTACATATCTCAGCATATGTATTTCCATCTGAAAAGACATCACTCATTAAGTCCCAAAACAACTCTCTCCTTCCAAACATAGGGAGGGGTGGGTAGAAGGAATATCTTATCCATTCTTGTGGATTGCACAGTTCTTTAGGACAAGAGGAGTCAGTTTTTAACTGGATCCCATGCATGAGGGAGGGGATAGGAGGGGAGTTGGATTTGGTTTTGGTTTTCCAGAAAAGGCCCAAATTAAACTTCTGTGAAGGAACAGCATTATGCTTTTTCACATTTTTAATCTGCTGTCTAAATGCTCATGCCCAGTACAGTTTCTGGAACCTTTTCTGCATCCTCTGCAGCTGCCCGGACGTGATGCAGGGTTCAGCCTGCAGGCAGGCACAGCTCCTGCTGAAATTCCCAGGGCATGAGGCAGAGTTGGGCCCACAGTCTGCCAGTGTACCAAGGGGAGAAAACACAGATTAAAAACTACTTGACCTGCAAAGGAATTCTGTGCAGTAAATCTAAGCACAAGTGTCTGCTGACAGAGACCACGAGGGAAAAGGAGCATGAGCTGCACCGGGGGAGTACACACCGTTCCATTCAGAAAGAGACATTTTGAATTTGGGACCAGGCCATGGTATATCCAATACCCATGTGGGGTAGTCACTCCAGGGAAAGGAGTGCTAAAAATAGAGCTACAGATGCCAATACAGCATGGAGGCAGGGAGAGGGACAGGACAAGCAACTCACAGAACACAGCCACCTCCTCCAGCTAAGGTTGATTTCTTTTTGTCTACTCCAAGCAGGGACACATGAATGCTCATGACATACTGGGGAGAAAGTAAGCCAGCCTCTTGCAGATCTGGTGAGTGCAGAGTCAACCTTGCCCTAAAGAGCTGGAGCTGCACTGCTGACTTTCAGGCACATTTGCTACTTCTTCACACAAACCACAGCAGGTACCACTTCTGTATATTGGTCTGTGGGCTTCCAGAGACCTGACTGCCTATGATTCAGCCAAGGATTCCCATCGTATTATCTAAGACTCATTTCAGAGGCCAGCTTCTTAAAGTCCATTACCTTGCTAAATACCTCTAAAAAAACAAAAATCAAATTCCAGCTCACTTGTCCAGATGTAGCTAAGCAAGTTTTAAAAAACCCTCTTTTTCAAAATACCTAGTTCAACTTATTTTTTTCTCCTCCAGTTGGGAGAGCAGTCACCATCAGGCCTCTCTTCCCTTATATACAGGGAATCAGCATCTAACTGTCCTGAAAGTACCAGAAAGTCTGGCCCATCCATGTCTACTTTGTACAAGTCCAGCCCACTCTCTCTACCATGCCAGATGAGAAATAGCCAGGTCAATTAGCAGATGCTGAAAACATAAACCACCTTCTACATAGTCCATTAGAGGCTTATGGACTTATGTTTGAAGAGAGGGATGAACAAATTCAAGTGGAAAAAAATGCATGCACTTGGTTTCTCACCCATCTGCTCCCTGCTGGCTGCTTGGCTGGCCAGGAAGCACACAGCTTTCTGGAGCCCAGACCCAGGACTCCACTTACACTCCACAGTCCAAAGCTGACCTCAGCAGGAAAAAGGACATAATAATTGAGTCCAAACTGTATTTTAGTCCCATCTTTCATTGCAAAATAGAAGCTCTGTCCAAAGTGTGAGTATGTGTACATCTCTGATACCCATAATACAACTTCCTGAGCAGATTAATTTTCAAGCTTTGTCTGCTTTATACACTCCTCCTTTCCAAACCAGCAGTGTGGGTAGGAAGACACCATTTGTTGGGAGTGCCTCATCAGGTGAGCTGCTCTGTGCACTGAAAAGACAACAGTTCAGTGCATAAGTACCCACAGAAGCTATTGCAGCAGGTACTGCAGGACAAGTCACAGGTCCAGACACTTGCTGACTGCCCAAAGATGGGGCAACAGTGAGGAAAGAACAACATTTCAGTGCCAAGTTTTAAACTTTCCAATTGCTTTAATTCCACAGATCTGTCAGACTCAGAAACATGGGTCACTTCAGCAAAAGCGCAGGATTAAATCTCCAGTTCTGCAGGCCCAGTTCTTTATAGCCTTTACTGAACCAGCTGCGCAAAGAAAATTATTACAGGGATTTAAGAGGCAAATGCCTAGCAAGAAGGGCTTTTAGCTGAGATTCAGCCTTGCACTGGCTGAGGCAACACCAGTCACCTGCTCAGAGAAGCAGTCATAGCTGGGGAGGGGGAGCAGATGCCCAAACCATGGTGGCTTTCAGCTCACAAAAGACAAGTCACACTCCTAAGACATTACCTTGCTTAAGGAGTGCAAAGGTATGTTTATTGCAATTCACTGGGATTGTAATAAAACACTTCACACCAACCAGATGATGTAAAAAAAGTTCTTTTCTTGACAAGAAAACCAGAAGAAAGACCTAGAAGAAATTCCACTAGCTAGACGATGTGGTTCCCACCACTGACACAGCAGCCACATTATCTGAATGGTTTATGTGTAATCTGGACAGATCCTAGAAATGGCAGCAATTTTTATAGACCCATTATAATAATGAGATCTTTCTCAGGTCAGTAAGACCCATCCAGCACAGTATTTTCCAGGCAACAGCAGCCAAAACTGGATGCTTAGGAAAAACATTAAACTGACAGAGGAGTGAACTGTAACTGCTCTGTATTGTAAATTAACACTGTTCACTCAAAGAAGCCATCCCACCCTCTCTCCCTGTGCTGGCATCAGGGTGTGCCTGTGACAGTGAGCTGGCTCAGGAAGGTGACCTGGCCAAAGGAGGAAGCTTCTCCTCTCCTGCTGTGCTGGCAGGAAGCAGGACCCAGGAGCACCAGTATGCAACCAGGGCTGGGTTAAATTCCTGATGGAAGCACAGCAGTGAGACAGTGGGTGATCCTTCCCTGGAAGGCTTTACCTCCAGCACCAGTTCAGGGGTTTCCTCACTTAGCAGTGGCACCACAGCCACTCAACCTGATGGATCAATGCAGTTACAACTTTATGCTGCATAACAGTGCTAACCACAATGGTAATTTGTGATTTTGAAAAGGCAGCCCATAATAAAAATAAACATTAAGCATTGTTTTGGTATGCTATTATTCCAATGACCTTTCAGTTCTGTTTCAAAACTTGCAAGTTTATCACCAACTGACAATTACATGTTTTTCATTAACCCTGCAGCTTACTAACATGAAGAGCCACAGAGAAGATTTCAGGACATCCATTTAGGCATTCTCTCAGCTTATATAAACTTTAAATACCAAGCAGCTCTGGTGGGTGAAATTGATGTACCAATGAATGTAACAGTGCTCTTGAATGTGCAATTCCTCCATGAGAAAACCACCTATCAGGACTTAACTTCAGAGGCACGTGCTCTGTTTTCTGTATCAGCTAATATTGTACATAATAATGCTCCCATCAAAATATATATTGCTCACCAAAGCCTGTGTTTCTGTAGAGATGTCCATTCAGGCACAGGATGATGCAATATAGAAACTTTGTTCTGTCAAGATTTTAGCTTTAAGGACTGCACAAAACTTGCATCAGTATTACCTTCTGTGCACATAGGAACACTTTCTGTCTCCCCCAGTCAGTACTCTACACAACACATACAATAAGCTCCTTTGGGAAGAAAGAAGTTTCTTCCATCTTTAAGGTTTTGCAAATCACTGTTTCTCATGTGTTCCCCATTCTGGTCTTGCACTTCTGAAAGTTCAGGCCTGTCTCACTCACTTGATCCAGGCCAACTCCACAGCAGACTCAGCCTGAACAGCAATGCTTGGTTTTTACCTCCATCTGGCTCAGCTTACCAGCTTTTGTCAAATCTAAACCTGGGGACCTGAGGTCTAGATCAAGCCGTACCAGGGTCACACAGCACTTCTTCAGCTCATATGGTGCCAGTCTGGGGACAGCAGCACATGGCTTGCTGATTTTGAGGTACATCTATTCATTTCCTCACTAATTCTTAAAACTCTCTCTTTAAAATCATGAAGTTTCACAAGCTGTTTCCAAAGACTTTGCCTGGGAAAGGGCAAGACCTTGAACCCCTTCTGGAGCACAGCTCCCCGTGGCCAGGCAGGACTGAATGACACCAAGAAGTCCTGATGGGATGGTCCCATTATCCTTTGTCAGGGCTCTGTGTGCTCTTCCTCACACAGCCCAGCACAAGCTGGGGGAGAAGACCACAGGTGAACAGCCAAGGGCAGGTTCCCCCTGCCTTCACAGAGCAGTGTGGAGATCTCAGCACAGTCTTCAGGGGGACACACCTTGGCTTTTACCTTCTAATGTAGAATTAGTATAAATTGAAGCAAATAAATGAGATTATGCTTTATGCTGTGTCTTTTAAAGAAGCTTATGTCTCTCATGAATTGTTCAGTGTTTTTTTTACATTATGAAAGCTGAATTCCTCTATACAGCCGTCAGGTCAATTTAAAAATTTCCTTGCAAGAAGTCATGATTGCTAATTTACTTACTATTTATATTGCCCTGTGAAAGCCTACAGACTTAATGGTCTGGCTGGAAACAACAAAAAATACCTACATGAATATACATGTTTGTCATTAGGAACTAGTTACATCTAAGTGCCACTCTGACTAACCTGTCTGTAATTATTAAAATATCTTCTAGGACCTCAGCTGTCCCTAGGATAGAAAATTTCTTGCCTTCCTACTTTTTATTTAGGGGATTTCCTGTTTTATGGCTCCAAGATGCACCCCTTAAATGCACAGGACCAAAACAAGTCTGCCATTAGAGGGATAAGTCTTTACAGAGCTTCCCACACTAAAGTTCTGAGCAAGGTATTCTAGGGAGACTTGAAGCAGAGAAAAAGGAATTTCATGTATGAATCGCTGAGAAACACTTTACCTTTATTGTAATCTGAATTCCATCATATAATGAGATTTTTTTTTTCTTGGAATTACACCTCTGCTTTCATTTGTCTTTCTCTGAGCACCCCCTCAAGAGCAGAGAAAAGAGACTCCGCAGTAGAAAATGTAAAATAAAGTGGTAGTGCCAAATGGCCAAGCCAGCACATACAGAGGTCAACCACTGCCATTTCCACCAACATCAAAATTGGAGATAAGACCACTGATGTGCAACACCAGTGCAGAACCCAAAACAGCACCGTGTGCAGTGCATGGCTATCATGGCTTTCCAGTTAATGGCATCTCTGGCCACCCTCACACAGGACACCATGGCCGTGTAAAGGAGGAAGCCATTTCCCTGCCCTGCAGCACAGAGTGCAGCCCTCAGACACCACGTGAGGGACTGGGCATGGAGGAGGACACGTGCAGCCGTTCCTCTCCTCCTCCTCGACAGGCTCCTGTGAGATAACCCAGTGTGCCTTGCCAGAGCAGCATCATGGCAGTGCTGAGTCAAAGGCGCTGATCCTGGAAAGGAGACACCTCCAAAATCAACATCCAGTGCTTCCCAGCTGGCAGGGCAGGGCTGCACTGGAGGAGGAAGACAGGCTCTGCTGCAGGGACCAGCTGCTATAGGGACACACCACGGCTGTGAATCTTCCATTAAACCGTGCAAGACACTTCATAGATCTTAATGTAATTTTAGTAAAACACAGTGAAAAACACTATGATCGGTATTATCTGCTCATACACCCACAGTGCTGGAGGAGGGGGTTGTTAAAAAGAAGAAACAGAAATTGCAGGAGTCCTTCACACCAATACATCAGGCTGCTAGAACTGTACACACCTCGTCTGCTTTTGTGAACACCCATTTGCACATACAAGGATCTTACACTAATTTGCAGGTTCTCACCAGGAATAATAAAAATCTGGCTTCAAGTATAGTTTAACTGCAGGAGGCACAGCAAGCAGCAGCAGTTAGAAACATTAGTTGTATAATCACAAGACATACTGTGCAGTTTACCTATTTTGACCTTGAAATGGCAGAGAAAGAAAAGGTAGCAAGGCAAGTACTATATGGTCCAGCTACTACAAAGAAACAACACAGAACTGAAAGTGAGAACAGCGATTGAACAATTAATAGATTCTCCTTCTGGCCCTGCATCTGCTGCAAATGCTGCTGTGCCTCATTTACTGTGCTGCTTAAACACGTTAAGGCAGAGCAGAAGGAAGAAGAGGAAAATAACTGAAGTAAAAAGAAGAGGAATATGCAGATGAAAGTAAATTTGTAGTGATGAACCAGGAGGGGAGGAATAAATGGAACAGAATGAGAAAGAATCATAGTTGGGGACATTTTTTTTTTTCTTTTAAAGAACTGTGACTGAAGGACAGAATTTTACATGCAGTTATTTTCCTGAAGACTCTGTCAGCTGAAGTTCTGCTGGTCGATGTCACTGCTTTAGCCAGTGCACTGTATTCTACAGCCCAGGCCTGTGTTTGTGAGCTTGAGCCTTCTCCAGTTCCTCTCATCTCTAGGATGACCACGTGGCTATTAGGCAGAGCTATAGTTTACTCATATTACAATTAAACTACAGGAAAGCATGTAAGCATGCAAGGGAAGTGATGGTCTAGCTGCTACATAACTGCAGCCACAGAACAACACACAAAAAAACCCCATGAGTTCAATGTTGTTGTGCCATCAACCATGCTTCACGTATTTAGAAGCATGCAAATAAGGTTTAAATCATATCCACACACACCCCCCTCACTTTCTCTGGATGCGTGAAACCCGAAAGGCTACACAAAAAAAGAACAAAAAAAACACCCGAATGGGCGTTTGTCCCGTTGCCTGAATGGCGAGTGAAAGGGCAGCGGCCCCGCAGTGAGGGTGCCACAGCGGGGAAGCGAAAGGCAGAGCCAAGACGGCTCCGTTGTCTCTCTGTGCTCCCTCGGAGCAGCGCTCCCAGAGCCTTCCTACAGCCCAGGGGCACAGCTGCAAACACCCTCTGACACGGTACAACACAGGCTGAACACTGCCTCCAGGACGGGGCAAACGAGAGCTCTGCAGCACGCAGGGTCTCAGGTCTGTGCTGGGGTAAGTCCGGCTTTTCCCGGCGCTGGATTCACCGGGCCAGGCTGCGGCTCAGGAGGTGCCCGTTCCCAGCTCACACACAGCTCTCCGGACACGACACGCACCAGCAAGGAAGCAGACGCAGGGGAAAAACGGATCTGTAGGTACTTACATGCAAGATGAAAATTAACTGCACTTTAGGCATACTTTAAAAGAAACATAGAATAACTGTGTGTGACACATTGTTCCCGAAAATCATTCACCTTAGTCACAAAAAATACTTTGTACTTACAGCATTTAGCACCTCTAGCAAACAGTTGCTGCAATCGGATTCTTTGTTAGTAACAATTCGGTTAACCAGTTACAGCATCAATCAGTCCAAAGCTAACTATTAGGGATGTTTCAAAATGAGCATACCAAACTACAGGGGAAAAAAAAGGCCAAATAATACTATAACTATTAGATTTTAGCTAATTAAAAAACCCAAACCCAACTTAATAAATTATTCAGTGCAGAGTCAAAACAATTTTAACAAAATGTTCTTCAATAAACACAGTAATTCAAATGTCAGCCATACATCTTTTAATTAGCTTTTTTTCCAAGACTTACCTATGTTTTTCTAGTTCGTTGTGTGATGACCTATTAAAAAGAGAAAAGAAATATTAGAGAAAGGATAAATAAACCAAGATTTAGAATATTTAAAAGCTAATAAGTTGCAAAAGGCTTCTCTAAAATACGTATTTAACATGGATTATGAAACAGATTTTCTATTAAATTGGTACACTTTTAGATTCTTCAGGGTATCAACTTAATTTCCATGAGTAAACTGTAGATTTGGGGGGAATTATAATATATTTGCATTTATTAGTGTTCAATACATTCAGAGACAGAAATGAACAGAAAAAACTGAGCAGGTTAGTAATAAAAACAGCCCACGAGATTTTTATCTGTGAAGAAAAATTATGAGGGGGCAGAAGGTGTTCAAAGATCTAAATGGTAACAGGTAAGAGCAAAAAGCACCCAAAAAGCCAGCTTTCAAGCCCATGGAGAAGCAAAAAAAAAAAAAAAATCAGCAGCTAATCACTGCTGTTGTTGTTATTATCTTAATGGCAACAAAAGAGGAATCATCTTAATTTTTCTCAGTCTACAAACAGAAAATAAAACCCAAAAAATCATAGTCCCTGTACGTTATCAGTACGTTATCATCTTCCAATGACCACAGCAGTACGTTATCATCTTCCAATCTACTTGGATTAAGATTTTTTTTTCTTCTACAACTGATGCCTCGGGATTTTTGCCATTAGAAGGCAGCCCTAAATTCTTGGAGGATTTGTTTTAACTGATTCAGCTAAAAATACTCATTTTATTTATTTACACAACTCAGATTAAAAACATTCCTAAAATGAAGTTACTGTCACCGCTTCAGAACCAGCAATTTTCCGTACTTTCAGTTTTGTCCTGCTGAAAACATGCCCAGCACGTAAGGATCAAAAGATGCAGAGGCGGTGGCAGCTTTTAGAGCTGGCAGATTATGTCAGAGCAGCTCTGCTGGAGCCTGCTGCAACCCCAGCCTGCAGCTGGGCACGGGGTGCAGAGTGAAGTGCCTTTGTGGAGGGCAAGTGCACAGTCCTTTCAGGGGGCAGAGACATCCCAGGGGGATTCGGGAGCCTTCCTGCACAAATGCTGCCCAGTGCTGAGCTGTCCTGCCTCTCCTTGCACACACCCGAGCTGCTGGATGCTGCACCTGGGTGTGACTGATGGCACTACATCACTCTGGCCATAGAGAGGGAAAAAGAAAGCAAAGCTCACACAAGAAACACCCAGTGAACAAACCCACGAGCAATTGATCTCAGGCCAGAACAGCTCCTGATCCTTCAATGAACTGCCTCTCTGCAGGTAAAATTGAAATGTGTACAAGGTTCAGCACTGATTCTAATCCACTCTCACCAGAAAGCATCTCAGTGTTAGTACCAAGACATCAATTACATCAACCATTACCTGACATCTTTTTCTCACAAGCCTATGTATTCTTTATGGGTTTTTTTTACACTTGTTGCATTAAGTCAGCCATGATCAAGTAATGTGTGTATTTCTACATGCCATTTCAGTGCTCCTGACCAGTGCAGCAACAGTACAAGTGTTATACACATTTTATGTGCTACATTAATAGGGCAAGGTGGGTTTGGTCACCTTGTTGGTCACCTGGTTTGGCTGTCTTAAGAGGACACTGTTTTTATCTTCTACTCTATCAAGAGATCAGACTTTCCCCACAGTCATTTCTCCAAACCAATGTTTACAAAAATTGACAAAGACTATGCTAAATCCACCAGTGTTCATGAAAACACGTGGAAAACAGAAGTTCAGGAGGGAACTATTGTCCCCAAACACCCTCAGCAAGCCTGTAAAAGGCACTGTTTGTAGGGAACTTTGGAACCAGAGAGGAAACACAGGCTGGCCTGGATTCATCCCTATGACATGAACTCCCTGACATTTCTGGCAATTAGACACAAAGGTGAACACAATCACTCCAACTGGCCCATTCTGAGCTGCCAGCTCCCAGCAGTTCTGGCAAGCACACGGGGACAGCACAGGAACCACTGGCCAAGAAATTCAGCCTGCACAGAGTACTTTGCTGGGCTGAGAGAGGATGCCATGGGCAGCTGGCAGTCCTACCTACAGGGCACCTGTGGTACATGAAGGGTGACCCCAGCATGCTCCTGAGGTATGTCCTGCCAGAGCAGCTCTGGAGCGGCACAGTCGTGGGTGTGGCAGCTGCCAAACCGAGCGGCAGTGACCATGTGCCTCTTGGCAGAGCTCTTGGGGACACAAAAGCCTCAGCAATGCCTGCGGTGTGCAAACGTGGGCACCAGCTACACATTTCAGGAGGTGTTAGGGGCTGATTAATGCCCCAGCTATCAGTTTCTAGGCAGGAACCAAAATCAAGAGCCCTGAGAATTGCTCCATCTACAGAGCAAGTTACCCTATTACAAAGCATGACAGTGGTTTCTTTGGTTGCGTTTGTCTTCAGAAGAGATGAACCTCTCTCAAAATATTGGTTTTTATTTCCTTCACTGTCTACAGCACAGCATATTGCACGAATAGCCATCTCCTGCTGTTTATCCAACCTAAAGTGAGGGAAAAAACATAAGAACTGGTCTCCACACAACCCAATACTCTGTTTCAAAATGGAGTCTTATATTACTTTAGCAAAGATAAGATGTAGGTCACAACCAGTAATATGTATGTACATATGTATTTATATGAGAGAGACAGATATATGACTGAGGTTTGCAGGCAAATGATCTGTGGAGCCTTTCAAAAATGGCTTCCTTCAAGAGAAGGAAGACTTCTGGTGTTTAATTTAGGTTCACTCCACTGAGTTCGTATCTCCACAAAAAGCCTGGGGAAGTTGGGGGTAGCAGTGAGGAAAAAAAAAGGTAAAAAGGTTCAGATGAAAATAAAGGAAAATATAACAACAAAAAAAAATCTGCAAAATCATATATTCAGAAGGAAGGGATAACAAACACTGGTGCTTAGACTACACTGGTGATCTGAGACAGCTCTAATATCCCTTTAGCAAATACCAAACAGTTCACTGACTATAAACTTTATTTGTGAAGAAATTGTCAAAAAAAGGTTGGAAAGAACAAGGAGGAACCAAGCAAATGTAGCCACTGGTCTGCAAGCTGCTGTGCTACTTCTCACAGCACATCCCCAGAGCAATCCCCACCCACCATCCTCCTTTCCCCAAACAAGAATCCTAGGTATTGGATTTCAGCTCTTGGTTGATATAACATGCAGCAGACACATCTAAGAAATGTGGACAGATATTAACTGAGATGGCAAGACTGACATAGAAAAGGCAAGGGCCCCTCCATGTCCACTGCTGCCAGTTTATGGGTGAACCAGCAGGACCTGCTCACATGCACGCTAGATCGAGATCTCCCTGTATGGGTGATGCATGGCCTGTTTCAATATTCAGACACCTTCCCTACTCCTCCATCCATCTACCCCACCAGACCGGGTATCTGCTCAGCAGGAAGCCAGCAGCTCCTGACAAAAGCAGTGATGTATGGCAATGCTGCTGTTTACTGCCCTGTGCTAATGGGAGCAGGTCTAGACCGTGACTCACCAATACACTTCCAGTTGCCAACACACTTTATAGCACTATAGGGAGCAAAGCAGGGTAGTTAACCAAGCACTTGAACCAGTGGCAGCACCTTCCCACTGCCAGGGCTTTGTGGTGCAGGCAGGACTGCCAGGGTGCTGTACAACCCATGTGCAGGATACAACTCCACTTCAGGTCATGCAGCCATGTGAACTACACTGCCAGCACTTCACCTTTTGTCCAGGACAAAAGAGCAAGAACAAACAGAACAAGAAGCTTTACAAGGTGCTACACCTTAAGTGTCTGCATCCAGTTCCCACTCCCAGAAGTGCAGGTGTGTAAAAGCACAAAGCTTACACCTGCAATCTTGTGTGAATGCAACTCCTGTGCAGCTTTTCATTGAAAGGATCCAGATTCACTTCCAGGAAATTCCTTGTCCACATACCTAACCTGCCGTGGAATGCACCTGAAAATACTACAGTTCACCCCACAAAGCACAGATCAACCTGAACATAAGCACACACTCTGCCTATTACTCACTGCTTCGAGGTTGTTGGTTTTTTCCCACTTGTTTCAAACTGGACACATTGCTTACAGCCTGTCAAAGAAACAGCCTGTATGGAATTAATCCACTAAAAATTAATTTTGCATTCTCCTCATAGCAAAATTTAACCGGTTCTGCAGATTCAGCCGGGATCTGGGAACCAGGCACACTGGCACAGCCTTGATGCAGAGTTCTGGCTCCAGGATCGCATTCAAATTGGTGCTGCCACATGTTTGCAGTGGCCAGGTCTGAACGTGCTTCTAATACGGTGGCAATTTGTTTTCCTCAACTGCACAAGCAGTGCAGCTCCCAAACATTGCAGACCTACTGCAGTTCCTCAGGGAGGATAGGTCCGTTGGTGAAATCTTCTATATTGGGACTAAAATGCATTATTTTGAAACTAAATGTGGCAATATCAAGTGCTGTCTTAGCTTTAGGAAGGCAAACTGAGAAAGATCTATCAAATTCAGAAATCCAGGTGAAAATTCAGAGGAGCTGTGTCTGCACAGTCTGCTTTGCAACGTTTTATACTTGGCCTCTCACAAAAAAAAAAAAAGAGAGAGAGAGAAAGAAAACAAAAATCAGGTTCCAATCCCTAAGCTGCTTAGTGTGGGCACAGCAAAACATCTGCAGAGAGCAAGGGGCTTGCTCTGTGGGCCACAGGTTCACCCTCACCATGAGCCAACATCAACAGAGGAATTTGGACATTAGGCTCTGTTTTTATTTGAAAATCCAAATGCCGCTTTCATCTTTTTCTGCGTATAACCCTTTGCCAGAACACAGCATGAAGTACAGGTCTATTTATATAACATATGAGCAAAAATATTAATTAATTAATAGACACAGAAGATATATTTATAAACCGGCATTTATTTTGCTCCCTCTCCTTCAATAAACCAGCTCCTAAATTAACAGGCCAAACACACTGCACCACCGACATTCAATTCCTTTCTCTGAAAGTAAATTTAACCGTGACCTCAGTAGACTGGCATCTAACACTAAGATTTTGGTTTTCATTTTACCTTATTTCCGACCCTTTCATCACAAAGCAGCTTCCTGAGCTCCCCGATGCATGGGCACACACACACCTCAAACCAATACACAGCTCAAGGTACCCAATATCTGGTCAGTGTCACTGCAGCCAGGGCAGAAGGAAGCCCAGTTATCTGCAGGATTGCATGTTCCTCTGTCAGAGTGCTTTGCCTTGTGAGCGAACGTCACCAAATTTCAGATTTGTGTCGCATTCCTCCTTGGCACATTGCACACACGTCACCTATCTGTTTCTTTGGAGCAAAAACCAAGCTTGACTTTTGAATATTTGCTATTAACATTTCCATTCCAATAAATCCAGCTGTTTTATGCCTTTTTTAAAGTTCTAAGTACACCTTAACAAGAATTATTAGACTGCACGGCATTGCTTTAGGAACTACATACAGCCACTGCTCTGTGGAGACATTTATTATACTATAGTCAAGTACCTTATAAGTATTATTGTAAAAAGATGTGACCTAGGTTTACATCCCTGCAAAAGATAATATTGTGCCTGCCTTTCTCTAATCTCCTGTCTTCTTCGCAAAACAAGAATCCAGTTTCATTTGCCAGAGGATTTCGGTCGAAATTACTGGGGAGAAACAAGTCTGAATCTCAGCTGAGGACATGGTACGAATAGCAAACCAGAAAGAAAACAAAGCAGTTTGGTTTGTATGACATGGGAAAGGGCACATTACAGGAAACTGAGAAGAAAACATGTAAGATCAAGACATTTTAATGTGCAAGTGAAACAGAAATGACTAAAAACTGTGTCTGATTGCTACCAATAACACCGAGAATATTGTTTATCAATATTCAACTGTTTATCAATATCAACTGCTAACAACCACTTTCAATTTTGATTCAAAACTAACAGTGGACAAAGCAAAACTGTTAAATGCCTGCAGTGGACAAAAAGTTTATAGATTTTGGTTAGTTAAATGTAGTTCTGCTGGTATTTTCCCCTGCACAAATTGAAACCTGCCAAAATTACTTCTTCACTCCATTGCAGTCAAGATGCCAGCAAGCTTTTAGCCCGGACCCGAGCATCCTGTCCGAAGGGCTGGCAGCCTCCTGCCCCTTCTCCTGTGGGCCTGGGCCTCCCCAGCCATCCACAAAGAATGGAGGTCTCATCCTACATTTCTTACGTGAACATCACCAGCACCTTGGCAGAGGAAGGAGTGGTCCATCAGTGCCCTTGCTGAAGCCCAGGGCAGCTGGAATCCATCCCCTGCCTGTCGCTCAGCCTGCTGTGCCTGCCCAGCACACCTGTGCTACACAGGGTACGCTGTTCCCCCCACAGGCAGGCACACAGGGGGAAAACACAGAACAAAGAAGAGTACAGCACACTAGGCTTCCTCACATCTGACAGTTTTTCTCCTCCTTCCCTCTTTTCTGATTTTCCAAGAATAAGGAGATGTTTTTCATGCTTTTATATATGTATACCTCATAAGGCACGAAAAACCCCAACGTATGTGCATATATACATCTCTCACTTTTTAATCTGATCAGATGCTGCGAGCAGCAGGATACAAAAATAGATAATGAAAACAACATTGCCCCTGCAGATTTGAAATGTGCGGTTACCTGCTCCTTTCCTACTCCTCCACCTTTAAGTATGTATTTTTAATCCAGAACAACAATTAAATAATAAGGCATGAATTTCAAACATGTATGCAATCCCCTGTATGCAATCAGACGCCTTCCTGCATCTAATGCTCCAAACCCAATGAGGCTGGAAAATGGTTAAAATGGAACAATATGGACAAACACTTTGCTCAGTGGTTCACATCGCCCACGACCACTCCAGATCCTCTGAACTTTGGCCGGTTGTCTCCCTCCGTTAATCTTTGAGTTGCTTAGGAAGAATTAGCTCTGTTTCCAAAAATTCACTCTAGTCTGGGGCTTGGCCCCTATAGCCTCTAAGCTCCAAATAATAATAAAACTGTGATGCTGATGTACATCATGTATTTTACACTGCATATTTAAATGCAGGGGTAATTTCTCCCCTGCAAATCTAAATGTGCAGGCAAACATGAGCAGTGATTGCTGGACATGGGTACAAAGCCCATAAGGACAATGCAGAGGTACCCACAGGGCCCTGCTGCTGTCCCTCTGTCCCTGAAGGAACAGGGAGCTGCATTAAAGCAATGTGCCTCTGCTTCCCACATCAGCCAGCAAGCCTGGCACCCATGCTGAACCAAACCACTGCTGTCCCAGCAGTGTCTGCACTGGAAACCATTCCCTGACAAGCACTGTCCTGTCCTGTAACACAGATGACCCATCCCTCATCTCATCACTGCAGCTAGAAGAAAAGAAAGTGTGAGTAAATGTACACATTGCACATTGCAGAATAGCATTTTTGAAGGCTGCCACTGCTACAAAATGAGAACCAGAGCAAAACGCTGAACAGGTAAATAAATATAAATCTGCAGGCAGAAAAAAAGCAGGAGAGTAACTGCAAGTGGATGTGTGTGCCTCTACTTTAGTAACACTTGCAAATCTGTAACCAGAAATCTTTTAATTCTGCTGTATTTGATAGATTACAAATCCTCTCCTAAAAACTCCTGAAAGCAGCTTACAATTCAGACAAATAACTATTTTGCGGTGGATGACAAGAGCCCTGAGAACAGAAATGATGGAATAATAGCTCTGTAAGTAACACAGATTTCTTGAATGCAAGAGACAGACAAGAAAACTGTACAATTCAAGGAGCAATTTAGAGCTGGAAAACTTATGAAATCGGTTTTGAATTTTTTTTTAAAGGCAGTGAACATACTTTATATGAAAATAATTAAAAATCTTGAAGAGCAAAGTGTCTCAGGACACAAGACACTCCTCTCATTCTGATGACTTTCTCTTTTAAAATGAACTGTCTTCTCACGCTCCAAGATGAGACAAAGAATTTAACTAAAACTAAACACAAAGTAGGAGTGCTGCAATTAACAGCCCCCAAAATGGTTGCCTTGCTTAGAGCAGGGACATGGGGGCACAATTTGCTCCCCCTCAGTAATCTTCGAGGCACACTGCTCGGCCGCAGCAGGCACCACCAGGGTGCTCAGCAGCTCGTGTTTTTGCTCAAAGAGGGAGTTCGTCAGCTTTTGATTTCGGTTTGCACCTCCGGTGCCCCTCGAGCAGCTCCTGGCCATCTGCCGGGCACCTCCCCAGCACCATCCGACCCGGCCGCAGGATGCCCGCTGGAGCAGCGAGAGCGGGCCTGCCGAGACTCACTGCTCCTTTGGAAAACAAGTCACGTGCAAAGCAAGTTCATTTTAGGCTATTCTACAGGAGCCACGATCCAGCATGACCATGCAGAGCGGAGCCTGCGCTGGAGAGAGAGAGCATCGCTGCCCCGGGAGGGAGCAGGCCCAGCAGGGCACGGTCCTCGGTCCTCTCCGGAGCAGCCCTGGAAGAGCAGAGCAGAGCAGACAGAGCCCAGGGCTGGGCTCGCTCCCGGGCAGGGGCCGGCAGTGTCCCCGTAAGACAGCCAGCCTCTCGCACGTACACAGCCGCTGCCCGAGCAGCAAACAAAGCTGCAGAGCCTGCGCACAGCAGCGCTCGGCTCGTGCCATCGCAGCGCAGGTAGCGGCTGCGGGGCAACAACAAAACCGCGGCGGCGGAGAGGCGGATGGGCGATAACCGGGATAAACAACAACCGAGGCGCGCACTCCGACGGATCTGCGTGCGCCGGCCGGGCGGAAGGGCTGGCGAGCCGGCGCTGCAGCACAGCCCGCGGGGAGGTCAAGCTCGCTCCGGCACCTTCTCACCCCGCATCTCCCGGAGAGGCCGGAGGGCGTGCGGAGCGTCCCCCCGCCGCCCCGCACACGCTCCCCGCCCCGGAGCCCAGCGCCGCCGCAACCGGAGGCTGCATCTGCTCGGGCTGCCATGGGGGAGGCGGCCGGCTCGCTGCCTGTGGTTTATAAATGAATGCCAGGGGGGAAATTAGGTGCCATGCAAAGAGAAATCTGGGTGGCGATTATGGTGTTAAGGTCTGCAGCAAAAGCCGCTGTCAGCGAGCGCGGAGCAGAAGGAGCGATGAGGGCGGATGGTTCTGAAGTGCAGTGAGTACTAAGGAGATGGTGTACGCGTGGCAGTGTTTATATGAGAGATCAAAACAGAGCCAAGCCCATCCAGGGAAAAAATGGCGACTACCGGGATGGGGAAAACTGAGACACTGGATTAGTTATTATTTTTCATAAATGTATGCACTGCACATAAGCTAGACACATTGGAAAAGCTGACGATTCATTCTGAAAAAGCGGTGCGTCTATTACCTGTTATTCTGGGATTTTCTGGCCATGGTGCCTGCCTTTGTTTTCTTTCTGGAATAGTCACTATCGAAGGGTAACACTGATGCATAGCCATGTTCTGCTTCTAGGGACAAAGTCAGCATTAGTGGCAATATATTTTTTCCATGCAATTTTTTCCTCCTTTGCAGGAACGCTAGGGTAAAGAACAGAATTTTTCCGGTTGATTTGTTTGGATTTTATTCTGGCATCTCTTAAAGAAGCGAGACAAAAAAAAACGTAACTCTGTAAACCAAAGGGGAAAAAAAAAACCAACCGAAGTGTCGAAATTAGGAGGATTATTGGAGTGCACATTAAAAACGAGGCGGATCATGCAAACCCTTGTCACGCTGCGCTGGGGGAGGGGAGCTGCCATACAATCACCGACTGCCACACACGGAGCAGCGAGAGGGATCCTGAGCGCTGCCACAAGCACCGTCCCCATCCAGGGCGGCACAAACAACCCCCTTCTGGTTTGCTTGGGGGGTTATATATATAAAAAAAGGCCAAGATCCGAGCAGCGATGCTCCCCCAGCGCGGTGCCGCTGGCGCAGCCCGGGTCCCCCTCGGGCAGGTGCGGGCTCGGGGCCGCTGCCCCGGCCCGGCCGCCGCACAACAAAGGCCGAGAGCGGCTGGGAGCGCCTGCGGGTGCCTGACCGACTGCCCGCCTGCGCCCTGTACCTCGGTCTCTTCGCTCCAAGTACTCGGCCGCTTCCAGGAGGATTAACAGGGAGTTCAATTCCATGGCTGCCTGTCCCGAGCCCCCCGCGCCGAGTTCACGCGCGGGGACTCCCGAGCCCTCGGTTTTAAGGCACCTCGCTCAACCTACATTTGACACACAGGGGACGGGCAGCCCGCGCAACCAATGACAAGCAGCAGACGGGTGAGGGGCGGGACGTAAGGAGGCGGCCGGCCCAATCGGCGGCCAGAGGCCCCCCGCCCATCGGGGCAGGGGATGTTGACAGATCCCCGCCGCCCGCGCCCATTGGCTGCTCGTGTAGTAACAATTTAGAAGCCGAAGCTTAGCAACAGCACGTGGTGGCCCGGCCCCCTCGCCCGTTCATTGGCCGCTTCCTTGCATGTTAATCAGGCAGCGGCCGCCCATTGGTGCGCGCGGAGTCATGCAAATGAGGGCGGGGAAGGGGGCCAATGGGGCGGGAGGCGCGTGCCGCGCGGCGGGAGGCGGGGAGCGACGAGCGGGCAGCCAATGGGCTGGAGGGGGAGGGGCGTTGCCGTGAGGAAGAGGTAGGCGGGGGTGGGGCCGCCGAAGGCTCCGCCTCCTCGCACGCGCCGGGCGGAACGTGTCGGGCGGGCACGGGGGAAGCGTGAGGGAAAACGGGGAAAGGGACAGTGTGGCGGCGGAGCAGCCCGTAGGGGAAAGTATGGCAGGAAATGAACGGGGACGAAAAAGACGATACAAACGGGCCGCCGGATAGGCTGTGAAAATGTGCCTGGCACGCGCATCCGTGACCCCTTGCGGTGCTCAAGCGAGAGAGGAAGACGGAAGCGCTGCAAAAACACGCACAGGGATGTAAGAGAATTGCTAAACTCTACACAATGGCCTAACCTGCTGAAAAAGAGAAACAGTGGAAAGCTCCCAGAAATGCAGCCACAGTTCCTGCCAGCCTTCCAGTCCTTGCCAGCATATTCAGCTGCCTTTCGTCATCTGGATACACAGAAGCCGCGTACCAGAATAGCCTGGCTCCCGGCACACAGGCTGAGCAGGAAGAGCTCAGCACCTTTCCTGTCCACACCATCCTATTTGCGCTGCTAACTCTGCATCCTTATCTCAGATAGCTGCTGCACAGCTGTTGCCTAAAACTGGTTGGTTTTAACACGAACAAGTGTAGCTTTGAAATAGGCATATTTTAAGCTGTGCTATGATCACACATTGGTACATCTTCAGGCCAAAAGTGCTGAAGCCTGTAGTCAGTCCTCCTGCAGGATTGCACTTGGGCACACAATTGGTCGCATTGGTTTTAATTGGACTGTTTAGGTAAGAGCTATCCAGCATATAGGATGGATGCAGAGTGTTGTCCTCTGTGTTTATTCCTTGGCAAAAGATGTCAGCCAGAGTTTCCTTTTAAGAGGATAATAGCAATTCAGATTAAAACAAGGATTGTGGTTTACTGTTTTTATAGCATTATGGTAAAGCCACATATACATTACACCTGATCTTATATTAGTCTGTATCTTGTTGCCCTAGATGCATAAGTGTAATGTGGCTCTTGAACATTGCTGAAACACAGATCATATTTTCCTGCCATTTGGTCCAGGCACTGGGGATAAGAGAAAATCAAGGCAGTGAAGAAAGCAGCACTGTGACTGTAGTTTAAGAAAATGTTGTATCTGTTTGGGAAAAGTCTGACTGTGAATTACAAGGCAGAAGGGAATTTGGTGCATAGATTGCAAAGGTAAAAAAAAAAATTGCTGTAACATTTTCCACTTGCTGCTTGAACTGTTGAAATCCTGCTGCATGTGGGTGAGACAGTACAGTTTTTACTGTAAACCCATTGAACCCTATGGCAGTTTTGCTGTTAACTGGAAGTAGGTTTAGACACTATTTGACATTGCCTTGTGTTACGAAACAGCATGAAACCATATATGCGCAGGTTTGCTTTGTCCACACAGGAAAGAAAGTTCCCTTTGCCTGACCACATGCGTAGGGCACGTAGTGAGGAAGATGCAGAGATGCACAGATCATTGTTCTCTACTGCATTCACAGCAGTACCTCACATCTTCAGAACACCTATATTTGTATATTAGTATACAGGTCTAAATGATCTTAAACTGTTTTGTACACATGCTGTGGAATCAGTCATATATCCAGAAAGGCAGATGAATGTGCTTGGTACGAAAATGCTTGTGTGAAAGCCCAGGATTCAGGTATGAATTTACTGAGGCTCTGAATGCCAAAACCTCTGTCCCATCACGCTGTAAGCACATAACTTGACCTGGAAAAAAACCTGTAAACACAGGCGTGTAACAAATACTGCACAAGACAGTGCTTCAGGAGGGTACACGGCCCAAGCTGAGCACCCTGCCAAGCACTGCCCTCACCAGACCCTCCTTGGAGCTTGGACTGATCCGACTGCTGAGCTGAAGCCGCCCCTGCACTCCCCTGCACGCCCCAGTACCCAAACTCAGCACTTCTAACCACTCCTGAGGTAAAAACTGTTGCTCTCTCTGCTTTCAAATGTGGACAGAAGTATTTGGAACACAGCTGTTTTAAGGAGATTGAGCACCATTTTACATTGATATTGGCACTTTCCAGGGCCTTATGCCTCCACACTTCCCTGTATGGAAAAGTTGCTTCCGTAAGTGAGGGACCACTGAAGCCAGCAGGACTATGTGCAGGAGAAAATGTGCAAAACAGAGGCCAGTGCCATCACAAAAGGCATCTGATCTCTGATCATGGTGGCTCTCGGCCTCAGGAGTCATAAACTGTATTAGTCTGCTGGAATTTTAAGTGTGCATGTAACCCCACAGACTCACAATGCCCCTGCTGATGAAATCCAGGGTAAATCCGCATGCATTTGGGAAGGACAGGGCTGGTTCATACCTAACAACAACTGACGCAAATTTACCCACAGTTGGTAACAACAACCTGTTAATGCTGAGAAGTTTTATCAAGATCCTTCTAAGGAGGAAAATAAAAGCAGAAAAGCTTTTAAAATACCTAGAAGGAATCATTCTGGATCTGGTTTTATTTGTGCCAGGGAACCAGGACTAGTTTTGGTGGTGTCAGTGTGGGTGCAGAGGTGTAAAATGGATGTGAAAGAAGATCAACCAAATTACTTTGAGAACTGAAGGACAGGCTCCAAGATACATGTGTGCTTGAAGGCTTTGCAGATTTGCGTCTCTAAATAGCTTTCTTCCATTTCTACGAGCAAGCAGCAGGAACAGCTGAGTGCTGAAGAAACAGCTGGCCTTCAGTGATAACGGATAGCTGTCACTTCATGGTGAAGTTTGAAAAACTTTATATTTAGAAGCAGAAGGGAGAGCCATCAGCAGCCACACCCTAAAACCTGAACTGTTTTGCAGTTTCTTTGCTGCCTGCACTTGGAGATTGGAATGGTAGTATTTACAATTTTAAATGTTACAGTGTTTCTCTTTTCCAAAATCCATTCTGCGGCATGACTTGGCATGTAAGATCAGTGACATCAGAACTGTTGGCTGCCCCAAGCTGTGGTGAGGGCAGAGATGTGAAGCTGATGATCAATAATTCAAGAAACTTCATTCACTATTTCCCAGATTGGGCCTTAAAGAAATAATTAGGCCTACCCTGCTTTTCAGATTTGGCTCATTGTATCCACTGCATGTTTCTTTCTTTTATCTTTTAAAATTCCATACTACATCTTATCCCTGTGAAGATAAGCTCTCCACTGTGCGTTGGACTCCATTCCTCTGTTTTCTTGTGTGTTGCAAGGTTTAAGTAATTAGCAAAGACTAACTTGTCTGCCCACATAGGAGAGGATCTGCACTCAGGGCTGGTACTGACAAATTTCATCTCCCTGACTCAGTATCTCAAATTCCATTTGATTCCTCATTCTTACCTGTGATTCAGATCGTGAGCTCTGTTTCCTAGATACAGAAACCAAAACACCTGAAAGTTGAAGGTGGAACTTTTGGAGGAAGTTTCAAAAGTAACAACTTTGTCAGTGCCCAAGCCCAGTTTGAGACACTGATTCTATCTACTCTGCCAAGTAAAGCAGTTCTCCACCCCAATCTCAAATGGCAGGTGTCATTGGATCTGCTTGGCCCTATATCTAAACTGCTACTGGTGCACATGTGGCTTTTAGTCATCACTTTATTTTATGTGTAGTGTGCTTTTAGTTTGGAGTGTTTTCTCTAAGTTCAAAGTGCCTGAAGATGGGTGACAGCCCATCAGAGAGCTGCTTTCAGACCTTAAAGCTGAGGTTACATGGCATGAAGGTATGTGGGGTGTTGGAGTTAATGAATTGCTGCTGCGGTGTTGAGGGACTGTGTCCTGTGGAGGAGTCATGTCTATGCAATCTCACCCTATGAGCTTTCTGGGTTGGTTCTCAACCTGTCATACCCCTTGAGCTGCACCCAGGCGTTGGCTTGGAGAAGAGCTTGGTCCAAGGATCACAACAACAAATAGCATGGATACTGTGGATTCCTGAGCACCTGAGTGGCTTCCATGCATTTGGTGGGCTTTCTGTGTGAAGCTCGCTAGCCCAGCTTGCTGCCTGGCCTTGATCAGTTGTTTGCTGCAGTGTTTGAATCACCAGCTTTCCCAAAGCAATTGAATTTTTCCTGATTTTGCTTGGGATTTAGCATGGGCTTATGTAATGCTATGGTACACACATGCTTGAAAGCCAAATCTAAAAAGAAAAAGTACTTCAAACTGAATGCCAGTCCCTTGTAACGTTCTTTTTTGCGTTAATTGCTGTTATTATGAAAGACAACATTTGTATCTTAGCGTCCTTGAGAGTTTGGCTGCAGGGAGCTCGCATGCCCCTCTCCGCCAGCGCTCCTCGACCAGCGAGATGTGCAGTGCCCTGACACCAGGCCCTGCAAGCCATTCCTGTGAGCAGGCATGAAATCATTCTTAACTGATTGAGGTGAAGCACAGACTGAAAAGCTTGAGAGACACTGCTTTACTCCATCATCCTGATTTGCCTAAACTGCCTGGCCATTTTAAATAGCGTCATCCCAAAAATTCCCTCTGACACTGCCACACTGGAAGTGCTTTACAGGAGGCAGTGGTATCACTGCTTTCTTTTTTTAAAAAAAAAAAAAAAGCAATGAGACAGTGGCAAAACCACTGGCCAGTACCACTCAGCAAAGGCAGGGCAAGGATTCAGGGGATGGCTGGGCATCCCAGTGCCCAATCTGGTTTGTATGGAATTATGATATACTGCAGTGTAAGGGTTTGTTATGTTATTTCAGATCTGAATCTCAGATATGTCATGGCCTTATTACATTCCCTTGGTGTAGGAAAAAGGCTTTGTATTGCATTTATCTTCCACAAGGGGCCTTGTGTACACTTGTATTGCATTAAGCTTCCACAAAATATATAGACTAGTGCAGTGCAAAGAGGCTTTGAAGAAATCATGGCTCAGACCCACTTTGTTAGAGTGCTTTTGGGGGGCATGGGCATCTGCCTGAGGTCACTGCTTGAACAAGCTGGCAAATTAAACATTTTTCCTTTAGCTGATAAAATCAGACCTTGTTAGGTGACTTTGACACAAGCACATCGTATAGAAGTAAAAGAATATTCCACCTCACTGTGATCATCTTCTAAGCTGCCTTGATGCTTAGCACCCTGCTGCAGTCCAGGACAGACAGAGAAACAGAGCAGGGTTTTGCATTTGTGCTACCAAATGGAGCCGAAACCAGCCTGCCTTTAGCAAACAGAATGTTCACTAAAGGAGGGAGGAAACTGTGAGCTTTGTAAATAAAATCAGGCAGTGGTAAGACAGTCTCAATTACATCTATCCTCTGAATGTAAAAAAATAGCATTTTCTTACCCGAGGTACTGGCATCCTGTATATCTGTCAGTCATGTCTTCTGAGTTTATAGGAAGAAGCTCCAATGAATTTGTGTTGGGTTTTGGTGTGAAAATCTATCCAGATATGGAAGAATGAATTACTGCATCCTATGGAGACCAACAAAGTAGTTAGCAGCCATTAATTTATAGTATATTCATTACAGAGGAGGAACCAAGAAAGAAAAAGTTATATTTACAAAATTAAGCATGGAGATTTCTCACCTGGGTGCTTGGACATGCAAAATCTACTCAGTTTTAATCTGGGTGAATCAGCTAATGAAATGAGAAGGAAATTAGAGCTGTACCTGCAACATCTTTCCATAATCCAATTCTCCAGGAACCAAGTGCGTGCATACCTATATGGGAGAACAGGTTTTATCAGAGGACAGATATCTGTAACATATTAATAGGGGTGCAGCAATTATGTATGCAAATTGTTGCATTCTGTTCCCAGTAGGGAAAAAAATAATACCTGATGTGGCTGATGCAAATCTGCTGCCAGCCATAAGATTCTATTATTTGTATCAGCTGTGTTGGAACCAAAAGAATCTGTGATGGGAAGGTTGCAGGAACATCCCATATTGTACAGTAATGGTAATACTCTGCATTTCTATAGCATGTCCAACTCACACATTTTAGACTGCTTAGTCAAGATTTTCCAGTTCAGGCATTTAATAGACATTCATAATTAGGTAAATAAAATGCTGTTCAGCTGAATGATGGAGTAATCAGTATTGATCCTGGGCCTCATGCTACTGGTATCATTGGGCCAGTATTATCGTGATGGAGATAAGAGAGCTCATCCATCAATACACACATTTGAGAGAAGATCAAAACAGCCCAGGTGGTAAATAGCCTGGACACTTGCCTACAGGACCTAAAATTAGAGATCAGCACAAAGACTTGGCAGGTGAATACTCAGCAGATGCTCTCTTATCTCTCTATTTGCTTTGGAAGATTGGGGTTGACCCCAAACATGTTGAAATCAATTTGTATCTTCTCCTTTATTTCAATAGGCTATGCACTAGCCTCTAATCAGTTGTGGGCCTAATCAAATGATTTTTCTCATTGCCAGCCAATTATTTCTATGGAGAAATGAAACTAAATGTCAGATGAGCATTCTGTAGGAACTCTAGCTGTACCGTATGGTTTGGAATAAAAAAAAATTATTTCACAGTGTCTTACAGTCTCTTATTCCACCTAAAACAAGGACAATTTCCCAGTCTTTTATTGGTATGAGTATGGAAACTGAGTGAAGAGTCAAGTGGAATGACTGTAACAAGGTCCCTTCCTTATGCAACAACAAAAAAAGCTACTGCAAACAGGAAATCATCAGCTTTCAGCATCCAAGAGAGGAAGGAGCAATGTATTTAAATTGCGATAAGGAGGTTGGATATCAGCAAAATGTTCTGTTGGTGAGGACAGTGAGCATGGGGCTGAGATACCTGGGGAGTCTTTGGCACCTCAAGCTTGGCTCCAGCCCCAGGCAGGGGATGGAGCACCCAGAGACTTCCTGGGCCACTGTTGCCAGTGCCTGGTTGCAGTTCTGCCACAATTTGGGAAAAAATGCAAGGTACAGGACAAAGACAAATTCAGTGCCATCACTTTGTGGTGACAGGCCATTTGCTCTTTTTGACACATGGCAAAGCAGGAAACATGAATATGTGAAATCTGCAATTAATTAGATAATGGGAAATCAATCATGCTAATAAGTATCTAAATGTTGTCAGACACCAACTCTAGCTTTGTGGATAGGACTGATCTAGTGGTCACTTTCTTTAGGAATCACAGGTGGAAGGCTGCATAGGTCTGGCCAACTGATCCTATGTGCAGCTTCCCTGTAATAATTCCCAGCTAAAACTTCAAGCTGAGTGTTGGCTTTGAGGCATTACATGAGGCACTGAATCTCAGCAAAGGGAAGATCTTTGCTCAACAATCCCAAAAAACTTCTTTGACATCATAGAGGGGAAAAGAAATGGCCTCCACAAAAGGCACAACTTGCTGAAAGCAATCCTGCATGTCAAAAAAAGCGCCACTTAAACTGCACTGCGTGTTTGTGGACCAGAATCTAAGATGCTGTAGCATGTAATGGTTACAACCCAGCCTTATGGGACCCATACAGCGCTGTGTCTGCAAAAATGCAAACATTCACATGAGTCAGCAGCGCTCTGGCAGCCAGGAGGGCCAACGGTGTCCTGGGGGGCATCAGGCCCAGCATCACCAGTGGGGACAGGGAGGGGATTGTCCCACTCTGCTGTGCTCTAGGGCAGCCTCACCTCAAGTTTTGGGCGCAGTTTTGGGTGCCACAATATAAACAGGATATAAAGCTACTAGAGAGCATCCAAAGGAGGGCAACAAAGATGGTGAAGGGCCTCGAGGGGAAACTATGAGGAGAGGCTGAGGGTCTGTTCAGCCTGGAGGAGACTGAGGGGAGACCTCACTGAAGTAACAGATTCGTTGTGAGGAGGAGGAGTAGACATTGATCTCTTTTCTGTGATGACCACTGATAGGCCTTGAGGGAATGGCCTGAAGTTGGGTCAGGGGAAGTTTAGGTTGGATATTAGGGAAATGTTCTTTAGGCAGGGGGTGGCTGGGCACTGGAACAGGCTCCCTGTGGAAATGGTCACAGCACCAAGACTGACAGAGTTCAACAAGGATTTGGACAACTCTCAGGCATTAGCCACTTTCTTGTCCAGGTGCAGGAGTGTCTTGTGCAGGCCCAGGAGTTAGATTTTGATGATCATTGTGGGTCCCTCCCAACTCAGGGGAGTTGTACCCACTATGATGATATGATTTAGCCTCAGGCAGATGTTTACCCTTCAAGTATCATGTAGAGTGCCATAGCCTTTGTGTTGATTTTAGCATTGAGCAAAAATTCCAGTAACAAGTTGTTAGTGAGATGGAAGAAAATGGGGGGCAGAATGGAGAATTTAATTTACTTGATTTATTTGTTTTCCTTCTAGCTTTTCACAGGTCTATTTTTTTTACCTTGTACTTGGCTCTGTGTCTCTGATCCCTTCTGTCCTGTTTTTGTTCACCTTCCTTTGTTGCTGATGGTTTCACGCTGTTTCCATTCCTCTCCTTTCGTGTGACACAGATTCTCTGCCTGAGCCCCATCCAAGGTGTTGGACTCCCTGCAGTTACAGCACAGAGACTCAACACCAGGGACATGACTTCCTGCTTCTCTGACAGCGTCTGCATTGTGTAAGTGAATGTGTGTTTTATCAGCCCACAGAAAAGAAGTTTCAGGGCATTACTTAGTGGATTCTTCTTTTTCTACCTTCTCAGGACACTGGCAGCTCTTCGCCTCTTCTTCATTGTTACTGGTCTCTTGATATCTACAGGAAGCTACTCTAGATGATCCACACACAGCGAGAAAACTTTGCTTAATGTGAAGACCTTACAGTCAACACAGAAAAAACAGATAAAGTTATGAGAAGGTTGTTATATTATGTTTCTACTTCCCTATGCAGAGGAAAGTAGAAACAGAGAAAAATCCCTGGATCTCATTCCTAGAGGAATGAGGTACCTGTAGCAACTTGGATATCACACATCCAGTTCAGGGCTTTCACCACAGGGTAACACAGGGATAGATTTTTACTTTTTTCTCCCTTTCAGATACGCTAAGGATGGTGGAAGGTAGGACCTGTACCAGATAACTGACACAGCAGTATTGGGACATGGCATTTCACTGCTCACTCCCTCATGTGGGAAAGTCTAACATGTTAAGTCACTCTGTCACCTCTCTGTTTTTGAATGAAATGTTGAGGGTTGTTTAAAAGTGTTAAGTATATTGGCAATTATCCCAGGGGGTGAGAAGATCGCTAGTAGTATATTCTTCTATTTAAAAAAAAAAAATAGCTGTAGTATTCAGAGGCACACTGATGAGACTTAAAGCTTTAACTCCTCATAACCATCTGTCTGGAGTTTGCAGACACCCCTGATCTACAGCTACAAGGTATTTGAATTAGCATCCTAACTCCTGTGAATTCAGAAAGTCCCTGAAGAGAGGTAACCTCTGATTGCTGAGCAATAGTAGTGCACTGAAACAAATTCTATAGCTGTGCATGAGCAAAGGCTGACACAACCACATAAAAGGTGTCTATAAGGGGTTTTTTTACATCAAGTAGAAAATCCTTGTCTTTGGTCTCATTCTTCTGTTTGCATCCTTGCCTTTGCTTCCCAATTTCAGATACATGTTTAACACTAGACAAGCAGTATAATGGCTTAAGGAAAAAGAGGTCAGTACTATTACCTCAGTGTGACCTCTGTTTTCACTGTCTGTACTTTTGACACCTAATCAAACACATATTAAACTATCCAAAATGCACACATCTGGGCTCTTTGCAGAGTATGTTTGTTTTATTTTTTAAAGCTTTGCTTACCTGTGGAGTCTACTATTTATTGTATGATGCTTTTTGCCACTTAGGCACTATGCCTAATGAGATTTGTAAATTAATTCTCTCCTGGGGTTTCACTTTGTGTGTTCAGAAAGCATAAAAAGTGTTAATGACATGCTTCAAAACACACTGGTTACATTAGTCATCCTCTCAGCATAATAGTTTTATGGAGAACACTTTCAGTTAAAAAAAACCACCACATTTCCTTTAATCCAGTTTCTTTCCCCCACTTTTGATCCCTAGAGTTATGTTACATGTTAGTAAACAGCTACACAACACACAAAGGCTGTAATTGCCTTTTTTTTTTGGATAGAGGAAAAGAGCTACTGTTTACGTCTTGTAATCTCTATTATTACTTTTTATGATATATTCAAGTGAAAACATTTTCATACAGGAACTTTGCCTTGTTCTGGAAGATGGAAACTGGTTGTAAAAATGAGCACTGCTGAATCACAACATGCCTTTCTCCTCCTCTCCCTGAGCTATTTCCCCAGCCCAGCAGTCCCAACCCATGTCAGGGCTGACGCTGGATGGAAAAGGGCAGCTTGGATGGGGAGCACCAAACTCTCCATCAGTGCTGCCCATACCTTCATGGACAGATCATCCCTTATACACCATGCCCCTTCCTTGTCAAGCTGTTCAAAGCACCTATTAGTCAACAAAATCCTTCTGTGGCAAACATTGCAAAGCGGGAAAGAATTTGCACAGCGGAAAATGTCACTAATGTTGGTGACATATTGGAGGAGAGAGTGCTTGGCCAGCACTGCAGTGCCCCTTGGCAAGAAAAGAGAACTGCCATGGCCACGGCACTGTAGCCCAAGAGCTGCAGTGACAACAAACTACAGCAGATCACCTTGTAAGTGAGGGCTACTACCCAGAAGTTATTTTCATGGACAAGAAGTCCATTTCCACAGACAAATGTGGCTGCAGTCCTCACTTTATGCCAGTGGGCCCAACAGAAAATCTCTCCTCATACTGCACACTCACCCTTGTACTCTCCAGGAGTCTTATCTGTACACCCCACCCCAACCCACACACTCCCCCAATCTCTCAGCCCTTTGTGTTTCACAGGAAACAAGTAGATAAACCACATCTTTCAATTTCCTAATTATGCAAAAACATAGAAACTCCTAAATTTTCAGAAGCTCAAAAATGCTGAAGTGGTTGGAAAAAAACAGGCAAAGAGAAGACTTGAAACCAAATGGGGATTTCACACTGGGATGTCATAAATATTACAAAGAAGAGGGGTGTGCTCACAGCACACTCACATGTTTTCGCTGACAGAACAGTGGTGGATGGTAAAGACAGCCCCATCTTTGAGGAAGGACCCAGTAGGAGGAAAATCTTTTGTCTGATGGAGCAATCCATGATTCTGAGAAGAGAAAACATTGCGTTGATTGTTGCAGAGAGGAACTTGCTCAGCTCAGTGGGGAGGAACCTGGCTCTAGCACTGCTCTTCAGCAGGACCCTGGGGATTTCTAGATGTGTTTTTGGCCAGACCACTTCTCCTCTCCCAGCCTCCCTCTTTCCTTGGATCTGTGCCTTCCTCAAAGCAGTGGGATAACCAGGATTTCATCCATTCTGCACCAATGTGGGCACATGCAATAAGCGCATGCAATGGAGCCCCAGTAAGAAGCCAGAGAGCAGCTATGCCTGTGCTGTTGCTCCTCCATTTCTGAGTGCCCCAGTCACTGCCTGTCCCATTGCTTTCACCATTGCTGTTACATGTTTGTGTTCCTGGGACACCTGGAGAGAGGCTGAGTTCATCGCATCAGTGCAGCTGCTTGTTCCCCTTCTCCCTGGTTTCACACATTTATTCTCAAATCTTCTTCTTGCCAGTTGCTTCAGACCACATGATTTAACTCTTTCCAAATTTTCCCGCATTTGATAACAATTTTGGGAAATGGGAAGGGCATCCAAAGAGCTGAATCTGCAGGGTGGGTGGGCTGGTGGTGAGTGTAGCCTGTCAGAGCCCACTGCTGCTAGCAGGGAGTGCTGAAGCTCATGGTACCAGTATTTACAGAGCCCTTTTTTCCCTAATTCCTGTATCATAGCAGCCTGTACAGGTCTTTAGCTTCTCACTTGCTATTTCCTTGTTCAAATATCTGGGGTTTGGGGGTTTTTTTTCTTTTTCCTTGGGAAGCAGCAGAGTGACATGGAGGAAGGAGGATTCCCTGATTATGCTGAGTTCTGGCAATGAGGGCCACGATTGTCCACCAGATGCCAAGAAATCCATGTCATTCACAGGCAACAGCTCACATTTGTTTCCTTAGCAGCTCTTCTGTTCTCTGGCACATTGTCAAGGACAAAGGGAGAGGGCAGGTTCATCAAGCACTGTTGGCCAGTCTTGCAGGCAGCTTGCAGTCTTGGAGGACTAATGGCAGGGCTTTCTGCAGCCTGTGCTGCTGCTTTGACATCGAATTACTCAGGTCCTGTAGGTTAATATGGTTACCACTTCATATATAGGAAAAGATGTGTTAAAACAACAGTTTGAAAGGCAGGACTGTTGTGAGGACCTGAGCACCTTCCTCTTGAGAAGAAGACTTGGCCTGGTAGAGCTGTGCTGTCTGCAGAGAAGCTGCACTACCTAGTCCTGCATGAGGACCTGCTGCCTGTCCTGTCCCAAATCTGCTCCAGCCTCCCTTTCTGTTTCCACACTGGGAACAGAACATGAAGGTCGTGTCTGTGGCTCTCCAGCTCCTGCTTTAGCCAAGAGGATGTTTGTTTCCTGCAAAGGAAAGCACAGTCAGCTGTCATGCTAGAGGAAAATAAAACACAGGGCCAGAGTGGTATATTTTACATATCTGCATAGAGATTTCATCAAAGCTTATCTTGGCTTATCAAACTGATTTTGTACATCACTACTGGGCAAGCTTAGGGGACTAATGCAAAGACAGGGAGATGCTCAGTTTGTTCCCACTATGGTTGTCACATGAGACAGTCCCAGCTGGAGTGAGCATTGGTATTGAAAATGGACACTGACCATGTGGAGCTCGGGAAATGGAAAAATATGATAGATATTATCTGCAGATATTACACATTCCTAGCGATTTGCTACTGAACAGTGCCACATGGCTCCACTGCGTGATGCTTGTCCAGCACATTTGTTGCTCCAGTGAAACTTGGTTCCTTCAAAACACTCCATAGGCTGAGGCATTGCAGGCTGTCCTGTATGACTGTGAGAATCAGAAATTCATGGTGGCATTGGGTGGAACAGGAACGTGGACTTTTTAGGTAGGGAAGGACTTACTGCCCGCACCTAATGGTGACCTTGGGAGAGGATTAGAGAATCATGCAACAAAGCATCTTGACTACATGGGGCTCCTGAATCTTCCTGTTGTTTCTTGCAATTCCTTTATCTGTATCCATTGTGGAGTGGGTAATCATGCCCATTTTAGCCTAACATTGTTCCATTTTCTTTTGGTTTCCCCTTACACTGCTATACATAGCAATAATTTTCGGCCACAAACATTTTTATTTTTGTTAATTGAGGTATTTCTCACAACAAAAATCTTTCTAAGTCTGGTTTCTGTTTTCCCTTATTGTGAATATTCATTCAGCATTTACCTTTGCCAAAGATGATGTAGTGCAAGCAGGTGGCACAGCCATACTTTCAGCCGTACGGAAAACACATTTCATCTCTGACAGCGATCCTGCTGTTTCAGTAGAAGCCTACCCCATGCAGAGATAGGCTGGTTAGATCAAACTGTACTAATTGCAGAGTGATTTGGAAATCTGTTCCACTTGCAAACAGAATGAATCCAACACTTCGTAACATTGAATTAACAAAGGTCACATTTCATAAATATTACCAAGCAATTTTCATGGATAATGCAGCAGGCGAGTTAATGATTAGAGCAGTAAACTTCTGACGTAAAGCCATGATGAATAAGGGACATATTTTTACTGCTTCCGTTATTATTGCCTCAGGGATCTTAACTAAAAGCAGCAGAAATTATTTATCTTATATAAAGATTTGTCCAACATATCTTTAAAATCTAACCAATCAGACTACATCTGGTCTTCCCAATGGCTTTTGTATTACAAACTAGAAAATTCAAGAGATTTTTAGAGTATCAGTCAGATTCTCAATGGGGAAAAAAAAAAAAAGCATGCTGGTTTCAATCCAGTTCTATTGGACTCTGCAATGTAAAAACCAGTTTTGGTAACTGGTGGGAACTGGCATAGCTCAGATTAAGAAGGGATGGAATTCTCCCTCTTGCCCCAACTGCTGGATCTGCTGGATCAGGGCAGCAAACTTTAGTAAAGATGTAGTTCTGCTCCGAGGGCTGATCCCAGGGACTTGCTCCCTCCCAAAACTTGGTCTCAGCTGAGTCAAAACACCTTTTCTTTCTCTTACCTGAGCAGTAATCATGATGAAGCCTGTGGGATTAGCTCTGTAGGGAACTAGTGTTGTACATGTTATAAGTAGGGGAAGGTGATGGAATGAATCCTGGGCTTAAACAGAAATCTTTGGCCCAGAAGACTTAAAACGAGTAAATGTAATTTTCCAGGACCTAATTAGGCATGTTTTTATCTGATAGCCACAAAGTCACAGACAACCTGTATTTCTCAGTAGGGTTTTATCTTCTGTGAGCCATTTGTGTCTGAATTTGATTCAGACACAGGTTAGAAAGCCTTGGTATACAGCTGTTGCACAACTACCATCCAGCAGTGCTTGAGGGTGGAGGGCTTGGGAACCAGCAAAATTCCAGCAGGAATTTTATATTTCCTTCATCTAGAAGAAACCGACAGGGATGGAAAGTGGCTAATGCCAATCTATAATGCATTTTTTGAGAGAAATGATGTGTGAAACCTGCAGCCCTTTGTGAAACAGTGATGTCCAGATGCTTGGATGAAGAGATAGAACTTGTTACATCTCCATTTGGGAAAGCATTTGGTGAGATGAAATGTAAATTGTCCATGCAGTCATGCCATTTGGACATGGCAGGTTTTCATTTTCAATTTTTAGCTGCTCATGCTCTGAGACCATTCAGAATCTAAACTTAAAAACATAATTCCTTGATAACCCAGTGCAATTAAAGTGACAGAAAAAACCAAAACCAAACAAAACAAAACACCAACATTCATGCAAATAGCAGCTCAGCCAAACTAAAAATAACCCTAATTGTGAAAGTCAGCCTAAAGTAGCATCAGGACCAGAGTCAGAAGAAACCTAGAAGGCTTTTCCCACAGCTGGACCCAGGGGACCCTGACAGGCAGAGGCCACTGCTCCCTGGAGGGCTCACCCTGCCTGCAGACAGCACTTTCTCCAGCCCTGCCTCCATCCCAGCTGGAACGGGCTGAAAAATAACTGGAAGTTTCTTGTCAGAGCAGACGCACAGCACAGCCAGTTCTTCATTGACAAATGAGAAAAAGAAAACAAAATATCACACTGTCATTTAAAAATAGCTTCAGCAGAAATACCACGGGCAGTGCTTTCACCGAGCAGAGATCAGCGACTGATTAGGGAGAGTTATCAGTGTACCTGGTGCCGGATTAAACCCGATCCCACTGCAAGGCGCTCTCACTCAGCTGGACACATTGCGGGGGTGTGATGAATGCCTGAGAAACTCTAGAAGTTTTCTGATAATGCAGGAGTTTGAAATAAGGGGTTTCTGCTCCTTGCCTGCAATGTGACTTTGGGAAAGCTCCATGTGGTCAGATGGTGCCAAGTGGCATTTTCGGGTTTCAGTGGGATGGGGCTATTCCCTGTTCATGCCAAATACAAGTTGACTTGGTCTGCTGCCAAAGTGGGGAGAGCTGTGCAAGGGTGATCTCCTCTGTAAATGATAGTGAAAGCATTTGTAAAGTTCAGCCCAGGTTTGTCGACTTCCCTAAGTGACATCTGTACCTTGTAGCCATGCTCTGAAGTGGTATAGTTTGAACACAGACTTGACCAGATGATTTTTGGGAAGTCAATCCACTGAATGTTCTTGCAGGGTCATCAGTGTCATTTTTAAAGCACAGTGTGTGCAACATGCAACAGTTTTCCAATGGCAGAGCTCAAATTGCATGACCCAGGATTTAGGGCTATTGCAACTTTTAACATTCCTTCTGGTCTTCTGCCTCTTGATTCTGCTTATACAAAGAATTCAGGTGTTAAAATGAATGTATTTTTCTTGATCTGTTTATTGTAAAGTACTTAGGCATCATTTAATTTGCAACTGTTATTTGGGTCTATTTGCATTATTCCAATTATTTGACCCTACAGGGGAATTAATATTCACTAGCTGAAGAAAACTGTGCAATGAACAAAACCACACCAGTTTGCTTAAGAGACTCTAGAATGTATTTCAAGACAAAAGAAGAAATTGATGGAAAGAGATCAAGAGCAAGTCCTGAGCTTTTTTGAGATGGTATAATTTGTTAGTTAACCCATCACTTGTCTAAAATTTCATATCGGAAGCTGTGGCTGAAATCCAGATGCTTGAAACACTGTCAGTACTGAAAAAAGAAAACAAGTATATTAGAAGAAGAGCAACTGGATGAGAAGCTTTGCTAGGTCAAGTGTCATTCTCATGACCCTAAGATTAAAGATCTTTCCTGTTTTTATGTATCCTGACTGTTTTCAACACATGACTGCAAAAGCAAAGCACAGCACAATGGAAATATGTGCAAAACCATCAACACCACAGAAAGAGACAAATCAGGTAACATGGTGACCTACCCTAAAGCAGAGAACCCCCCTCCTGGGGCTGCCCTTGCAGCTGGCACCTATCCACAGCTGAATGTGTGCCCTGATGGTTGGATCCCATCATGTGCAGCATGCTCATGAGGGCAGAGTCCCTGTCTCCACACTCAGGACTGAGGACATGGCATTGCTGCCTTGCCAAAGCCACTTCATGGAGTGGGCAACACCCCAAGAGCACAGCAGTGCCTGGAGTCAGCGTGGCACTTCCCTGCCCCTGAGGTACAGCTTCTCACAGTCATGTTGTGCAGCAAGCAGAGGGATGCAGAAGCCTCACTCTGGGTCTCCTTGCAGGAGCATCAGGTCATCTTGCACCCATCCTTTCCCTTCCTTTTACCCCACTCCAGGATCTTGGCCATGCAGAGTTCCCACCATTCTTGCTCTTCCAGGCTATCTTCAAAATGCTGTCTTGGGTGATTCTCTAATCTCCCAGGGAGCTGCACTTCTGAGATTTCCCTTCCTGCACAATGCCCATTCCCTGGTGGAATCCACATGGGCCATTTCTGGGGTCAGTGCCAGATCCATCACACTGCTGGGATTCCTGCTCTCCCATCATGAGCCCAGGCCATCATTTGGGACTGGTTCTTTACTAAAGCAATGAGATACTGTTCTTCCAGCTGAGGGCTTTCACTCCCAGGTCAGTTACTTCTGCTCCAGGCAGCACCTGAAAGGAAAACCAGCTGCCCCAGCTCACCCAGTAAAACGAAGGTGGGAAAATGCAACTCCCCCAGCACAGCCTATAGCCATATCTACTCAGCCTGGACCAGTGACTCTGACAATTTTGCTGCTGAGATCCCCTGCAGGAAAGAGAATACTGAATACACATTGTCAAAATGCCTTTTAGCATTAGCAGGATACTCTGCTCCAGGCAGAAGAGGATACATACAAAGCCTTAAGCTGTTCCAGGCTTCACAGAGCAGCAGACAGCAAAATACATGTGGCTGCATTGGGACACGTTGTTTTCAAAGCCTTGTGTGATAGCACCAAGTGGCATAAATCAGAATTACCTGTCACAAACTGTATGTCTCTGTGGCCATTTCTCCAGTCCCAGCTGAGCAGCAGCTCAGACTCTGAGACAGTGGTTATGCTGGAAAGAAGGCAAAGATGTAGCAATGCAGGAGATGGTAAAAAAAAAAAGCATTGATGCCTGAAAAAGATATTGAAATGCATACCTCTAGAAAGTAGTGCCGAGGATGTGTTAGGGCAGGAACATCAGGGGCTTTCCTGCTTCCTGAGAACCCAGAACTGGCTCCAAGCGCTGCTTCCTTTAGCATCAATTTCACATTTTGGCTTCTCTGTATGAAGCAGTGGAGGACTCTGCCTCAACGTGTGCTTTCTGCAGCCCCAGGGTGTCCAGTGTTTCTCTAAAACACTGCAAAGTTAAAGCTCAGCCCATCCCCAGGGAACTTGTGGAGCAAGGCCAGCAGCACATCCTCCTGGAAGCAGCTAATGACTGAGCTGCTAAATACTTCACATTCCTCATGGACACCAATCCAGACTCGAAGATGCACTGGAAACCTGACACGGAGGTTACTCAGCATAAGACGTTTGCCTCAGGAAACTCTTCTGAATAGCAACAAGTCAAGTCAAAACCTCAGTCCAGACCTCACCTCCATATCCAAGCCATATCCCGACCAGACTCAACAGCCTAAATGTGGGGAGTCACAACCTGGGGCCTCTGCCTGCTCTGGAGACCAATTCTTTGGCTCTGTATTCCTGGTGCTGAGCTATTGCCCACCTGTGGTATTTAAAGGCCTTTTTCCTAATTGCCTTCCACAGCTCCAGCTTCTGTTGGGGTGCCATCCTCCTCTCCAAAAGTCTCTCCTGCCTTGGTTTAAGTAACTCATTGCAAGACAGTCTAAGCACAGTTGTCTTGAAACAAAGGCAGGTGCTGGTTTTTATTCACCCTCCAGTTTGGATGAAGTCACCATGGTGTGTGAGCAGGTTGGCAGTGAAAAGCAGCCTGGTTTGGACTTAGCACTGCCAGACAAGTTCTGGGCATTGTGCTATGGTAACTGAACAACATCCCATGGCTCTTAGAAGTATTTTCTGTACAGGAGGTCAAGATATTAAGAGCAGATTTTGTAGAGTTCAACACATGCCACTGAAAACAAAAGATGTTGCTGAAAAGTTATATCAAAAGTAATTTGTCCATGAACACAAAGTTTGGTGCTGGGATCAAGGTGCCAGGGCTCACAGCTGCTACCCCAGAACTGCTGCTCCAGCATTTGGGAGTCAGAGGCTGAGAGCAACTGTATTTTTAGAAAGAAGTCCTGTTCTTAGCTGGATTGAAGCATAGAAAAATCAGGACAACAACTTCATAAATCCATTTCTTTCTACCTTCCTCACTCATCAACTTGTTCCCACACTTTTTGGCAGCCTCTAGCACCATTTTTCTTTTCCCCACAGATTTCTGTGTGGCTTCTGTGCAGAGGTAAGCCCATGTAAGAGAGGCTTAGACAGAAAGGAAAACAAACAGCCCAAGTCCATATTTTAAGTATTATTGAATACATTCTGGTATCACTTATTTCTTAAAACAAGAAATCATTTGTATATGTCAAAAACCTAAAGAAAACCCTGAAGTGCTGAATTTATCTTTTCTAAAAGTTATAAAAAGAAGGAACCATTTGCTATCTGCTTCTTACAACATTACACCCAGGTGGTCTTTCTACTTATCCCAGAGTTTGTCCTGAGGTGCTGCTGTGCTTTGCTCATTACTGCTAATGCTGTTGTTCTGCAAGGTTACGAGGAGGCAACACAGAGCTTTTCAAATCCAGGTTTCAGGAAGAAGAGAGACATATCTCTCCAGTCTGTTGGGGGAAGAATGAAAAATAAATTACTTGGGTGATCTGCAGTTTCTGGCTATCAATTCCTTTGAGGACTTTGTATAGCTTCCAAGGCAAATACAAGATTAGCTGATGGAGTAATGGAGTAGTATGGGATAGAGATCACATGGGGGTTCTTGTAACACAGATGTTATTTATTTAGCCTATGCAGAGCAAACCTACTTACAGATGTAATTTTGTATGTTCAACATGATGTCTATGTGCCCAGTAGCCCCCCAGTATAACTTAGAGAAGTCAGGGATCCTGTCTTTGTGAGCCCGCAGCTCCCAGGCAGGGACAGCTGCCCTTACACACACCGCTGCTCAAGCGAGTGCTCCGACGGAGAGTCACGGTGCAGCCACTTGGAAACGTGCAGAAGCGAGCAGGTAAAAAAGCAACCTGGCTGTGGGAAGGCAAGTGGAAAACAGGTCTCAGTCACCTGAAAACTTTCTGCTAATTCATCCAGCTGCAGGGGCTGCTCATCCCAGCTGCACCCGTCAGGGGTGGTGCTTGGAAGAAATGCTGCTTCTGTAAGAATGCCGCTATTTTGTAAAAGCATTTGCAGGACTTTCCAGTGCCAGATATCCAGACGTGCTAATGCAAAATGCATTAGCCCAAGCAGCAGGAGCTCCAGGGCTGCTGGCGCCATTGAGTTCCACTCATTTCATCTTTATTATAAATACTGCATTGTCGTCTCATTCTTTTCTCTCATCCTCTCTTTAGAAAAGAATTATAAGGCTCTAGTTGACTGGTCCCTTTGACTTAGTACAGTTGTTAAACCACAGGCAGTAAATACCTCTTTCAATTGTTTAAGGCGGATGTATCTATTTCATTGGAACAAGTGAATGAAATCTGTAAGATCTAAAGAATCCCCCCTTTCACGGCAGCTCTGCTTTTCTACCTCTGAGCTGAATGCAAAAGGAACTCTTCCTTAAACCTGCCGTGTGAAATCAGCCCACCTTCAGGCTTCTCACTCTCTGCTTAGTTTTTTGTGGTTCAAGAAGTATTGCAGCCTCCAAAGACTCACCGCCTACTTGTAAATAGCGATCTTTCACCAGGCAGATCTCAGCTGACAAATGTTAATTGTTATGCAAACCATCCAGACGATGAGCTCTTCTCCCAGGACTGAAGGGCAGCCACCTCCCAGATGAAACGAGGCAGCTGTTTAAACAGTGCGGGGTGCGCTGCCCCGGCTGCCAGAGCAGCGGGAGAGCCGAGCGGTGCGAGCCGAGCTGGAGCTGTGCCATGCCACCATGGTTAACACCCCCGCTTTTGTGGAGAAAACCTCCACGGCACAGCTTGAGAACTTTAACTGACCCCACGCCATCAGGAAGATGATGCTGTTTCGGTGGAAAACATATATAAAAATTGTTTCTTTGAGCTCATGCTGTGGGATGCTCCCCACTTCAACTGGGAAAAACAAATTCTAATTGTCAGGGCAGCAGAGGGATGGGAGAGTAATGCTTTTCCCAGACCAGAGGATTTGAAAGCGACCAGGGATGCTGAGAATGCCATGCAAACCTTGTTCTTACCAGGAGGCACGTCCTTGCCTGAGGGAGGTGCTGCTGTTGGGCCGTGGCTCCCACTGAGTCCCTTGGGAAGCTGGGAATCAGCTCCCGTTCTTGTGGAAGGTTCCACTGGTGCTGCTCACAACTCCACCATAGGCTGAAAGGAATTTTGAACGTGCTATCAGCTAATTTTTCCTTCCAGTCCCATTTAGTGGCTGCTCCTTCCCTCCTGCGCTGCTCCAGTGCAGGGTCTTTGGGAGCACTATGAAGAGTAAGAGTCATCCCAGAAAAACAGAGGGACTCACCACAGCTGCTGCTAAAAACTGCCCTGACAGGGCTGGTGGGCACTCGGTGAGCAGCAGGTCCTGCCCTTTGCCTGTGCAGCCCACAGAGAGCACGGCCTCAGTGAGGAGGAGGTGGTTCAGCAGTGGAAAACTGCTCCAGGAGTGAAAGGTGCCACTTGCTGTTCCCATGCCTTGGCTGGCTGCAGAGAAAATTTACATTTCAAACCCTGTATGAGACACGTGTAGAGACTACTAGTGTGTGTTGCCAAATTATCTGTTATCAGCCACATCATTGCACTTCTGGGGTAAAACCCCCACTTTTCTGGTCACCAGATAACATGGAAAAAATGTTTATTCCCTGGCAGTTACTTAGAATAATTTTCAGGGGTTGCTGTGTTCCTGATGAATATGTGGAGAACTACTTCTGTGTGTGGCTGTGCTGGATTTCTGAGCACTGAACCAGGGCTCCATGCCACCCTGTACTCCTTGGGGTGGTTTCAGAGGTTTTGTTGTTTGTTTTAATTTTTAAGATAGCTTTGTACTGTTGCAGCAGGGAACTTCAGTTTGGGTTTTTTAATAAATAAAAAGCTTTATCTCACCTGTATCTGCATAGTCTTCAGCTGTATAGGACTTCATGAGTTTGACCTAGAAAATTTTGAGAAAAAAATACATAGGAAGAACAGAAAAAGGACTAATATTTTAAGATTCAGATAACAAGGAAGTTTGCAATGATTCTTACTTTCTTGAAATTTAATAGCAATATTTTCATTGATTTCAGTGGCAGCAGGATGGCAGTCTACTTAAAAGGAAAGAAAACGGCATTTAACCAATCTCCTTCTCTAACTTCACATCTCCTTCCCTGTTTTTGCATCAGTTCCCAGTATCAGGCTGTGCAGAACAGCCATGTGCTCTTTCCATGCTCCACTTTGTCCTTCAACAGCTCTCTCTGGCAAGTTATTTTACAAAATATGGGAAAATTCCTTGCCCAAAGGGCTGTAAAGCCATGGATTCAGTTGCCAGGGCAGGCCACCCATTCTTCTTAGCAAGGGCTCTTGGCTCAGCCCACGGTGTCCATAGTTGTTTTCAACTGAGACTGAGCTGATAAGGGGATTTCTTTTCAAGTGGAAAAGCATAAACTATATTTATATGCAGATAATTTCCTATTTGTTGGGTTTAGCTTAACAGGCTGAATTTCTGGCCTGTCTCTCCAGTGCTCTCCAACCACATGAAACATATTCACAATTGTCCGGGTGGGAGTTGTTTTGCCAGAAGCTGGAGAGATGCCACAGTGCAGCTGCTGTGGAAGGCAGAGGTGGAAGGACACAGCCAGTCCTCCTTACTCTGCTTTTTCTACAAGGAGCTAACACAGACCACAGCGCCTGCTTAGCATTTGCTACCACGTTCATTACAGATACTTGTGCCACTGACCCATCATTTGTCCATTATCTGGGGAAAGTATATATATTTTGATCAAAAATTTTAAAAGAGAGATCTCTGAAATATAACTAATGCCTGCTGAGCTACCCTGAGGAATCAGTGATTTTGCAGGCAACCACTGCTCAGATAAAGAGCAGGAGAGATTGAATTACATGTGTAGTGGAGGAAGGATTTACTGAAAAAGCTAGTAGAAGATTCCCAAACTATTGATGCCCAGAGGAAGGGAATATCAAACCAGCAGTACTTCATGTTCATCTGGGAAACCTGCTCTATTCTCTGCAGGGATTTCCAGAGGATAAGACCCCAGTTCACAGCAAACTGATAATTATTAGTCTTCTCTGTATCCATTTACACTTGCAAAACACCTCAGGATCCCTCCCTGCAGGAATTGTTCATGTTTCTTATATTACCTGGGGGGTTTATATTGCATTCAGTTCACTGACTGCCAGGGGAGTATGTTCTTGAGGTTTAAAGATTAAGCTTTTATTTAAATATATATTCCTCTAATGTTGTACATCTGGTTTTGTTTAAACTCATTTCAGAAATCCTTTTTTTTCTAGGTCTTTTACTGCTGGTCCGTCTAAACTCAGGCTGTGGATATAACCAGCAGCTCTAGTTGAGCCAATGTCCTTTCCAAGATCAGGATTCTTCCAGTTTCACCCTCTTGGGAACTCATGTGGGATGGATTGATGTACACGAAGTTTTTGCAGAGGAACGTCCTAAAGTCACCTTTGTTTTATACTCTGAAAGTCCAGGAAATAATAAACACATCTCTGACAGACAATAAATACCTGAATGTCTTACCCCTTCTGGGAGCCCTTAGTGCTTCTTGAGTCCTTTGATGTTTGGGACAATGTCCTTCAAGAAACAGCACATAGCTCTGGCCCACCCATCTCTAGACAATCTTCTAGTTCTATAAAAAGGTTTTTTTCAGTTTTGGAGTGCTGTCTGTGCTTTTTGCAGTGGGATCTTGTCTCTTTACATCTTTCAGTTTTGGCATTTTCTATTCTTTTCTTTTGAAGTAGAAATGTTGTATGAAACCCCAACAGCTCTAAGGACAGTGTTGATGGTCCTTGATGCCTTGAGTTACAGCTGAGATAATTCCTCTGCTGTGAAATGGTCATTAATCAGCCCTGAAAGTTAAAGTTAATAGAAGTTGTCTTTGGAATTCAAATAGAATTTGTGCAGAAATAGGCAGGTCCCCCAGCCTTGTTGTGTGTATGTACATATAAACACACATGTATGTACTCACATATGTTTGCATTTATACACATATGCAAACACCAATGAAAAAAGTGTATATGCTGCATTCCAGCAAGGCAAGTAAGAATCAATATAGAAAGTAGTATCTGAAAAAATCAAGTTACTATTACAGAAGAGACCATTTTTCTAGTCCTGCCTACTAGAATTGCCTGACTCTATATAAGAATTTAAATGGTGTAAAATAGCAACATTGTTTTAGCTTTTGGTTTTCTGGGAACTTCTCTCTTCTAGAGTTTCTCAGCTTGAGAAAAGCATAAACTACACAGTGGATTCCTGTACCTTGTGCAGCCATGCAAATTACATCTAGTTTTCTCATGCCAATTTTGAAATACGGTTCCCATCCTACTTAACCATGTCCTGGTGTGAGACAATACAGTATTGAGAAATACTTGAAGCTACAATAGCAGCAATGCAGATCTTTCGTTTTATCATTAAGTGGCATGAATCCCTGAGGACTCAGGAGAACTCCATGGAAGCCTGATGTATGCAAAAAGAGGCTGGTTATGGTAAACAAGGTTAGAGATATGTGAATAGTCAACATTCACACAATGAGTAGACAAACGCCCAGTATGATGGGAATTTTGGTGAGGGAGCTTTCCTTCTTGCCTGTAATAGAGACAAAGGGATAATATCCATCACCATTTATGAGATCTCAGGTGGAGGAATGTGAAAATATCAATGCTCCATGCATTTGAGGCTGCAGATGGACCCTGACTGAGCTACAGCAGAAACTAAAGTCTTTAGCCCTTAGCGTATGAGATCAACTGAAAGTCAAGTGCATTAGGCCAGGTAGATGTTTCTTGTTGTTCCCTGCTCCTGATGAAAAGCTCCTTTGCAGAAAGGAATAAGCATGTCTTAACAGTGAGAACTGGCTGGCATGAGAGCTGAGGACAAGCCTGGATCCAGAGCTCTGCACAGGAAAAGCAGCAAAGGGAGATGGCATTCCACACAGCTCCTAGAAACAGGCACAGAAATCCTGGTAATAGGACCAAGCTGGCCACATTCAGGCAATCAGACCAAGCACAGGAGCAAAAACAAGTCTAGCCATAGCCTTTGACATGTCCTTTTTGAGGACAGCAGGCTGGAATCTTCTGCATTGACATCTGCAGTAAATATGTTTCTTTCTAAATGTCTGCAGTTCAAAAACAAAACCAGTCTACAAGACGTCAGTGTTCATGTTCCGTGAGAGGTATATCCGTCAGGTTGTCAATTTAAAGCATTCACTGAAGGTGAGCTGTGGATAAATTAATCTAATAGGAAAGCTCCATAGGTCAACAGCTTCCAGTCAGGGATGAGGGAATGTCACAGCACATTGCCTGTGATTGCACATGATGGTAATACTGTCGGTAGTCACCTGGAGGCAACATCCCTGGATATGTTAATGACACCTTTGCCTGCAGCCTGCATGGTGCTGTGGTTCAGCATGTTTGAGCTGAAGGTTTGTTTCTGTACTGACCACAGATCTTGTGCTGCAGAAATGCCCACATAGCATCCTGGCTCTCTGTGCCACCTTGTGAAGCATCTCCTCCTCATATACCACCAGAGTAATTGCCACACACCCAAGAGGAGATGAAAATGGGTCATTCTGTAGGCAGTACTATATAGAACCAAGATTATAAGCAGAGAAGGTGCAGTCTAACACAGGACATTACCAAGATACAAACTGCTGAAGATCCTTACAGAGGTCACCAGGATTCGACAGTAGTTGGCTAAACCTCCAGGGACTAGTGGGTCCTGCATGCTCTGCAGTCTGGTCCAAAAGCACCAGCCATGGAGTGTGAGCTGCTCCAAAGACCACACATCCTGAAGTGGTGGACTCTCAGCCTTCACAGTGAAGTCCCGCCCTCTGAAGCAGAGGGCGGCCCAAGATGACTGAAAATCAGTTTACTGGCCAAATAGCCAAATAAAAAGTAATGTAGATTTCCTGTCACTTCTGAAAAGCAGCAAAGGTGGAAAAAGGTCAGAAGCAGCAGGGTTTAGGTGCACTTGCTTGCAGAGTCACACTTGAAAGTAGAACCAGTTCTTTCAGCCCTGACCAAGATAAGAATACAATCCACATCAAACACAGCTGAATTTGGGGAAATAGTCATCTTTGGTCCACTGCATTCACATGACATAATCTGAAACTACAGGAAACACTAAAAGACACAATCACACACATGATGTGTGAGAAGCAAATTTTCATCAAACCTACCTCAGAACTTCAGGAGAAGAGATGAAAAAATCCAGATGCTCAGAGATACTCTGCTGGGCACATCCCTCAGATGATGTTTTGTTGCGTAATATAATGTTTAAAACATTCAATTGGCTGACGTTCCTCGACCAATCAGTTCATATCTGTTTTTTTTGTAAAAGTGCTTCATATTTATTCTCCCAGAGACTTTTTTAGTAATAGTAGATATTTTCAGAGATGCAAAAGGAATTCTGGGTTAGTTTGGTTGTTTTTTTTTTTTCAAGATGAAGATGAATTTGAGAGCAAAACCAGTTTACATTTACTCATCAAGGCCTTTCTTTTATAATACAAATACCAGACATGAATATGGAAAAATAATGATGGTTTCTCTCATGAACTGAAAGGTACCTTTTATCTATAAAATGTCTCAAAACAATTACAATCTAGTAATAAAAAAAGAATCCTCAAATGGGGGACAACTGGTTTGTCACAATTCAGATGAATATTTGTTACGCAAAAGCAACTCCTATTTTAAAAGGCAGTGCAGGATATTTGGGAATGTTCTCAAGAGTGCTGTTCCCATCTCTGCAGAAATATAAAATTCCATTTTTTGACCATTTGCAGCACAGCAATGGGTCAAGCACTCTGAAGGCACCATGGCTGCGTGCAGGAGCTGCTTCTGCCAGAAATCGCAGACATTTTACATCATGCACATTCTGGTGTTTCCCGTTACGGTTTTCTTCTAGTTTACGAATAATCCAAGATGTATGTGTCTTGCCATTTAAAACTAAGAGAAAAACCACAACAGTATGTTCCATGTAAGCCAAAATCTTTCACATGTGCCAACTGCCAAAGCAGACAAAAGAGCTTTGATCATAGTCAGACACCATAACTAGCTACTTGTTTTAATTACAGAAAGTTTTAGCTATTATTACATGACAGGCTGGCACATTCAGCACATGACATAATTTTATGAAAGCTTTTCATTTCTCTCAGCACAGCTCCAGCCCTAGGCTATTCCACTCACAGCAGAAGCATCAGTTTGAATGAAGCCAGGGAGATATCACAGACCTATGAAACCCAACCACGCACCAATCCCACTCCCAGCTGGATTGGAAGAATATCATTCTCAATGCTCCAGCCAGGGCAGAACTGTCAACTGCCTACAGATTGTGTTTTCTTTTGTTCTTTTAATTTTTCAGGATGAAACAATTCTACATCTCTGAGATTTTTGGGATATATTGCCTATTGCTTTTACTTGATGTTGTCCTTCTATTTATAGTACTTCTATTTATAGTTGTTTCAAGTGGCTGATGAGCTAACCCCCAAAATATTGAGTGTTTTCATGCCTGAATCACTGTCAGACCATGAAAAAAACCGCCAAAAAACAGTCATGGCACAGGTCAACACAAACATTTTTATAGATATTCCTGGGCTAGTACATGTTTTACATGCTAGTACGTCTCTCTTAGCAATACTTGAATTTTTGGCAAAGCTTTCTGTGAACAAACTTGCAAGAGCACTGATGAAGAGCAAATCAAAGGAGCTGTGACGGTCCTAAAAAAGGCTCTGTGATTTCTATTTGAACAAATGCTTATGAAGACTCATTTTCCTCAGAGCTCTGGAGCTCTAATCCTCATCTATTCAGCCCAATGGAGACAAATACCAAATCACATCCCCTATCACTGCATCTAATTTCAAATGAAATCAAATAAGCGTAGTAAAGAGAATAAACACAAATAATCAGTGGCAACGATAACATGGGAACTGGTTTGAAAGAATATCTTTTCTTTGGAAAACACTGGAAAGCAGTGTCAGAGTTTAATTTCAGAGATTTCTGTTTAATGTCAGAGATTAATTTAACAGCCATTAAAACATCTTATTAACTCAAGTGCTAATTGAGTGCTTGGCAGGAATAACAGAGCACTGCCAACCATACACATAAAATGGCTGGAATTTGAAGAAATCCTGTGGTTTAACATTTTATTGCTTTTATAACTTGCTAATATAGGTTTAGCTGGCATAGGTGGCCTTACCTACCTCCTTTGTACCTGTTTTGAAGATGCCATGCTCTGATGGCCTAAAGTCTCAACTGTCCTCAGGAAAAGTAAAGTCCATTTGTAGTCCTTTTGACTTAAATCTTCCAGACTGGGCTGAAACACATGCTTTGCAGTGATGCCAGAGTTTGCAGGCAGAAAGGTGCAAGCTGCTGAGCTTTGGGAATTTTCAGTGCCATGACTGCTGACATGATGGGCACTGAGAGAGGCAAGGTGAACACTGAGAGAACAACTGTCCCAGTTGTTCCAGTAGAGGACCAATGACCATGCTGACCACCACCCTCCCACGACTGGTATTTGAGTTCTACAGTACCAGAAATTTTTCCTTGTACACAGATATCTGCAGTCTGTAGGGAGAAGTTAGACCAGCAATGCTCCTTTCCTCTATATTTGACCCCCAACAGTGATGGTTTGTGGTTGACACATGCTGCTTCCTGGGTCCTCTCATCCCTTGCACCCATAGCCTGTGAAGGCATCCTACCATGACTCTAGACCCAGTGAGGATGGCCACAGATTGCTGTATTTTGCTTTTGCAGAAGCTCAGAGATCACCTCCACCCATTCCTCCACCAGCACCCACAGCAGGAGGAATACATCTATTTTTTCCTGTCCAAGCAAAGCCAAGGCACCATATAGCCTGAATTTTGTGAGACCTCAAGGGAAGTATATCCCACCACTGGATGAGTTACAGGGACACTTGGCTCCAAACCTCTCCCCTTGATGAATGCAAATGGAGGTGCTGGTTAGGACCCCACTCCTTTAGGGCCAGCCTGAACTTTAAGTCGTATCATCTAAATTGAGCACAGGCAGGAGATAATTTGAGCTCAGCCCACCCTAAACAAAAGACAGATACTTTGAGACGAAGTGAGAGTAAACAATACAGATGAAAAGTTTAGGGTCATGAAGTTTGTCAAGTTTAGAAACACCTCAAGTTGTTTTCCAGCCCTCAGCAGGGACACATCCCTAGCAATTTGTGTTTAGATAACAGAAAGCAATGGATGAAGCCTGGATCTATGGGCAGGCCACTGGCTGATCCAAGCTCCCAACTTATGTGTGGCTGCAGCATGTGCTCCCGTGTGCTGGGAGTCTTTATTGTGATTGCTGTACCTGCAGCGAGTGTGGCTTCCTCCAGCTCAGCAGCTGCAGCAATGGTGGTCTCACACAGAGCTGTCTTGAGCCTGTAGTCAGCAGACCTGAAAAGTTATTTAGCTCAAGCTTCAAAGCTGCTCAACTGCCCTTGATGAAGCTCCAGTGAAGCATGAGCCAAGCAAGAGTGACCAGGGCAGGACTGGAAGATGTACTTGGGACAATATTCAGGCTGCCAGGCTTGCACAGGTACCTAGCACAGATCCTACTACACAGATCCAGATAAAGTGCTTCAAGTTGTCTAATCCACTAGGAACCTTGTTCAGAAGAGAGAGGGATGTTTTGCTGCATATCATGTCCCCTGGCCACCTAGAAATGACCAGCCACCAAACAACTAGTGCTTATTAATAAACTTGCTTAAGGAAATTGGCTGGAGTCTTACTTTTCATTGTGCTGAATGAATGGAGCTAAATATAACCCAGAGCTCATTTTGCTGGGTAACAATGCAAGAAAAACTTCCTGTTCTAGGAGAAATCCCTGGGTTTAAAAGTAGAAGCTTCTCTAGGCTGGGTTCTTCAAATCTCAAGAAACACTGAGGTCACTCTCTAAATTCCTCTGTCCTCCCAAATACAGATATTATTTTAATACTCTGTGTGAGGGGTAAGGTAGTGTCTCTTTTAGAATCCAGCTGAAAGCACAAGCTGTTTTAATCAATGAGCTCTCAGATACAAAGGTACTTCTTGGCTTAAGACCCAAATTCAATAATTATTTTTTCAGCTGAACTGGAATAAAGACATTATTGAAACATGTATCTGTCATCTCACACTGCCTGCGGCTGGCTGTTGAATATCTATTTCTCAGCAGCACTATGGCAGCTCCTTATGTAAAAGGGAAAAAACCAACCATCTCCTCACATGACTTCATTGTGGGATTATGCCTCCTTACTCCTCCTTCCTTGGAGCATCCTGTCAGGAGCCAGTTTCGGGTGCTAACAGAGCCCATGATGGGTGTGTAAGTGTACACTGGTCTTTGCAAACAGGCTTGTTTGTGTGGCAAATGTGCAAAACAAAGGGCCTTAGCTTTTGATTTTTTTTTTTCTCAGTGCAAAATGAATTACATGCTGGTTGGGCTGCAGGAGAGAAGGGATCACTAGAGAACTGGGAGTTCAGCAGTGGCACCACTGCCAGGGCTGGGATTCTGGAGATTGAGCCATGTAAAAATACTTTAATCCTGCCAGGCTCCTCTTCTTCATTTTGCCACTGGTTATGTTACAGACCCATCAACTTTCTGATGAGTTTTCCAGGATCAGCTTTGATCCCACAGTGCTGCCAGTGTGAGCAGCTTCCTTGCAAAGACTTGTACTCTAGGAGAACAAGGACCTGATCTATGAGCCCTTTTTTTAGTTCTACATGTGCAAAATCTGGTGGTTTTCCCTTTGCGGCAGTGCCACTTATAATGGACCTGAAGTCAATATTACCAAAAGATACCGACTGTTCTCCTCCTATGTGTAAAATTGCAAAACGGTGTTGGACTGCATTCAAGCCCGATGGAACTGTGGTGATTTCCTTAGAGGAGGAGGTCAAGGTCAGGTGAACCATAGTTGTGGGTGCAGTACTGAACACCTAATGGGTGACAGAAGTTTTAGGAGACTTTAAAGCCAGAATAAGATTTGGTGAAGCCCCTGGGCAGAGTCAGCTTGGGACATTTACTTCACAAACCTGGAGTCAAGGCACTTGGTCAAGGGGTACACACAAGGAGGTGGGGTGAAAACAGAGATGTGTGTTGGAGATAAAGGGTGGGCAGGAGGCCACGATGTCAGGGTAGGAGTGAAAGGAGGTATGAAAAAAGAGACACACCGTGTATCTGATAGGGACCTGATGATGATCTCTTGTATGTCTCTTGTATAGGAAGGTTCCTGGGAGGTTCCTGGGAGACCATGGGCTTGCTGTGCTCCTGTGCCATATCTGCAGGGCTTGCATAGACAGGTAGTTAAGTCTGCAAGATTTAAGTACGACTGCAACGACCTGTTTGCTAATCCTCTGGTTCTGAAGGGCTGCAAGTGTACACAGATAACAGACAGATCACCTTACCCTGCACCAGCGAGATCTGGGGCATGGCTGGTCTTTTCAAGGCTGGGTGACAGCCACACTGCTGTGGAGCACATCACTTAGGGGAGAAAACACCTTGGTAAGCCTTCAACCCAAGGCAGCAGCACACAGGCGCAAACTTCTGCATAATTGAGCATAATTCCACCTGAGCTGAACCTGCAAGAGAGAGTCAGTATTGTCAGTTTCAGCTGCTCCTGCAACTCTGGTGAGTTTGATAGTTAGAAGCAGCCTTCAAAATCTGCATGTGTGCTCTCTGTGTCACCTGTCCACCGAGTGGCCTTTCAGCCTGGAGCAGCACCATGCAGCACCTTCCCTCACTGTCCCATGACTGTGGTTCTCCACAGGGGACCTTCCCCACTGTGGGGCTACCTCTACCTGCTGCATGATGAACACATAATCTGGAGCTTGGGCTGTCCCCTTGGACAGAGCCTGAGATGCTCTGGCACAGCCGCAGCACCCCAGGGTGGGGATGGCTTGAGAAAGACAGGGCTCGAGAAAGACAGGGCACACTGCTGTCCACGAGTAACTGAGATGGCTTTTGTACCTCAGTCAGGCCCTGCAGAACCCTCTGAGCTGTGGGGAGCAGCTGGAGGATGCAGGAGCAGATTCTGTGCTCTCACCCTGTGCTTTGATGCTCGTGCCTAATAAGTTAATCAGCTGCTTGTTGTCGCGCCTGAAATATAAATAACAAACAAGCAGAGGATGAACTGGTAAAATAACAACAAACAACCAGAGGATGAATTGAAAAGAGCAAAACATTTTCTGGCATGTGCTCCTTTGACTGCAACATCAAAGATCATATTAAGATTTTTGTAGAAGGTTATTTCTCTAGGTTTCTTAGCTCCAAAATTATCAGGAGTGTCAAAATCCATTTGAGTTTTCTTCTGGGGAGGAGGACGCTGCTGAAAGGGCAGAGATGTTTAATATTTCACGAAGGGCATGCACAGACTAACGCACAGTTCTCAAAACATCCTCATTAAAATGCTTTAATTAACATTGGTTCAAACACTAGCAGACTTGGAGATTCACATGTCTCAGATACATTGGGGGTGCTGTGCACTGCTCAGGTCCCAGTGGGAGCATTCTTTCCCTCTGCCAGGGGAAGGGATACATCTTGACGCCCCCTCACAATCTCCTTCTATCACTGTGTTGAGTTTCCTTATCTCAAAAGGCCAATAAATATTTTTTACCCAACCACATGCCAGCCAAGTAACCATTCATGCAAGAGCAAACGAAGTCAACAGTGTGAAGGGAGCAGCAGAGATGATCCTTTCACTTTCAAAGGCTGTAGTTTCAGTTCCCCAATGTCATTAATCTCATTAACCAACTACCTGGCATCTGGACTAGGCACCCCCACCTCCCACACAGGCACAGGGAGTGCTTCCCAGCCCTTGGCCACCTTGTCTGCATTTTGGAGAAAGAACAAGGAGAGGGCTTCAGACCAAGCCAGACAACAGAAAAACAGGAGCACAACCCCATTTATATAAGAGCTTTTTTCAAATGGAAAAAAGATGCTTCTTTTCTCACCCAGAAGAGATAGAGTGACTTACACTTTTTGAAAAAGTGAGTTAATTCGCAAAAAAAGAGACGTAGGGAAAGGTGGGTGGAAAAATATCCCCAGTGCTTACTGTTCCTTGGGCCACGATGGATTTTGAGGCTCTCCAGGGCAGTGCCCTTCGCCAGGGGTGTGTGGTTATGCAAGAGCTGAACTTCCACAGTGACCTGGTGCTGCCCATCCCCATCACAGGCGCTCACTTCCATCCAGGAACTCCAGCCTGCCCTGACATCTGCAGCTGCACAGACCACAGGGAAAGGTCAGGGACTAAAAGGGCCGGCAAGACCAACCAAATTTCCTGACGGCAGCAGCCCATGAGGAAATGCCATTTGCCATCAGACACTTTATATCTATGCAGAGAAAAGAGGAAGAGGCTGCTCTCTGGGCAGACTGCTGTCCTTCCCAAGAACTGCTGCCACCCCACAGCAAAGCCATTGAGGAGCTGGGTGGCAGCTCATTTTGTACTGCCTTTTACAGTGATTATTAACCAGGCTGGAGTCACATTCCCAGCAACTTCCTTTGGTCAGCACTGACATGGCAGTAAGCCATGGTGAGTCAGGTCTGCTGAGTGAGTACCTAAAATTCTCCATTCTTGCTCATGGGTTGGCTGGAGGATGCCATCCCAGCATGGAGAGCAGTTTGCACTTCAACCTACAATAGATATGAATTTGCACTCCAGAGAAAATACATTTTAATTATGCAAACTCTATGCACATTTTTAAAACATAGGGAAAGAAAAACCAGGACCCTGTTCTTATCTTTTCGTGAAATCATTATTCATTTGAAATACATGGATAATTAACCACATTATCATGCAAATTTAAGTGAATTGAGCTGGCTGAATTAAAGAGACTTCACCTACCTAACCATAAAAATTGCAACACAGAGCTGTCGCAACGAAGCTCTGAGCACTATTTTTAGTGCAGCACTGTAAGAGAGGGCCTGTGGGAGGGCATCTTCCAAAGGCATGCAGACAGTACCGTTTAGGAGGAATTAATCCTTAGAAAACCATTACTAGCTCTCACGAATGGCAGAGGGATATTTTCCTGGCTGGGCTAGAGTTTATACAGAGAGCCACATGCACTGAAAAAAAATCATGACTCATTGAATTTAATGAACAATTTACTTAAGCCAAATTTTCAAATGCTCCTGGTCCCTTGGCTTGCTGTCCTGGAGGCACACTAGTCCTTTACTGCTGAAAAAAACAAAGTTAAAAATTCTTATTTGCTGCCTCTGAATAAAAGCAGTTCTTTTTTTTCAGAATTACAGTTCTACAAAGCACTCATGCTATACTTTTATTCACCTGAAAAATACCCAGCTACCAAGATCAACTTCTTTCCATTTCCTGTGGTTTTACAGCATTGCATCTTTGACTGTCAGGTCTCATGCATGAGTGCTTGAAGAGGACATGCACAAACATTTCCCCTCATCAAAAAAGGACAATGAAAATCCAAAGCAGACCCTAAATGGTTATTTTGCCAAAGATATTTTTGTTCTTGTTTGGTTTTTTGTGCTTTGGGTTGTTTTCTTGGGGTTTTTTTTGCCTGTTTACACATTAACTTTGATCTCTGTAAGAGAGTACAGCTCATGCTTAGGAAGTACTTTGGTTCTTGTTCAGTTGTAGCCTTGTGTAGGGGACCCCTTGCTGGTCATCCTTCCAAGACACTGACAGGTATTTCTGGCACACTGGCATTGCAGAATCACAGGGACACAACAAGGTGGGTGATTGCAGATGCTGTGTTAATGAACATTGTCCTTAGACATTCACAAACAGTTAAACCTGGCTATCTTTCCCCCAAATACCTTTAAAGAGATAAACTGAGAATAGGCCTGTCCAGGCCGAAATGTTAACACATCTGAAGCATCAAAATCATGAATTGAGTCCCATAAACTCACATTTTACTGGTAAAAAGTACTTAGCAGCATCATCTCTGAGAAAAGTCACAAATGCCTTATAAATGGACATTTTGAGATGAAGTTTTGAGGGTGTTTTTAGATGCACCACTCTCACTCTCTTCCTCCTTTGCATATCTTATCTCAAAAACACTTGATCCTAGACACAGTATTCAGGAATCCAGGAGTTCCCATCTCCCTGAAAGTCACTGGGACTTTGGTTGGCCAAGTGACTTCAGAAAATGAGACTTCAAAGCCTTTCAAAATAGTACAGCTGAAAAAAATAAATAAAGGCTGTAAGTAGCCTAGGATTTTCAAATACTTAACCACATTTTTATGGAGATGTTTGCACTTATCAGCCTATCCAATGCTTCCCAAAGGGTAAGCAGTGGTGGTCAGCTTGGCTGCCAATCCCTAAGACCAGCCCTTCCTTCTAATTTTGCCTCCTGCTTGTTGAAACTTGTTTTTGATTGCACATCCATGGGGGAAAGATTTACATTTTCCTACATGTCTGCAAAACACCTGCCACAATGTCTGAGCCCTCTAGAAGCAATAATAACAATAATAATAACAATAATAACAATGAGCACAATTCCCAGTGCACACGGTGAGCAGTGAGGCAGCTGAAACCCCAACTGCCAGCAGCTTTGTAGTCTGACATCTAATTACCAGCAAAGGAGAGGGTGAAGGAAGGCCAGCTAGAGCAGAGGAAGAGGGAAAAGCTCCTGGGAGAAAACCAGAGTACTTTACAAGGTGGAGTTGCTCTGCTCACCTGTGCTTAATAAAGATGCTGTGACTAAACACTTTTAAGGTATCACTCCAGAGGAATCCCTTTGTTTCTATTGGGAAAGTTTGTCTGGGTGGATTTGAGGTCCTTTTCTGCTGCTTAGGGAATTCCACAGGCTGGCACAGACCACAAAACACACCTAAACATCAGGAGAAATCAAGAAGTAGCAAATGAACAGGGATTGCCATGCCATCAGGGAATGCCAGGAGGTGGATATGGGCCGCACCAAGAGCAAGCACAGGAAATCTGCTGAGTCCCAAACCCCTGTGATTTATTGCCCCAGTGCAAACCATCTGCCCAGCACATGGTCAGCCAACCTGATGCCTCTAAGAAATCCCACCTGGAAACCCAGCAGGCTGAGACAGAGGGTGAAAGGGACCACTTAGGTCATAAATACAGCTCTGTGTTTCCCTGTGCAGAGAACTGAGCTACATATTTCACTCAGAATGAGTGAGTGGGTGAGCTGGTGAGGGATATGGGTGGGGGTTTTTGTTTTATGGGAAAAAATACGCAATTTTGGAACTTGTTTTCTACTTCGAAGCAGGTAATAAATTTGCCATGGATTGCAATTCCAAAATTGTTTCACATGAGGTAGATCAAAGTGTTTGGCATCCATGAAACCTGACGTAGGCCTTTAAAAATCTTAAATTATATTTTTCTATAAAACTGAAAGACATTGAACCAAAACATTCCAAAATACAGAAAAATCTGGAGCAATTTGAGTTTATTTAAATTTTGTCCAATTCAAAGCATTTTTTCTAGAGAATTCTTTTCCTAACACATCAGCATTTCCAAGCAAGAAAAACCCCTCATCCCAATGTTTCCCATCCCTAGTGTTGTTCTTGCATCTCTGCTCCGCCTTCTCCTTTTGAAGCTGGAGAAGGTGGCTCGTGCTGGCAGCAGCTTTGGGGAATGGTTCCCCATGTGCTGATGTGAGCCCTGTTGGGATGCGCTGGGATTGCCTGGGATACCCAGAGCAGACACCCAAGCATTCCCCCAGAGCCTTGTCAGCCAGGCACACGTGGCTGGCTGGTTTCTGTCACCGCAGGCAGAGCTGGAGGGCACCACACACGTGGCTGCCTCTGCACAAAACGGCTCCCTGCCAGGCATTTTCTTGTCTCAACAAATTACCCTGAAGTGCCCTAAAATATTCAGTTTGCTGGAAGAGACTGGAGAAACGTGAAGACATAGGATGCATTTTGCTGAGCTGACCAGAAAACTCTTCCTGAAAACAGTCAGGGCATGATGTAGCACAGCAGCAGAAGGTGAGAAGGAGATGAAGGCAGAACAAAGCAAATGTTTTGCAGTGACATTTGTCCTGGACTGTAAATTAAGAGCTGGAAGGGCTTGGTGACAGTCCAGCACACACTAACAGCAGGGTCTGAGCGTGCATCAGGAGCCAGAGGCGATAGCCCAGCCTGCAGGACCAGCTGCTGAGGCAATGCTAAAGGTAGTCTAAAAATAAAGCACTTATCAGGGTGAGAAGAGCTGAGTATTTCATCACTCTGCCTCAACTGATGACTAGCAAAGCATGAGCAAGCAGGATTTCTGTTTTGTTAGTTGTTGTTTTCTGATTCACAGATTGCTGGGCTTGGGCAAATACCGTCCATTGACTTAAGCCTTGAAGAACGTTGTGTGAGCACTGGGCTGCACCATCCCCCACCTGCCGGCATCTCTGCTCCTTTTGGTGCAGGACAGCAAAACACAGCATTATTACAGAAGAAAACAACACATGAAACACTGGCTGATCCAACACCTGTAAGAAGCAACTGGTTTGGTGCTCAGCTCCTGTTCAGCCCACCTGTCCCACATGGAAAGGCAAGCAAACCTTTCCCTGACGTAGCAAAAAAGCCTCACCCCATGTGAGTGACTTGACAAACTCTATCCTAGAAGATTTGTTATTTAAGGGACATTTCACTGAGCACACGGGTAGGGAAATGGCAGAGAGGAGTCTGGCAGGGGCAGAGCACTGGCAGGACAGTGCTGATGGCACTGCTGGACGCACGGCGCTGGGCCCCTCTCTGCAGGCTGCATGGGGCAGCTTCACAGCCTCGTCCATACGCTGGGACAACCTATATACACCTGTGGCATCCAGCATCAGCCGCTTCGGTAGCACGGATCCTCAGGCTGCTTTCCCATAGCTGAACCAAGGAAAGCTCTCCACTCACGGATGCCGACGGATGGCACAGACACGGTGATAAGCCCAGCGCTGCCATGCGAGGCACGCTGCCGCCGCACTGGGAGCCCTCGCCGTGGGAAAGCCTTTGATCTAACCACATCTCCCAGGGCCGCCTGCCGGACTCCGCTTCCACTTGGGTACCTGCTCTTGTAAACATCGGCGCCGGCGCACGCAGAAGCCACATCCTGTCATCCCCTTGTGCAATCTGCAGAGCCATCTCCTCCTTGGCCACAGCGCAGAGGGGTTGCGACACGCAGGGAGTGACACGTCCGTGTGGGGCAATGCGGGGCTGGTTGCCGTCGGGGCGCGGCCCCGGCTCCATCCACCCGCACGCACCCGGGGTTTTATTTTTTAAGTGACCAATGCAGACCTTGTGCATCGGGAGATGGTTTCTGCAGGTAATTCTTCTCTCCACAGGAACATATATCTGACTTTATAATTCATGCATACCTGGGAAGTTCAATCCAGTCTCACTGGAGTAGCGAGCTTGGTGGGAGTTTATTTATTTAAAAGAGTGCATGCAGTAGCATGGAAAAAAAAATCAAATATATCAGAAACTGTAAGTCTTAATCCTAAACCAGCTTTGTTTTTCATAAAATATGGTCTAGGGAAACTGCTTTTAAAATGTGACTTCCATGTAGCCTTAGCTTTAGTATTGCAATCCCCACAAGAATGGTGTTATAGTATAATAATTAAAACATCTACAAAATGAAGATAATCTATGGCTGATCCAAGTTTCTATGGAAATTTGGAGGCTATGCCGTATGCAGCTGTTCCCAACCAATGCAAAGACTGGCTGTAACTTTACTTCTGAGCCTGTTTGTAACTTGGGGGATAATTTATCTATTCTGTTTACAGAGTTCTCAGCTTGCACAGTCCTAGAGTGCAATATTTTTATGATTCCCAAGCAAAAGGGTGTTTTATCCTCTCTGTTTAGCCTGAGCAATTAGTGTTCTTAGGCTTAATGAGGCACCTCTGCTGAAAGGTGTAGGTGCTTGCTGTGGTGTTGCGGACATTGCACTGAATGAGATCTACCACAACAGTAGACACACAAGAGGTGGACTGCAAACCCTTATTCACCCTGGCCTGTTGTACCCCCAGATCTGGTAGAAGCTCTGTTGGTTCCTGCTAATGGGTTTTGGTGAGCCCATGAAAGGTAAATACAGACCAGAGGAAGCTGAAAAAAAGGCAGTTTTCTCCTAGGATGAGGTTGGCATCTTAAGGGTAGGAAAATAGTTCTCCCTAAAGTTATGGGCACTTTTATACCTGTCACCTTATTAACACTTTCACAGACTCACACAGATCAGGGGAGACTGTTGGATGACAAAGAAAAGGGAAGAAACACCTGAAAAAGGATTTTAAATGCAATGATGAAGGACTTTGGGGCTTATACTTTATAAATCAGGCTGATAAAAAGCTGGACAGCCTGCAACTTCTTGTGGGAGAGCAGAGAGCAGGCACTTGCTACCTGCTCATCCTCATGACATGATTATGTTTTACATTCACTAACTTATCTCCAGTTAGTCTGTGGCTGATATAAGCAGTTTTCACTTTGCAATGTTAAATTACTAATGATGAAAGTATTAATAACCTCTAAGCCAAGAAAGTTGGCCAGAGGAGCAAAGCTCCAGCAGCTACACAATAGTCCCAGGGGTGTAAAATCTTCAAGCCTCATTGAAACAAGAGCATGAAAATCTGCTTTTTACAAAGGGAGAGAAAAACTCTGCCAGTCAGGAGTGCACAGAAGAAAATCTTTCAGCTGTAAGTAAGGCTGGAGGTTCCTATCCTGAACAAATATTTAGCACCATTCACCAAACGAATCCCTTAGCATTAGTTTAAACTCAAAGACAGAAAGTCATAAAGCTTCACAGTGGGAATTAAAAAAAAAAAGCCCAAACAACTAAAAATGAGCCAAAATACATAAAAAACCTCTCAATCTCAGTATTTTAATTCCTGTTTGTATTTAGGCACTGCAGGACAGCTGAGTTACAGGTGGGATGGAGGGGGTGATGGCTCAAAAGTGTCATTGATTTTAGAGAGTAACCAAATCCAGAGGTCCTCAGTCATTTCTCAGTGAAAATAATTTGCAAATAAAGATACCTATCCCAAGATATTAAAAGGCCTGTCAAAGGGGGCCAACAAGAATGCTGGAAAGAGACTTTTGACTAGAGCATGTAGTGACAGGACAAGGGGTACAGCTTCACACTGACAAGAGGGCAGGTTTAGATTAGATACCGGGAAGAAATTCTTTATTGTGAGGGTGAGGACAAGAGATTTGAACACACATATTTTGTATTGCATAAGCATGTAAGCCAGGTTGAGACCAACCTGAATTCCTCTGCTTTCCCGAAGGGCAGGATCAGCTCAGCCCCAGCAGGCACAGACTCTGCTCTGATGGAGAGCAATGCCCTTTTTACCCTCTGGTCTCCCTGACTTGTGTGTGGGAAATAAGGTAGGGGTTTTGATGTAACACAAGAGTGATTTCCTAGAAGACAAGAAGATTTGTTGAGCTGCCTGTGCTAAAGGGTTGTTTGCAGAAGCACAGGTCTCTCTGTGTCCATGCCAGGGTTTGCAGCAATAAATCACGGGTTCACTTGGATGCATTCCTTATTGCCTGTGGGAGCCCTGTTGCTAAGTCACATAATTATGTCATCGTGGAGCATCTATGATTTTTTTGTGGTTGCATTTCTTTTGTTCCCCAGAAAATCTTCCAGGTATACAGGTTTCCTTAAGGCAAAATCTTATATTTCCAGTTACATATTACCTAGATTTTGGTCATCATCTTACCTGCAACCTGGACAGCCCATGAAAACATGTCTTCATATGGTTCTCTGCTGGGTTTTAATAGCAGCCACCTCATCAGAGCTGCTCACTACCCTTTTTTTGTGACAAAAGAGATAAAATATTATAGGGTTTAGTAGTATCTGTTTCTAGAAGTCCTACATCAGCTCCTTATCATCATCATAATAAAGCATAACAATACAAAAACTGAACTAAGATTTATCTGAGATTAACAAACAGATCTCCTTCAACACATTAAGAAGTCCATTAGAAAGTAATTTGCAGTCTGCTTGCTCTCTGGCCTAGAGAAGCTCTGGATGCTCCATCCCTGGAAGTGTTCAAGGCCAGACTGGATGGGGCTTTGATCAAGCCAGGCTAGCGGATGGCATTCCCGCCCATGGCAAATGAGCTTTAAGGTCCCCTCCAACCCAAACCACTCTGTGATTCTGGTTTGCAGGACACCACCTCTCTTACTCTGATGGCCAGTTTTGTTGTTTCTATGATTACACTGTTTTAAAGCCAGAGGCTAAAAATCTCTGCACATATTGAAATCTCTCCTTGTACACATAAAGGCTTTGGAATTTTTAAGAAATTATTTAGATTCTGGTATTTTCTTAGTGACTAGTACTGCTGCACGCATGAAACCAGCTCTGAAGTTAGACAGCAATTAGAGCAAATGTTAAGATCATCAGCCACTCAGGTCTAATAAAGCAGAAAACTATTTTTGAGGCAATCCAAGAAACACAGCCCAGCTGGCCAACAACAACACACCTTCCTCATAAAGACACAAGTTTTTGTGCAGCCAATGAGCAGCTGCATCTGACCTGAGTTCAGAGGAGCCTGAGTGCCAACTAATAATGCAGCTGCAGTGTAGAGACATCCTGGGAGCACACTGCCCTTTGGTTTGCTTTCCCAAAAAAAGGGGGAGGTGCGTGGTGTCCAAGTGTGCTGTGAGTGTGTCCACCCGGACAGAGAGATACAAGAGGAACCTGTTACAAAGAGCAAACTGGAGCCAGACCTGAAACTGTGACAAGATGGTGCAAGCTGGGATCCAGGAGCACATGAGTTTCTGTTGCAGAACCAGTTGTCCTCATCCCGTGCAACTTTGGTTTCCACTGACAGGGAAGATCCGTTTTCCTGTCAGAAGACAGAGTATGTCCTTCATCAGGCTGCAGCATTTGCATGGCAGAATGCATTCCTGATTAGAAATAGACACAAACTTCCAATTAATTAACAGCTAAAAATTACTTTAAAGAGGTCTTTAAGATTTTTTTTTAACTTCCTCTGTTCTCCTTGAAATTTAATAAAAGAAAAACCTGTGTTATACTTCTAGGATGTTTTAATTCACTTAGTTCTCAAATACATCCCAGACTTTTAAGAATAAGGGTTGTTGCCTAACATTCATCCCAAAGGCACCTTTCAGGCCATACTGCAAACTGCAAGGATCCATTAAGGAGAAGGCTACATCAACAGCCCTTCTGTTGTATGGCTGCTTTGCCCTGTGCTCCTGAGCAGTGTGGCCATGGTGTCTGTGGGATCCAGAGCAGAGGGGTGGGAGGGCAGGAGCTACCTGGTGGGAGCTTCACAGGATCTCCACCGGCATGGGGGGAGCCTGCAGCCACAGTGAAACGAAGGATTTTGGTAACAAAACTGACCTTTATGAATACTGCTGGTATCACAAATATGTCTGCAGACCCTCACAAGATGCCTGTTGGCCAGGAGGAAGGAGCAAGACGTGCACACATGCAGGGCACACCAGGAGGCATGGGGACTTTTAAGCACCTGCTTTTAAATAATTCAAACCATGTTCTTTTCAATCCTACCTCAGGCAAGCCTCCAATGTGTTCCTGGCACCTCCACACTGGCTTCTCAGTGTTTAGCTTCAGTCTGCATCCATCCTTCCCTCTTCCTATTTGATCAACAAGTTTGTAAAATGCTGATTCTGCAGGGATTTTTCCATTTTTCTCTGAAATGAAACTGTCACATGGAAAGGAGAACTCATCTGTTGTACCAATGTGTGAGATAAAAAGGATGCAGATTGCAGAATGGAAAAATAATAATAAAAACAAAAAGACACCAAGGCCATCTTTAAAACAGAAGCAAGAAGTATTGAGTAGGGAAGGGCTAAGTACCTTGTTTATATACATCTCAAGTGCTTTTTGTTTGTGGAACAAAAAAGAAAAAAGATATCTGGATGTTCATACTCTCATGGGGACATTACAGGATCTTTACATTTGTAGACTTTCTGTCTTCCCCAGTCCATTAACATCCCATCCCCACACCTCAAGCAAGATTTCCCTGGACATGTCACCTTCTTTCATCACATCTAATATCTAATAAAGACATAAGAGAATTTAATAACAGACTGCACAGGGGAGACTTCTCTTCAAATAGCCAAGGATGCAACGGATGAGGTTCTGCTACAGATGCTGAAAAAGTGTAAGAGTGACCAGGAAATCACAGGGTGTTTAGTTTTGGAGGTCGTGCCAGCAAAGCCACTGGTATCAGCCCACCCAACCCAAAATTTGCATCAAACAAGACATAAAAAGCTTGTCCAGCCTTTCCAGCTTCACCCGATCGAGTCCAGCTCCCTGTCACTTGAATCTATAAATTTACAAAATTCTTTGGAGAGGTACTCCCTCCTCCAAAGGATCCTGAGAAAACACAGCAAGTGAAAGAGACCAAACTGGTCAAAGTGAACTTGCACCCATCTTAATCACACTTGCTGAATTTAACAAAGTATTCCTGGATTGCTTAAAAAAATCTGCTGCCCTACTTGAGAAACCAGTCCCTTATTGTTCTCCTGCTGGAAGTACTTGCATGAAGAGCACAGTGTTTTATGGCCCCTCTCTCCCAGCCCTGATATAGTTTCCACAGCCAAAATTTTCAGGAAGGACCACTGGCTTTGGGTACTCAGTTTGAAAAACCTTAAGAACCTAATGTTTTGGTTTTTGTTTTTTTTTTTTTTTGTTTTTTTTTTTAATGTGGAGGTGAGCAAGCATTGTCACAGCAGTGGTCTTGTATAAAACCATCTCAAAAATTCCAGAAAAACTGGGAAATGAAGGTTGCAAAAATAACACAAAATTTCTAAAAATTGTGACAAGCTAAAATAAAGCCCACTGACCTGATAGCTGGGTCTTGAGGTTCTGTATAGCTTACTCATGCAGTGCCTGCCAGGCCCTTTGTCATTCATCTTTTACAAATCTATGTTCATGTATTCATTCTGCAGAGGTGTACTGGAATGTTTTCTATAAATCTTTTGCTGCTGGAGATGGGTGATTGGATTCATGATTCTTCTCAAGTGTGTGTTTAAATGGAGAAGGAAACAAGTCAAGTATAGACAGATGTCTGGTTACAAATATTATACATGTACTATAACGTAAATATACATGAGAGATAGAAAATGTTTATTTGCTGAGAGACGAGCCAGATAACCAGAGGCAATGCCCTTAAGAGTTAAGCTTCCAGTTTTGCCACAGATATGCAAGGTATTGGTGGTAGCTGCACCAAGGTTTTTACTGAGTGAAGAACTCAGGACCCTTTCACTCCCCCTTTCTCACTAAATCTGTGAATCCAGTTTTTACTACACTAAAAACATCTTAACTTTTTATTTTCAACTATTTAACATAAATTGCTAGATTTCTTGCATGCTTCAGGAGATTCCTTCCAAAAGGGAGTAGGGTTGATATTAATTTCTGGGCTTTCTCCCAGAAATATCTCTATTTTTCTTGTTCCTTCACAGGTTCAGTGATTTCCTTATTCTGGGCTCCCCACGCTTGGTGTCCTCATCCTACTTCTGGAGATCTCACAGACCTGGTGGATCACACACTTGTGTGTCACCCACTTCTGCCACCTCAGGGAGTCCTCACTGCTTTGCTGCCAGAGCACTGAGCCACAGGGAAGAAGAGATTTGTAAGGTCCAGAAACAGTCTTAGGGAGAAGAAAGGAAATGCTGAGTGTTGGCTACTTGGCAAAGGCTGTGCGTCTGCTGCCGTTGTGGAAAATGCCTGGGAGGCACCATTAACCATTGCTCTTTGCTACGGGCTGGCTTGTGTTCACACCACTAAGGACCAGTGCTCTCTGAAGGGCAGTGGTTACCTTCATGCTGTGCAGCACTTGGCCTGGGTCTCCTCTGAGCTGCCTGCAGAGCCCCACAGATCCCAAGTAAATAATTATTGCATTGGGCACTTTTTTAAAGTTTGAAATTCTCTAAGTGGTGAAAGGACTGGGTGGCAGCCTGCCAGCATGATGTCTTTCAGCAGGATCTGAAGGCATTTTGGGTTCTACAGCACAGCACGGAGGACAGTGGCATGAGGTCTCCTGGGATGGCTGGAGGACTGTCCAGGGCAGAGTCTGGTCCAGCTCATGCCAGACACTTCTGTGCAGCCCTGGAAAAAAACCCCGTCAGCCATGTTGAGGTTTCTCCTTGGGAGAAACCAGTTGGTTTGCTCCCAGCAGAGACAGGAGGGAGCTCATATGCATGCCACGGAGACAGCCAGTGAGCAGAGCCCGGGGGGAACAGAGGCAGCCAAATTGGCTGTGCAGACAAAAGGTGCTCTCATACCCCCACCGTGGTCTCACCCAGTGAGACGTTAAACACAGAACAAGCAGTGCAATTTTTCCTGACCATCACCTGCAAGATTGGCAGCAGGTCCCTCGCTGGTCACTGTCACAGCCATCAGTCTGGAGGTGACTTTGGCATGTGCTTCTTCAGCCACCATGAACTCTTTGAGCTTTGTCAGATGAGGACAACCTTCATGCCTTGGCTCGGCAATTTTTAAAGGTCAGTGTGACTACACAGCAATTCTTCTGTATCTCTTTTAATTAGTCTTTGGGTTTGGGCCTGTCTAGGGGTTTAAGTTCAGTCTTAACCTTAAGATGTTAATATACATGAAACACCTAAACCAAATTAAACAGCACAAAACTGGCAGATTTCAATATCTCCCCCATCCCATTTACAGTCCACATTTGCTGTCATTATTCCCTATCATACACAGTCTATTTACAGCAATACACGAAAATGTTTACCTTAAAATATAAATGTAATTATAAAGGTATAATTACAGATATGCCAACACCTCTTTGAGCCACCTCAAACTACAGTTTCAAATTATAACAATAAAAAAGGATCAAATTAACGACCTTGATTAATTTCATTACAGAGTGGAGCAAGCGCCACTCAGCACAGGGTAAGCTTACACTGCCTGACCTCATTTCATCTGGCCTCTTCCCTGCAACACAAGAGCTCCCGATGGCACATCAGGTGAGTCGTTCCTCCCAAAGACAGTTGCTAAGCAATCAGCTGCAGGGTTATAAATGTTGAGTGCTTGGTATACAGCACATGGGGGTAGAGATTAACTCTTTTTACTTTTTTTTTTTTCTTTCCAGGTATTAAGGGAACCAAGGTGGTTCACCTGAACTGCACTGAAGGAGTTTGGAATAAGAAATCAACCCAGATTTAAGGCAGCCTTCAGTGTTTGTGCACAGATTGAATTGATTCATCTTGCATGCTATGCACCAAGTTGCAAAACCTTGCTATATTAGTGATTTAAAAGGAGGAACAATTTGATTTGTCATTACTAATAGGGATGTAACTAAATTAGTCTCCCACACACTTTATGCTGATGAGGTCTTGCTTAGATTTCCCTTTGTAGATTTACATCCTCACTAGCTTTAATCACAGCTAAGGAACATATCGTATGAGTAATACTATTATGAAAAACTGAAGTATTTTCAGAGGGGTCTAGAAACCCAAGAAAATCACAGAAGTCAAAATCAAAGGTAAGCTTTAACATTCAGCCCTATGTTGTATATTTGATTAAATATTAATTCACAGCAATGTGTTGGGTACTTACAACCAAGCTCTCTTGACCCATTTGAAATGCACAGTCACGTATATAAACCTGGCATTTGAAAAAGGACAGGTCAATGCTGTAGATCCCACTTAAATCTTTTCTACAGTTCTTGCTTAATTAGTGATCTAACCCCACTCCTATAAGTTGTTGACTTGCTCGCAGTTGTGGAATTAAGAAAATATTGCTGTAAGATAGATATATAGACTTTGAAAAATTATGGTCTCTCTCTTTAATACTTTTTTGGTTTTTTTAGTTTTTTGTTTGGGCTTGGGGTTTTTTTATGTTTTTTTGATTGGTGTGGGGCTTTTGTGGGGAGAAGATGTTTTGTTTTTTTATGAAAACAAGAGATGAAAGGAAGACAACCAAATCTTGGTTTAGTCAAAGAATTTGACTTCTCCTACCAACAACAGAAATCATGATTGGGCTGCCTTCTGGTTAAAAAGAGGGGGAAAAAAGCCACGGGGGATCTTCCTGAACTATACAACGGGATACAATGTGAGAAAAGAATCAAGAGCCTCATTGTGCAAGCTGGGAAGCTGAAACACCAGGCTTCACCGAACACCTCAGCATTTGTCTTCAACAGTGAAGCTAGGAGTAGATAGTGCAGGTTAGCAGAGTGCTGCCTCAGCCTCTGCCCTGCAGCTTTTCAGAGTGGTCATTACAGCCTTGACCATGGCCAAAACATCCACAACTATCAGTGAGAAATTTGCCACTGAAAAGCCCTTGCTTTGACCACCAAATAAATTCAGCACTGGGATGGAGCCACCTTTTTTTCCCATCCACAGTCATTCCTCAGTGGCAACATCTTGGACTGAAATTTCTTGAAGGTTTTTGCTTGTGCAAAACTGTTAATAGCATTTCATTTGGTATCAAAGCTTTGATCTCCCCACTTAAATACCACATTAATGCAGAGCTCCCCTGAGTGGATGAGTTCACAGTATTAGTTAACCTCTTCTGCTGGAAGTCTCAAATATTATTTAGAAATAATTCTGTGCATTGTGAAAGAAACAAAAATTCATCCTTAATTGAAAGTATAAATAAAAGTGATTTCTATCCTTGGACTTACCCAAATTCAGAGAGCAGCTTTGTGCTGCTTTTTCACTGCATTAAAGGAAAATTCAAATTCCGCATGCTCAGCCTACAAGTCTAACTTCTGGTCAGAATGCAGGGCATTTTCCTGAATACCATAAAGCACCTGTGAGCAATAAGCTAGCTAAATCCTCACTACATTTAGATTTTGATCCTTCTTTTGGGAATAGAAACTGAGCTGCAGATTTTGGGAACACCCAAGTTTCATTACTGCTATCAACTTGTAAATGTTTTATTGCTATTTAAAATTCCTTTAAGAAGCCCTTCAAGGTGGTGTTGGTTTGATCCACAAAGGAATCAAGCTCAAATTTTGCAAGGTGCCTCTTGATCACTACCCACAGATTTCTAACCTCTAACTGAGAAGGTGCTTGTGGGTGCCTGACCATATAAATGCTGATGGATCAGAGCTGTCTCCAGTCTGAGCTTTCCACCTCTCTCTTTCCAGTAGCTGTTGGGTGTTCTCAAGCACAAAAACAGATTTCTGAGGACTTCACCAGAAGTGCCAGAGGGCTGCTTTTTGTTGCTGGTAGCAGTCACTTCATTGCAGGATCAAGCCTACACTTCTTGGTGGGAGGGGGTGTTTATCTAATCACATTTTATGTTGTATTTCCAGGCTCTGACCTGTAACCAGTCAACTGAATGCTGCAGTCACTAAGACCTGTGCTCATCCTTCTGTCTCTGTGATTCTTGCCAGCCTAGTACTGGGCAGGACCAAGGCTGCTGTGGAGGCTGCAGCGTCAATCCTGCCGTCCTTCACTCTGTCGACAGGCTGGCAGAGCCCAGAGCCTAAATCTTCTTGGAATGACTTCTGCAAGTGCTGGATCATGGTATGAAAGCAAGAGCATCACCACTACCACATCCAGCATTGTTCTACCACCGTGCTGCTAAGGTGGACTGAATCCCAAGTTAATTCCACTACCGATGTTCCCTTATAATCTCAAGGGGAAAACAAACCCCTGTTTAGAGTGGACAGGGCTGCCACCTGGAGGCACCCCAGTTTTCCTGCATAGTCAGTGGAGAGAGGGAAGAGTCTGTGTGAGGTGACTGCAGCAGGACATTTATGCAGCCACGTTTTGCAGCTGGGAGACGTCAATTTTGGCACCACAGTTAAGCAGAGGCTCTATGCTAGAGGCCTCTCTGGGGTTAAGGATTTAATCAGGGAGCACAGTGGTTATTTGCTCCTAAACTCAGCCAGAGCACTCTCAGGGGTTTTCTCTCCAAGGCCCATGTTCAGGCAGGACGCAAACTCCCACCTCTCCATTGATGTAAAACATAAACAAACAAGGACCTAAAGCACTTCCATCTTCCCCAGTTACCTCAGGCGTCTCACAACCCCTTGAGCCCTCACTGATTCTCTCTGGTCAGCACCAGCCTGTTTCCTTTTCCAACAGGAGCCTTGCAGAGGCAGTGCCGGTTCCCGGAACACGGGCTGCAGCTCAGCAGGGTTGCGACAGGGCCTGTGGCACCGCGGGGCTGCGTCAGAGCCCAGCCGGGCAACGTCAGGCGGTTTGAGCAACAGGGAACAGCTTCGAAGACATCAAACTGCTGCAGACCTCTGGAGAAGTCTGGGGCAAGGAAGAAACAAAAATGCAGCCAAGTACCCAGAAATTTGCCTTGTCAGTATATTGTGACCTTCAGACCACTCCCCCTCTCCTGCCCAGGCTGAGGGGTGAGTAGTTTTGCCTTGCCCAGAGCAGTTTTTTTGGGTTTTTTTTTTGTTGTTGTTGTTTTTCTGTTTTGTTTTGTTTATTTTTTGGTTGGTGGGGGTTTTTTTCGTTTAATTGTTTTGGCTTTTTTTGGTGGGGTTTGGTTGGGTTTTGAGGTTTTTTTGGGGGGTGTGGTTTTGTTTGGTTGTGGTTGTTGTTTTTTGGTTTTTTTGTATGGCATTCTGGGCAGCAACGCAGCTGAGCAAGGAGGTGGAAGGGAGTTGTGGTAGTGCTTGCTGCTCCTGCCATCTCACCTGGTGTGCTGGCCAGGGTGTTTTCTCCACCTTTGTGACCACAGCTGTGTCCTGGTCCTTTGGCAACACGTGGAAGTGCAGTTCAGCAGCAATAAAGAGAGGGGCAAGGAAAGGAGGGAGCCTGCCAGGAGGATACAGGAGGGCTGTAACAGGAGTGAGAAACTGTTCAAACGTTCATGTCCCACTAGAAAGTCACCATCAGCCTCTGCTGTTCAGGGGCATCACTGGGAGATGCACCTGAGCAGCTGCCTCCAGCAAAGGCTGTTCTCACAGAAATGCAGCTCTGAAGGGTTTTATTTTTCCTAAATAGCTGATGTAGGGAAAAGGCCAGTGTGGTTGTGGGAGTTCCAGGGCCCATGGAAACACCACCATTTTGGCATCCATTTTTGTTTCATGTGCAACATCGGGAAGACAGAGCCTGCTACTGTCACATGTTTTGGGCTGTGCCTTATCCCACAGGTGACATTTTGGGCACTGTGTGTTAGGAGATGCTTCAAATGAGCAGAGCTGCTGCAAGCCATCACCTGGCAAGCAAATGAGTGGCCACCTCTTTGCTCAAAGAGAAGATTTATTCCCCCACCCCCAAAATATTGATGAGTACAGGGTTTTCCTCAAACCTCACAGATAGCATGACTCCACAGGGACCCATTCCCAGAGGAAAGGCTGTTTTAACCCATCTCCTCCTAAAGCCCTCCCAGCAGGAGGCCTACGGTAGACCCCCATTATGTTAGCAAAAACAAAGAAGAAACAAACCAAACAAACAAAAACCCACAAAAACAAAAACCCAAACCAAAACAAAAAATACCTTTTTCCAGACCTGCTTCATTTTAATTTTTCAATATAAATTATTAAGCACAGGAATTTATAGGCAGACACCAAGTGAATTCACTAAACTGGTTAGGGTCTCAAATATCTTTTACTTGCCTTACCCAGAGAAAGCCGTACCTTTCATTGCCCCTGCCCCTTGCCTTACTCCTAATTTTCTGTTGGCTCTGATTTCTCAAACCATGTGAAATTTTCTCTCTCTCCCAGGCTGAGTGTCCTCAGTTTGCCAAGGCTTCTGCTTCTTGTGCTCTGTGCTTTCATGCTGAAAAATTAATGTGGAGATCAAGAGCTGAACTCAAACCAACCAACATGGTGGGGCAGTTAAGGACTCCAAACCCAAATCTTATTTGAACAATCCCCAGCACATCTCCTCCCACAGTAGCAAAGACCTTCTCAGCAAAATTGCTTCTTGACATCCCCAGTTTGTACCTCATCTGAGGAGGGTCAGGGAAGGAGTCAGTCTGACACTGGGGAACTTCAGCCGAAGTGGAGGACGACAAACCACAAGGGCAAACAGCCTCTCCCATCTCAGTCTCAGCTCAGGGTGACAGCATTCCCCACTCCCTGGAAAGGAAAGGTAGGACTATACTGCGCCACAGAGCATATACACAGCCAACAGCAGAGTAAACTGCTGCCAGCAGGATTTTAGCCCCTTATGTTCACAGACTCTTAACTCATTTTCTCCAGTTTGTTTGAAAACATTCAGTGCCTTTTGTTTTGTTTTATTTTTAATTATTATTTAATGTAATCTGTGGCTTGCTCCTCACAGCTCATCTCCAGCATCTCCCTGGGCCTGGCTCCTTTCCCATCACTGACAAGCACTGTCTTTGCAGTTGGGTCTCGGTGCTAAAGGAAAGGCAGCTTTAAATTCCCTCTCCACCTCTCTGAAGATGGAAAATTACAGAGGTATAGAACCACTCAGGGATTTGAAAAGCAAGTATCAAAAGAAACCTTATTCTGAAATATATTTACTGAGTTCTTATTTTAAAAGGAATGAAATTTTTTCTGTCCCATAAGAGCTTCCATTCTGCACAGACTGGCAGCACATTTCTAAGGGGAAATCAGAACATAAATGGCAAAATAAATAATATTTCTCCATCCAATATAGGTCAAAGATAAGGATGTTATCCATCATCTCATCCATGCTGTAAAGGTGGGTGCCCAGCCAGTGCAGCCTAGTATGTCCAAGGAGCAGTTGTGACATTTAACTTGGCTGATCTGGAGGTTCAGTTGTTTCTCAGCAAATGCAGTCACTGCCATAAAATAAAAAAGTCAAAGAAAAGTTGCCATTTTATTCCTGGAATGATGTAATGCTGCCAGAACAACTGCACTGAGTTTTGTTGAGAAGCAATTCCTTCATCCTTTCAATGCCCTTTGGGGTCCCTATGGCAATAGGGCCACATCAGGACAGAGCCGTGGGACAAAAATCCTACTGTTATTCAAACACACTGTCTGGAATTGGGTTTTTAACAGGCACTTTTCCACCATTTTTAGCTTAGTCATATCCACAGGTGTTAGAAAAACCTGCGTGAAACTGTTCTCCAGAGGTTGCTGCCAGCCTAGGCTATGCTCAGGGCCCTCACTGCAGACGTCCCTCTCCTGTGCCTTGCAAAGGGTGGGCTGCCTTCTTGGTTTTGATAAGCAGGAGGAAGAGGGGATGCTCTCCCTGACATGAGGTGGGAGATGTGCCTGAGAAAGGGCAGCTGCACTGGCTTTCAAAGAGTTTTTCTGTTTTTAAATAACACATCAAGATACTTTTTTTTTTCATCTCTGTCTCCATTTTCACAAGAAATCCCAGTGTAATTTCCATGCTAATCAAATGAGAACTTGCAAAATACATTTCCTTCAAGATGTAGGGGAATACATTAACTCCAGGTGACCTGTGACTCTGTCAGTGACACACACTGTTTAAATCCATGCAAACGAAAACCTTGCCCATGCCACAGGCAAATACTTGGCTTTTCCCATGCTGCTTGCATGGAGCTGGAAATGTTCGATGAGTGAAGTCTTAGTGATGCATTTCAGCAATAATTCATACACCATACATAATTTAGGACCTCACTGCAGTCCCCCTGTAACACGCGCTGTACAGCGTGTATACACAGGGCCAGACGGCAGCTTTAAGGAGGCTCCAGGCATAATCCACAGTAAGAAGTTTGATCCATCTCCAATTTGCACCTGCCAGATCATGAAGGGAGCTAATTGGATTAAAATATTGTAATTATCATTTCATTTACATGCAGTAAAACCTTAGAGAAACATTTTAAATGGCAGAAAAATTGAAGATACAGTCCCTGAAGTCTGCTTCTTAAAAGCCTAATGCTCTCTTGCTCCTTCATTGCCTGAGACTAGACTTTTATTCCCAGGAAAAGGTGAGTTTGATGAGCTGTTGGTGCAGTGCACAGACCACAGAACACTGCTTGGTTTGATCACAGTCATATTTGCCAAGGCTATTTGGATGCTCTTGATATCACCAGGCTACTGTGACTGTGCCCAACTCTCCCTGCTGCCCCTACTCAGGAAAAATCATCTTTAAAACACCCATATACACGCATACAGTTTCAGGGGTGACTGTGAGTCCAAAGGAGTGGAAAGACCCTTCCTTGGGTTATAGTAGCAGCTCCCATTTCTTTTCCACAGGGAGGCAGTCCTGTGTTTTGGAGCCACAAAGCTACCCCTGGGGGCGGTGGGGGGAGTGGAACAGTTTAACCTCAGTGAGGGTTAAACCAGGAGTAGCACCTGACCCCACAGACCTGCCTCACAAGTGCGACATGTGTTCCTAGATAGGGTTGGAAAACCACCCATCTTCTGGCACATCTCCCAGGAGGGCATTGAGCAGGTCCATGGCAGCCCAGCACTGCTGTGCCCTTGGGAGCAGCAGGGAGCAGGAATGAAGAGCTGAACCTGTGCTGGTGCTGTCACCAAAGAGCAGGGAGAGTACACACACCTGGTGCCACACAGTTCCAGAGCCTAATGAAACAGAGAACAAGAAAGGCCAAAAAGAACTGAAACCCTTGTCTCCTCACACCTAGTGAGTGCTCTTTAGGGGACATAATTGTGTAGGGCAGTAGATTTTCTTGGCAGATTTACAAGCCAGAGCTGGGCTTTCCCCACTCCTGCAGTTGAATACCTCAGCCTGGATCAGGTATGAAGCCACTGTTGTCTGGGTGCTCAATAGAGAGTTTGGTGTCCGATTAAGTCTGATTAACTTCTGTGACAGGGATTCGTGAATAAATGGTCACAGCCATGATGAGAGATAACATACAATGTTACAAAGCATTTATTCTCACAATCATCTTAAGGTCTGCCTTGTCTTCCTGTGGAGCTGACATGGACCTACTGGCCAAGAGCAACCTCAAGCATTGCTGAGCAGCCAGGCCTAAGCATGTAGAATTTGATGTGCTCATCAAGAGCAGAAAGATGGTGACAGGAGAACAAATATTACCCTGATGAGAGAAAAAAAGGAAGGAAACTCCCTTTTAGGGAGTGTATTAACCCTTTACATGAGGACACAAGGCTTTGAGAAGTCTAGTCTATAACTGAGACCCTGCTCACATCAGCAATGAAGCATGGGAGCACATGAGGGTAGCTGCCCTTTAGTAGCTGCCTCAGCACCTTGCTGTTGGCAGCCTGGAGCCTACCATGGACACACTTACCCAGTCTCAAGGTTGTGGTTTCTTTTTTGGTACAGTCAACTTGATACACAATACATGGATCTGATTTTCAAAGGACAAGCACACCACCCAGTCTGGAAACTGGAGACTTTGTAAGACGTGTCCAATTAGACAGGCAAAAATCAATGCCTGCTCAGTCATTAGTCATTCTGGAAACCTCCGCCTTGGTGAGTCAGCCTGGTATGCCTGGCAGGCTGCAAAGGGAATCCAGTTTCAGGAATATTTTCTTTTTCTGCCACCCCAAAGTTTCCAACCTGAGCTGCACAGGCAGCAGGCAACCTCCCTGGGAAACCACCCAGCTGGGAACATGGCATGAAACTCATTCCTGGTCTCACCATGTCATATGCAATGCATATTAAAAATATTTATCTGATGAGTATCCCTCTCTCCAGAAACAGAGCACACAAGCAAATCTCACCAAAGCAAATTAATGGATGACATTCTGTTAAATGCACAAGCCCAGAGGAAAAGAATAAAAGTCTGAAAAGTAGAATTTGCTGCTACCTTTTTTTGGCTGAGATACCACCAACAAGGGCAGCACCAAAAGTAGTTTTTTAGAAACACAGCAAACACAGCTGGATCAAAAACAGCACTGCCATTCATGCAATGGGTTCCTTGAAGCTTTAAGTCAACCATGACAGTTCTAGCCTGGATTTCTGGTCTCTGCCTGGCCATCCCAGAAAATTATCATGTCTGCCCATATCCAACAGGCACGGCCTGCTAAGGACTGCAACAGAGAGTTAATCAGTCTAGTCTTGTTACTAGAACAGCCACAACTGCTGTGGGCACATATGATACATAAAGGCACCTTCAGCTGCTCACTGTTGAATTTCCTTACCTTAGCTGGACACCCTGGGAGAGCCCTTCCAAGTTTTAGCCACCAACACACCCCTCAATGCAGTTGCTGCATCCTCCCAGGGCTGGGGCATTTTACATCTCCACTCAACAGGCTATATATTATATTGCCAATCCTATATCTGACTTGTGCTAGGAATGTATGTTTGGTCTTTCGGGTCTCCACACTGGAACAGTGGTGATATAAAACTGACTTTGCTACAAAAGACAAAGCAGGTCAATGGAAGTAAAACTTTTCATCATCTAGCTGACTTGGTAATGAAGCTTTCCCACCTCCTCTCCTTGGAAAATACCAAGCAGACTCCCAGCAGATTGCCTCCCCAACCAGATGTATTTAAATGGTCACCCGTGAAACGTGCCTTCTTCTTGTGATGGGACAGGAAAAGAAGGTGGCATGAAAAGGATATTCTTTAGCATAGGAAGGAAAACGTGACAGCTAGAATGAGACTCACCTTCTGCCTAGGGGTATGCCCAACTCTGAGCTGCATCAGATTCCTGCTGTTTCCAAGAGGAGACTTGCAGGAGAATGAAAACAGGGATATAGATAGCCCAGTCTGGTCCTCTGTGCTTTGGAAGAGACACTCTCATGATGAGAGAGCTGCTGTTTGCCACCCTGCAGAGGAATTTTGCTTGTGGTGTGAATTGTCTGCCTGAGCACTGTGGAACGGATCGCTCAAGGTTAAATTGGATTAAACGGTTACAGCTCCACTTTCCCACGTGTGGTTTAAATTTAAACTCTATAAATTTCATGGTGAGTTATTAAAACCTTCTTGGCAAGGAGAACTCATCTCATAGAAAAAAAATTTTGTCCAAGTTTGCAAACCCACAGGGAGGCTTTAAGTCAAGTTAACAGTGAGCTTTCCAAGTGGAGGGGAATGAAGAGCTGAGGCATTTAATCAGTGGCGTGTGGGAGCCCTGCAGGGCAGCCTGGCCCCACTCTGCCATGTCAGCTGCCCACCAGGTTTTCATGGTCAGCGCCTTGGTCCCACGTGCTGTGCCCAGCGGCACAGATGCTTCTGGAGCAGAAGCTGAGCACTGTGCCGTATGGCACATTCAGAGACAGCAGGACGTTCTGGGCTGGATGCATGGAAATTTTTGTAAATACTTGTCAGCATAAATTAACAAACAAGCCTTGGGAGGCCTTGAAATGTCATTCTTCAGAGAAGTTTCATCCTGCCTGTTTCTCCTGGTATTACCCAGCCATGAGGTGATCTTTTCATGGGGTGTGTATAAAATGTCATGCTGATTTTCAGTAGAAGTCATGCAAAGATGATCACAAGTATCACACACAGGGATGGCCAATTGTGCATGGCTACTGCTCCTCCCTGAGCTGGGGATGCCCTCCAAGACGAATCTCTTACCCTATTGCTCCCTGAACCTATGAACCAAAAACCATGGGGCAGACTCCTGACAAGTGCAGGAAGATAAACAAGTGAAAACAGCCCTAGACCAATGATTTGTGAGAGGGCAGCAGAAAAGCAGAGCTCCTTCCTGCTTCCCACCCCAGGACAAGACGTTAAACAGAGCCTTGGCAAGGACAGCACAGCAGACACGCTCTTGCACTCTCCAGACTCTAAATCAGAGGACTAAACTGCAAATCATTCGAAGCTGGTTTTTGTTCTCAGCTGTCACAGCACTGCAGGAGCAACACCAACCCAGGCTGTCCTGCTCCACAAGCTTCCAAAACTTGCCTTGGATGTGCTGCTGTAGATGTTCACGAGCCCCTCTGGTCTTTCCAGTGGCTGAGTGGATTTTTCAACCTGAAGTCTCCAGCAGAATCCCACATTGGCCGAGGTGGGCACAGTTGTCATCTCTGAGACGGTGAACTGCAAAGCTCCTGCCCTCACCATTAAGAGCCAGCAAAGGGATGAGGCAGCCACACACATGGCTGGCTCCAGGCACAGCCAGGCCACTGGAACTGAAGAGGAGCTGCTTTGGGCACCGAGTCTCGCCTGAATGACCCCAATTGCCCATTTCCATTTCTAGATAGCTTGAGAATGGGAAAATACTAAGACGACCGGTCATATCTAGCCGCAGTTCCACGGGGATCTGGAGGCCTGGCTACTTAAGCAGCTTGCTGGCATTTCCATCCTAAATGGCAAACAGCATTTGGAGCTCCGGCCGGTGGTGAGTGCCGGGCTGAGGGGCTTTGAGGGGACTCAGGCGAGGGATGAGCTCTGTCAGCACTGGCAGCCCGGCACTGAGCCAGCTGGGTTTTTGTTTGTTTGTTTCTGTTGGTTTTGGGGGGCTTTTTTAAAGTGGGGCTGGGGATTAATGGGGCGGCAGCGTACCTGGACCGTGGCCCCCGACCGCCCCCGGCCCCCCAGGCCGCGCTGCCCGGCCCGCACTGCGCCCGGCGGCCGCACGGGGTCACACCGAGACTGCGCCGCGCCCGCCGCCGCGGCCCGCAGGGCCAGCGCTGCGCCGGGACAAACCAAACCCTCCGCTCCGGGGACAGACCATCCGCTCCGGGAGCCGTGCCTGGCACAGGGGACAAACGCCGCTGCCTTCCGTCCAGTGAGCTTGGCCATGAAAACATCAAATGCTGCTCTTGCCCCAATCGGGAAAGCTGCTCGCTCCCCGCGGGGCTCGGCGGCTTCACGCTGCAGATCGTGGTCTCCTGTGGGCTCACGGAGCATTGAAAATCTTATTTTTCACTTGAGGCAGGAGCTCTGGGACCCCCCTCGGTGCCATCCCGGGGGATCGGAGACTCCGCGGCGCTGCTGCTAGACCCCAACACCGGGTGCCAGCTGCCAGCGCCTGCTGGGGACAGGGGCTCCGGAGGGGACAGCGTGATCCCTGCCACTGTGCCAGGTGGAAAAGCTTTCAGCACTTGAACCGCTTACATTTGACCCAAATATTGTGCTGCACGTTGGCTTTAACGCTCCTGCGTGACAGCAGAGGATGGAAGGACTCGGTACTCACCCCCACAAACACAATCGGCTTCCACGCAGCTCAGGCACTTGACCCAAAAGTCTAATGACTCGGCATGGCCGGTGACAGCTGTGACAGCTGTGACAGCAGGTAGAGCAGCCTGGCTTGTGAAAGTGCTGCCTGTTCCCTGTCCCGCGCAGCTGGGACATTAAAGGTGGAAAAATTGTGATTTGACGAGAAGAACTGGAAAGAACAGCTTTGCTGCATTTTAAGATGTTTGTTTTGGTGGAAGGCGACTTTAAGATGCTAGAATGGACCTTAAAAATACTTGAAAGTCCCAGTGAAGAGAAAAATAACCCAACCTTGTAGCTGTTGGATGCAGTGCAGAAGCTGCAGTTCATGCTCCATCAGAGCAGGGGGACAGGGGACTATCAGTGAAAGCGGGAAAGAAGGGAAATGTTTCAGCACGTGGCAAATTTGGAAGGGCTTGTGCAGATCAGTCACGGCAGAGCAGAGCCTCCGCACAGCCGAAACAGCCGGGGACAGCGAGGAGCCGCGGTGGGGATGTCCCAGCACGGCAGGGATGCGCTGGCTGGGCAGCAGCACAAGCTCCTGCTCCCGCAGGTGCGGGGCCACCCGAGCGCCGGGCCGTGCCCCGAGGAGCCCCCGCTGGCACCGCTCCTGCTGCCAATCGCTGCACACAACATTTAGCACAGAGGGCTGGCGAAACAAGGAGATAAAACATGTGTTTGAAAAGAGCAAAACAATCAATGAGGGAGCTGGGAAAGCTGAGTGGCCAGGGAATTTTGGGTGATGGCTTGGATGTGCTTACACAGCCCAGGATCTGTAGGGCAAGCCTCTAAGATATTTCCCTGAGCAGCTGGGCAGAGACAGCCATTACCGAGTGCAATTAACTGCTTCATTACCACCGAAGCAAAACAAATCCATCAATCTCTGCTGCATTTACCAAAAGGAGAGATTGATACCAAGATACAAACACGGTGCTCCAGACTGCAGGCACGACCCACACCCCCCAGCCTGGCACAGTGACTGCTCCCCAGACAGTGCCTGGAAGCAGATTTTAGATACCCCACACTATTTCATGTGTACTGACACACACCAGTGAGCCGGCACACAGCACCCTCATGAGCTGAGCTGCCTCACGGTGTCATAAACACCTGCTGAGATGGAGCTGTAGGCCAAGTGGGAGTGATGGAGGTGAGAGCAGAGTTTAGCATTTTAAGGTCCACCTTAAGGCACCCGTGCTTGTTGCATCCAGCAAGTTTTAACAAGCAGAATGAAGGCCAGAGACCACTTCTAGACATGAGCAGACTACCAGAGGGAAAGGGAACCTGCAGGGCACAAATCATTTTCAGAGGATCAGGAGAAGCTGTGATTTTCCAGCTGAAGTCCAGAGCCACGCCAGGCACAGGGCCATCCTCAATTTATGGCACCATTCTTTACAGCAGCATAGACATTTCCTACAAGTTCTCTTCTTCCCACCAGATACATCTCTAAGTAAAGCTCCAGGTGACTGGCAGGGAGCATAAGGTCCCCTGGCATGCAGGACAAACAGGGATGACTGACTCTCAGATCTAAGGTTAAGCTTCAAAGGACTACTAAAACATCAGGGTCTGGAGATTTCAGCATCTCTAAAACCCTTGGTCTAGTGAGGAGATTAAGGTGTGAGTACAGTAAAAAGAGCTGCACTTACCTCTGTGATGAGATACAAGTGATTTATGAAAGGGATTATTCATGGATGCTTGAGATAGCAGGACAGGATGAGCCTATCTTCTGTTCCTGAGTATTTTAATAAGCTCTTCTGTAGGATGGAGATAACATACCTACAGCGGTGTGAGGGCACAGTAACCAATGCTGGTACTGTGGTTGGCGGGGAAAGATCAGGAGCATTGTGCATTGTACAAGGTTGAATTGAGGAAGGAGTTACTATACAAAATCCCACAGAATCGACTGTGGCACAGTGTTGTAACATCTCTGCTGTGGGGAGGCCCAAACAAATGCTCACAGCAGCCCCTTCATCCTGAGCATCTCTGAAGGGATGGACTGTGCCTCAGCAGAAGTGGTGGCAGGGCAGAAGCCACTTCTCATGCTCAGGCAGAGGAAAGACAAGGCTCCCCTCTCCAGTCCTTCACAGCTGGATGAGGATATGAATAAATCTCTCTTGTGTAAAAAAGTAAGTTTACTTCCATCTTCTATTGTACCTCACTGTAAGGTCTGTGCAGGGCTGGCCACTGTGGTTCCAGGCCTGGTTCCTCAGGCAAACCTGCTGCTCTGTGTCCAGCATTTGTGAAGGAAGACAAAGCAGAAGGATTATTTCTTTAGCTGCAGGCAGGGTGTGTAGAAGCAGTGATCCTACACAGCCATGCTCAGCTCCCACATTGATGCATTGTGGCACATTGATGGTACCCAGAGCCCAGCCTGGCAATGTGTTCAGCGTGACACCTGTATAAATGAGCACTGCAGGAAATCACAGCCAGCTCACAAGGACAGGAGAACTGTTCCTGGCAAACTGGGAAGTGATTCCTGTAGCTGATTAGGAATTACACATAGGGAGATTTCTGTGGTCAGGGATTTTCTTTCCCCCCCTTTAGCCATTGGGTTCCTAAATGGGAGTGTGTTCCTCCCTGCATCCCTCTTGTTTGTGTTTGATCCATTACCTTTCTTTTCCTGCTGCTTGTAACATCCCAATGCCAGTGTGACTCCAGCCCTGGTGCAGGATTAGCTCTGGGGTGAAACAGGAAGATGGACAGCACTGAGTGGCTTTGCCTGTGCCACCGCATCCCTCCTGCACATCAGCCCACAGAGAAATCCCTCCTCTTGGTAACTTTCTAGACCAATTTATAAACTGAGACGACGAGGACCCTAACCTCTGTCCCAGGACAGCCCCACTGAGTGCTTATTTCTGTCTGTCTCAACATGGGTGGCTGCGCCACTGTGCCTGTAAGAAGCACCTGATGTTGTGTTTGTTAAAAAAACTTGTGCTCATAGGTATAGAGTTGCCCACAACAATCAGCTCACTGTTCAACAGCTGGTTATGCACAGGAGATTTAACCTCTTCTTTCTCACCTACATTTGTTCAAGTTGGCTCAACTTCTGGCCACTGGTTCCCATTAGACCCCTGCCAGGAGGAGGCCAGCTTCCCAGACCTGTGTACCCAGTGTAGGCTGATGGTGTCTGCAACCCTCTCTCTTTGATACATTCAAGAGATTGCAACTCTGAACATGTCCAAACCCTTGGTCACTCCAATGGCTTTTCCCTCACAGCAAAACACTGGAACATTTTTAGCAGGACGCTTGCTCAACTCCTTCCCCCATTCACTTCCATCCTCCTTTGTGCCAGGTGCTTAATCTGTTTTATAAATATCACAAATAAATGCAACCCTGCAGAGGCTGACAGAGCTGAACACCAGCAGCACAAGAGCACAGAGCAGCCAAGAAGATACAATTTGGCAAGAACAGACTCCCTCTGGCACCTAATGCTGTGACAACATCTGAACCTTGGGAAGGCACTGGAAAGGCTCCAGGAGCAGCACAAGGGGCAGAGGGTTTTATCACATGGCACTGGCATTCTCAGCAGCTTCTGAACTGTTTGTTCTCAGAGGAAGTGCCTTCATAATTGCTTGATTTGGGGTTAATGATTTTTCTGTTTAAAAACAACCTAATATTATTTAATGATTGGCAGTTATTTGCACTCTGCAATTAGAACACACTATGAGAATTATTTGTTGCGTGAATAGGAATTTGACATTTTCAAGAAGTGCACGCTTTTCCTTTTCATTTCTTACTGCAGCAAGCAAGCAGAAAATACATGTAAAAAGATAATCAACAAGCAAAAACACAAGTCTCTCTGCCCCCTCCACCTGCCAAGGAACAGTGGGAAGAGAGAAGTAGCACACCCAATGGGTTTTTCTCCAAGCTCATGGAAAATACCCTCAATGCAGTAGGTAAGACAATACCTTACATTTCTCTTGGGAGCTGCTTTTAGCAAAACAGCCTGTGAATAAAACCACCTTTGAGCAGTGTCCTTTGAGCTGTCAGCTCCTTGGCTTCTCCCTCCAGCCTGGACAGGTCCCAGGCCCCCAGCTCAGGGCTGCACCACCTGCGGCCTCGCGCCTGGCAGTGGCAGAGGCTGGCACTTGTGTTGGGTACTTTCATTGAGCACTCAAGATACCCTTAAGTTTTCACACTCTACACCAGCCTGAATTTTGGATTCTTTACTGCTGCTTTACTTTGTTCTTGTTCCAGTGTAAGTCAAAAGTTGTGTGCAGGCAGCATCTGGATTCAAGTCTACATGATCAGGTTTTTCACAAAGCATCTTTTTGAGACAGACACTAGACACAGCCATATTTCAAATGCTACAGGAAAGAAATATGGAAACATTTTCCCTGAGACTCAGTTTAGAGTCTAACTCAAATATCATTCCTTTAAAGAGAAAAAAGCAAGAGAAAGGGCAGAAAGCAGAATGTTAGGAACAAACATGAGAGAGAACACCTGTCAGGTGTACAGGTGGGCAGTTTTCCTGCTTTGTTCTCCAAGTAGGGCTGATTGTCTGTCCTGAAAGAAATTCTAAAAGACATGGCAATGAGAGGGTATAAAAAGAGGCCACTGAATTAATTAGTGGTAGCTTTATATTTTGTTCCAAGACACTTGGACCAAATTAGCTGAATTTTCTTCTTTGAACAGAGCTTCTTCACATGGGAAATATAGCAATTTCCTTATTTTCTTTTCTTTTTTTTTTTTTTTTTTTATTAAGGAAGAGTTATTTCTTGACAAAGAAGTTACAATCCCTGGCTCAAAACTTCAAGTTTTGGCCCCCAAAAACTTGTAGCTTTCCAGCAGCTACAAGTCCTCTTAAACAAAAGCAGATGGTTCAGAGATGGACACCCAGGACTTTTGGGCTACTTGGAGTTGTTTTTACTGTATAATTTCCCAGTATTTGAGAGCATCATGGAGTAGTTTCTTTTAAATATATTTATGAACTTGAAGTGATTATTTTTCTGTTTATATGTTCAATTATTAATCTCCAGCTTTCTGCAGATAAGCCAAAGAAAGTGAAATCAATTTAAGAAACCAAAACAACCCCAAACCAGCAGGCTTTACTGCTGCATAATAAACAGAAAAGCTGTTAGTGAAGCAGCAATCACAAGTTATCTTGACTAGAAAAAATAATTATTAAGTGCCTCAAAATTTGATGTCAGAGGCTCCTCAAACACAAAGGAAGATGGCATGGTACAGGTCCTTTGGTAATAAAGCCAGGATAATCTCACTGCTCTTAACTTACCTGACAGGTGCCATGTTGTGACCAAGGATCTGAGAGGGAGAATCCATGCAGAGCCATTGGCCCAGTCCTGGGATGCTGAGGGACAGCTTTCTTCAAATTGTCCAAAAAGGCTGAGGCATTTGTGCATCATTTTCAGACACACCTTTTATGAAAGACACTTATTTTTAACATGTTTTACATAACATCATCAGAGAGGTTACCAGTACAAATGCCATTCAGGACTACTTCCTGTCATCATCTTCCACTGTACTGACAAGCCCACGGGAACTACAGCATAATTCCAGCTAAAAACCTGAAAGCTGACCCTTGCTGAAATATTATGGGGAAAGCAGTCACCTCAAACACCCTCCCTGCTGCTGTTTTAAATAATTTTTTTTTAACTCAGTGAATAAAAGTCATGGCAGTAACCAACATTTTATTGTCCTGTGAAGAACTATGTAAAAATGCAGAAATATATAAGACTTTCTGGCGTAAGACATGAGTTTAAGTTCTTGCTTAAGTGGGAAGGGTGCTTGGCCTGAGATTATTTTCAGAAAATAAAATCTCTGTATTAGGTGAGGTAGTTCCAGCTCAGTGCTTGCTGGCTCTGCCATTCCCAGGCACAGTGGTCCCTCACATCCTGGGCTGTGTCAGAGATCTTATGCCCCCAAGAAAGAGCAGATGGGAGCATCACCCAGCAGCTGGACACCAGCAACAGCCCCTCTGCAGTCACTCGTGCCCACAGGCACCTCTCACTGCTACTCAGGGGTAGGAGGCTGAGAGGCCTCACTGTTGGCTGCTTTGGACACAGGATTTTCCCTTTTGCAGACAAGTTCAGTCAGAGCCCCAACAAGCTGGTGGCTGGCTGTTTGCAGAGAAAAACTGAGAAGAAAAATCAGCTTCATACCTTTGAGTGAAACATGAGGGAAAATCATTCTTTACACTTCAGAGCCTTCATGTTTAGTGAAAACAAGAAATGAAATGAGTTCATGAAAGACTAATTTCCCAGTTTGTTTTATGCATGAGCTCCAGCATTCCTAGCACATGCAGTTACAGCTGGTTTTCAAAGAGACCAATTACTTCATTAAAACATCATCTTCACACTTCCAGAGCTGCTTTATCAAGTCCTCTCCTCTTCATCCTTCTGGCCTATTATTTTACCATTTATTGGTTTAAGAGCAAAGGAAAAAAGAGCCACATGGCAATAGCTATCATTTACTAACAGCTATTAAAACCTGAGAATTAGGATCTATCGTTTCGGCACCAAAAAGATCCTTTCTGCACCACAAAGTAAAGGAATACTGCAGAACTTTAAACACCTTGGTGCAAGACCCATGGCACCTCAGGCAGCCAGGAAGGACCTGTGTGGCAGGATGCTACTGCAGCTACAAGGATACCAAGTGGTTTGAAACAAGCCTGTGCCTGAGAACTTGAAGGGCAAGATCAGGAAGCAATAAAGATGAAAGCTCCTTGAGTTGTCTTAATATTTCACCATGTGTAAGATATCCACAGAGGCCACAGAGTAAATCTAGTTTATACACAGCAGAAACTGAAAGCTGAATACTGGGGTGGGGTAAATGGTGAAAGAGGAGAAGGAAAAAAGAGCTAAATATCCCCCAAAAGAAGTCAAAAGGATGCCTACAGAGATGATTTCTTCCAGACAAGCAATATAAAGCATAATTCAGTGAAATGCTGTCATTAGAAAATAAGAGTTCACAGTAAGCTTTTGACTGCAGTACAAACCTTGGTTACAAATGAAGATGTTTGAGCCATCACAATCCCTCTGATGAAGCAGAAAGCAGGAGCCTCCATGCCTGCCTGTGCAGGAACAGTGCTGCAGTCTTGGCACTGGCAGAGAGATGCTATCTGGGGTTGCCACGGAAACCAGCGGATGCAGCCCCAGCAGCTTTGGCTTTGCATGAACTGAGAGTTCAGCGAGGCACTGAGAGCTGGCTGCTCCAGCTCCAGGCAGGGCTGTGATGGGCTGTGGTTGAGGCTTTCCTACACTCAATCTCCTGCTCACACAGCCCGCCTCTCCCATCTCCCCACCCGAGTACAGGCACAACCACACAAGCCTGTTTCCCTCCTCCTTCCTTTCAGCTCCGACAACGCACACAAAGGTCACTCCTCACCATCACTTTCATCCAGGTTCCCTCTGACCAAGATGCTGTGACAGCTTTTCAGTCTGTTTGAATGTTTTGGTCAGGGCTATTCCCTGGAAGCAGAGATATTTTACTGAAGTTCCTTAACCCAGTTCCTAAACCCAGTTTACTGGGTTCCAGAGGAACCTTTGATATCCACCTGCTTTTACAAACCCAGAGAGAGCTGGAAACACTGTACAATTAGTACAGACCTAGAAAGGATCACTCCAGAGTTTACTGTAATTATTTTTCCCTCTGGAAACAGCCATGATTCAGAAGGGAACTGCCATACAGGAGAGTCCAGCACCAGGTGAATTACTGCAGCCTTTGCCAATGCTGCTCTTACCGTATTATCCTCTTCGCTCCCATTGTGATACCCCCAACAGGAAAACTGCTGTGGAACATGTTGTATTCTGGAGAAATCCCCTTTTTGATTAAAAAGTCCCTTTAGGATAAATTTCTACCATTCACTTACTCGTACACACCCAAAGGCAGCATTATTTGCCCATAAACATTAAGCATGTTAATTCAAATGCAATCTTACATTTGTGTGCAGGTTTCCCCCAAAGTTTCCCCATTGTTGCACCACTGAAGCCGAGATCCTACCGTCATGGAGTTGTAACATGTTTTCTGTTCAGTGAAATGGCATCCCAAAGGCATGCAGCATTAAGTCCTCTGGAAACGAAAATTAATTCTCATAAAACCTTTAACAGCTGTACCTCATACAAGGGGCAGAACAAAGCAGCACTGGGCATTTATGCTTCCCAAGGATAACTGCATGGAGATCCAAGGAGTGCTGTTTTCACTGCAGATTTGTATCCCCCACAGGAAAGATTATTCAGATGTGACAGAAGCAGATCAAACACGCTTGATGTGTGAAGTGGCCATTGACACAAGGTATTTTGGGAAAGGGGATTTTCAGCTGGTGGCAAGAGATAGCATGAGGCAATGCTAAAGTGACAGGCTGGTATTCCAGCTTTGATTTACCACCCCTTCAGTGTATGGGTGACTTCCATTTTAAAATTTAAACTAATTTCTTTCGTGTTATTTGCAAAGTGAGAAAGAGTTAAGGCCAGTTTGTTTGACAGGATGGCAGCTGTCACTCCATGTAAACAGACCCCAAAATGAAAGAGCAATCCAGCACATGGAAGTAGAAAGTCCTGACACTTTAATTATCTGAAGAGATTACAAGATGAAAGTCTTCCTTGAGGCAAATGTATATTAGTATTGATATAGTCATTGTGCTTTTCAGTAAGAGAAATAGGAGTCTGTATTTACATAAGAAACTATAGTGTCTGAGATCTTTAAATATCATATTTATGGAAATGATTCTGAATTACAGCATTTACAAAATAAAAACAAGCTTAAATAAATATTCAGTGCATTAAATAAGATTTTTTTCCACAGAAGCAACTTTTTGTGCATATTTATTTCACAATTGAAGTTTGTTGCAATTTTTTTTGTCCTATAAAAGAAGCACTAAATTTCTTGTGTGTTTTTCTGTTTCTTTTTTTCCTAAAAATAAAACTGCAATAATCATTGCAATGTGAAGCCTGAGATTTAAGCCTGAATAAGTATCATTGCTTGCACCACATTACCCATCTCCCACCAATCACCCAATCCCATGCCTTTCCAAACTGGTGAATGCAGACACTCCAACCCAAGGATTTAATGAGAAGGATTTCAAGGAAGTAATAATAGTAAAAAATATAAATAAGTGAGGATAACACATCAGAGCTGACATTGTCTACAAACAGCATCATAAGGCTTGTGCATTACACATAAACTAAGTGAAGCTGTTTCATCTGAATCAAAATGACAGTAGTGCCAAACTGCAGCACCCTTATATGGCTCATTAACACTGAACAGTAAACCACTGAGCAAAGGGAATGTCTCCCAAAGAATAAATAAAATTAAAAAAAAGAGAAAAATTAACACTGGCCAGTTTTGCCTTATCATTCTGAGTGACGACCTTTCTCGAGTGTGACACCGCAAACAACTTCCTCATCCATTTTTGTATTTATCACTTTGAAACACAGTGTGTAACACCACGAGTCAGGAAAGGGGGCACAGCAAAGAGCTCTTGATCTCGTTTCCTCTGTAACCACAGCACACACTGTCTTGCTTTTCATGTGGCCAACTCAAAGCAGGTCCAAATGCCTTTGAAACCTCAGCGCTCAGGGAGCTCTTTACTGCAAAAAGTTCGTGCAAGATCATAGCATGAATCCATGTGAGTCTTATTTCTTTCCTCTCTGAGTGGAGATAAGAATTATTCCCTGGTGTTTCAAATAAATACAAATGTCTTCTGAGTTGTTAGCATGAGTGAAGTACCAGTATGCATTATTTTACATGGTTACTCTGCCAAATGTGGACAACAAGTACCCTTCTCTGGCTGACCATTCTGTAAGACCTTTTGGATATCTCAATACATATTTGCCTTTTAAAAAACCTCTGTATGGGAGGAATATTTTGCTAAATATTTACTAAATTTTGCTGCCAAACTGTCAAAAATATCTATTTTAATATTAATTCATTTATTTGGTAACCACTTCCTCTGAAGTTTGTTAAGTTTTAAATGCTGTTATAGAAACTAAACATCTGTGTTGGACTTTTATTAACAAGATTTAGCATAAGTGATTCAGATTATAAATACTTCCAAAACTCCAAACTATGGAACTGGAAGTTGTAAAAATTTTTAGAAGACAACTTTGAGTTATTGCTCTACTTGGTAAATGAAAGGCAACACAAATACACTGTTTTAGGGCCTTCAGTGCTCCCTATGAAAAATTTGCCTTTGTAAATATTGAATACAGATTTGAAATAGATTTCCTTTTATTAATCCTAGCATAGGTAGCAAAAAATCTAGAAATGGGCAAGTTAAACGGCAGCAGGTGGGACAGTGCTGATGCCCACAGCCATGCTGGGATTCCAGTGGGCACAGGAGTGTCTGAGCTTTGGGACTGATCTGCTGGGGATGGACTAATTAACTGGCTACTCTGTTCCTAGCATGTAAGATAAGCAGCAATGCCTGTTCAATTCTCTGAGCCCTATTTCCTTCCACACAGTGCATTTGTTCTGCATATGGCATCGTAACATTAATGTTATAAATTTATGGAAGACTGTACTGTAGCCTTAGAGCTACAGACGCTTCGTAATTCCCTTTAGCAGCTTAGTAAAATGCAATAAAAACTGTACAAAATTTATAATAATGGATGTCAAAGCCTACATGCCCTCACTGGGTCCCTCTTTCAAGTTAATTCTTGGCTTAGGTCAAATATATCAGTCCATGTAAGATTCCAGAAGACAAACCAGTAGTTTAATATGTCAGATACCAGCTCTGTCACTATAGAAAGGAGTGACATGGAACATGTAACAGTGAGTGCAAACACGGACAGGCTTCATCTGGCCATAACGAGGTAATGGAGCAGAGTGGGAGGAACAGCGGGAACAGAAGATCTGAAAAACAAGAGGGAAATTTCTCTTCAGTTCCTCTGCAGAACAGGATAGGAAAATATTGATTTCAAGGGAGGGGAGAGAACATTCTATGAGCTGGCAGCAGCACCATCCTCAGCCCAGCTAGTAAAGGGCCCCAGCAGGAAATCCCTACCCAATGACCAGTTTATCTGGCCAGGCTCAGTCCCTCTGGTGAGGGTGTCCAGCACTGACAGTAGCCAAGGCCAACCTGTCCACCTCTGCAGGTCATGGGGAAGGCAGCTCCATCAGACATGCAAAGAAGCATCTCTTCCTTGGTTTTAATGAAAGACTAAGGGAATATTTGTGAATATCTCTGAATTTCAAACTCCTACAAGTCCACTACATGGTTATGAAAGCAGCTTCTCTACCCTCTTCCTAATTTGTACACCAGCCAGCAAGTGAAATGGGATTGCAGATTTCTGGCTTCCTATGGTACATGACTGCTTTTTTCTCCCTCACTCCCTCTTCCACCCCCACAAACTTGCCAAGCAGCAGCCCTACACACCAGAGTGATCCTGCAAAGGTTTGGAAAGAAAGCAAAGGGTCACACTGTCCCTGCAACTGAGCTGTGTGTGCATCACCCCTGGCAGTGCAGCCTGCCCTGGCTCATTAGAGCTTACAGCAGTAGTCCAGAGTGACTCTGTGTTGGGGTGGGGAGTGTTCTAGGATCTCAACAGGGAATTCTGCCTTTAGCTTTATACAGCTTATTGCTGTATAAAAGACAAACCCCTCCCCAACTCTTAAACATAAGCTGAGGGTTGGCAGCCCAGGCACACAAAAGCACCTGTGAATTGAGAACCCTGGCTAAATGTGCACATTTTGCTGTGCAGCTGGGTTGCTGTGGTACACATGAATTTGCTGCTCTCCTTGGTGGGTAGCTCCTCACACGTCTGAGTGAGTCATTACCTTGCCACAGCTCCGACAGTGGTGCTTCCTGCGAATGACTGTGAAAGGAGCCTTGCATGCAGTGCAATAGCTGCAGACTTCATCTGGAACCCAGTCAGGAGGATCTGTCAGAAACACAGCAACAAAAGGGAACATAAATCAAAAGAGAGTAAAACCAAACATGTGATTACCAGATCCTCAAGGAAGTAGGGAGCATAAAATATAACAGCAGCAGCAGGATAAATTATAACAGAAATAACTTGCATTTCTCCAGGTGCTTTGCACACAGTAGCTGAGTGAATTCAAGATGCCCAGGAGGGCTCAACTCCCCTCTTCTCTTCCAGGCACCCAGCTTCGGGCAGAGCACATCAGGCATTTAAAGGGCCCATGACAGCTTTGGACTCGAAATAAAATCTATCTTAGTCAAATGCAAGTGGCAGGGAAAATGAGATAAGCAAAGTAAAGTAAGAAGACAAGAGATTATTAAAGCAGAGCTGGATCACAGGTGTTTTTGTCAGTGCCATCCACCATCAAAACAAGCTTAGAGCTGAGATTATTCCCAGCCTCTTCAGCCTTCCCTCCAGGAAGGCCAACTGCTTTCTGCAATTAGGGAAGCAACTATATAGGTAATAAACCTGAAGCCTGACTACCATCTGCTGAATTATTAGGACTCTTACTGGAAGTCACCAGTAACTACAGCAAAACCACAAAATCAAGGGTACAAGGCTTAGCAGAGAAAGAACTTGCCCATTACCACAAACAACATGTTTCAGTTGTTTATGTCTCCTGTGAGCTCTCCAACCTCCCATAAAAGACAAGCAGGGAAATGATTTGGTTTTGGCAAGGCAGAAGGTATCAAGCTCCCTTCTGTTGAGCTGTTTCTGCTCACGACAGGCTGACATGACCTCAAAGAGTCAGGAGTTACAAGTGTAGAAATTATGAAGCTGACTGCTTAATTAAGTTGATAAAAATCTAATGAGTGCAAAGCAAGTTCTGTCCAGAAGGAATCCATGGACACAGGGAACATGAACTGCTGGGTGTATTTACCCAAGTTCCCTGTATGCAGCTCCTTTCTAAGTATTATTTACAGTTTGCAAGCCACGCAATTGCTGATTTATAAACCTGACAAGCAAGATCCCTGCCTCAAGGAGCATACTATCAAACAACAAAATATATGGTGCAGTTAATGCAGAGGTTAAGAGGGCTATAGCTACAGGCAGAAAGATAATTAAATGAAAAATCCACTGTTTTGTTCCAACATAACTATGACCAGTTTTCATGTGTTTGTCACATTGCAACATTTGTCAAATTAAAAGTACAAAGAATATAGCATTCAATGTAAGAAACTGCTCAAAAAGCAGATTAATAAAAACAAAAAGAACTTAGAATTTGACTCAGCTTTTATAGGCTTGTCTAAACTATTTTAGAGGTTGAACTATCTTAAGGAAGCTATCCTTCACTTAATGAGCACATCAGTCTGATAAAGGTTACACCTACAGGGCCAGTAACCAAATCCAGAATTGGATGTGCAGAGAAATGACTGATGTGGTGGAAAAAAGGAGATTGCACATAGAAGCCTTCACCTCCTCCCTAAGAACAGTTCACCAGAAAATGTTCTATGGGGACACAAGGCTACTAATTCCTGGTTCAAAGGCAGGGTTCCCTTCAGCAGCAGGGAGATGTAGGACTGCCAGCTTAAGTCAAACATGAATAACAGAGGAGCCAAGAGATTTTTCTTTCCCCTTCTTTTCCTTTTCCACAATCTCCCTAGACACTGCATGTATCTTGCCCAGTGAAACTTACTCCTAAAATCCAGTTTATGATGTAGACTTTGAGAACTTTTTGTCACTTTCTCTGCTTCAAAACCATGTCAAGCCTGATGGAGCATCCCCATGTTCTCCATCCAGGAGGCCCCTTGGGTTATCATATATATTCAAAATAAAAAGCAAAAATATGAACCAATAATAATGTTCCTGTTTAAAACTTGTCTCTATGTAGATTATGTTTCCAGGGATTTAACTATCCACTGATTCTCACTCATTTTGAAGATAGCAAAATTTAGGAAGTTATTGAAGCTCTGTGCCACCAGGTCTCCATCTGCAGAGGTAAGCAGGTTGGTAAGATGCTCAATTTGACACTGATGCTTCATCAACTGCATTGCAGTTGGGGCTGCAAGGTTCAGATAGTTAATGATTTTAATATTCACAGAAAAGCCATAAAGCACAGGCCCTTTCTGTACCCCCTGCAGCATCCCAAAGTGATGTGCCACTTCTGCAGCAGCTGGAGCCATCATCACCCCTTCCCTCAGATCACAGGTAGGCCACACACATTATAAGCCAACACAAGCCCACCACAAAGACTCTGGAACTCATCAACAGAAAGCAGCTCTCTTATCAGCTGTTTAATTTTTGGTTTGGGTTTCTTTGCGGGGCTTTTTCTGTTTACTTTGTTTTTGGGTGGGGAAGACAGAGTTGTTTTTTCTTTTCCCCCTCTATATTTTTTGTTGTTGCCCTGGAAGTGCAGTGCTGAAAATGTTACTTTTTAATTGATCTTGCATGAATTTGTCTCCATGCTAAATAGAAAGAATAACTGCAAAAAAAAAAAACCCCAAACCCAACCAAAACCAACCCCCCCCAAACAAACAACCCCCCCAAACCCCCTAAAAAACAAATAACAAAAAACCAAACTCACCCAGCAAATTTTGATAAATAATGGCCTTAAACTAATAATAATCATATAATCCATAATTCACAGTTACAGAATCACTTGACTGCCAGACGAATTAATCTGAAAACTTTGTTTTTGTAAAAATTAATTCACAACTTACTGGCAATGTACAGAAACAGTCCAGCCCTCTCCACAGAACACTCTCCCACAGCAGGGGGACTCTCTCTGCCCCCACACTGGTGTCACATCAGCTGATTCACCAGTCACTAGGGTGGCTAAAGGACACATTTTCCCCAGACAGTGACTCATCAGCAGGGGTGCACAGCCAGTCCCGTGCCCTGACGCCTCGGGGGTTTTGTGCCCTCCCAGCATCTCAACTGCTCGAACCAAGATCTGCTGCACTGCAGCACACCCCCAAATAGTAACACTTGGTTATGTAACAGCTTTTAACAGTCAAAATGCTGTACAAATGTAATTGCTTTAATCCTCATCACCCAGCTACAGTCAGGGTGTGGGGACAAATCAGGAGAGGGATGTCTTGCACAAAATCATAGTGGTGCAGCACTGATGTAACATTTGAAATAGGGAACTTTGGGCCACTATTCCAATGCCTTTCCTTCCAGCTGACTGAGAATGGCCTTACACTGACTACAAACAGAGTTGTGAGAGACTCTGCACTTAGAAATAAAACGCAGTCCTGGACTGGAGCCAAAGTGCTCGTCCCTAGGAGGAAGGATGGAGTCCTCAGGATTCGGTCTCTCCAGGCCCATACAAGCCCTGGTGGCAACAGGATCCCACCCCTTGGTTTCCTTCCCCAGCCTCATCTTGCTCAACCTCAGGAGCAGCCTCTCTGACTTACACACAAACGATTGAGTCACTGGGCTTTTTATAGAACAGGCTTTTGAAATATTCTCTGAAGAGCCCTCTCATGAGGGGATAAAGCTTCGATGCGAGGCGCAGAGAGCGCGTTACACGAATTAAACCCCGAGCACGAGCCTGAAGATGTGCTGGAAGCGGGGCAGCAGCACAGCATCCACAGGCTTTTTATGGTACAGTCCTTCTCCAGGCTACGCTGCTCCATTAGCTCTGCGTGCTGCAGCAAATAGCAACATCCAGTCTCTAAAGCTTTATCTGCCTGTGCTTCAGGGATTTAGACAAGGAAGGGAGGGAAAACCTTGTTCTGGGCTAATTGGCCCAGTGCTTTATCACGCAGTGAGAGTTTGGAGAAGTCTGCTGGGAAACAGATGAAGTCCACAGCACAAACATCAAAGAGGAGGAGGAAGGGAAAGAAGGGATTAATGAGACAGACTACAGATATACATTTTAGAAGAAAACATTAAAAGCATGAACAGAAAAAAAGGCAGAGAAATGAAGAGAAACAAGTATTTAAATGAGTAAGAAACAAGTTTAGAGAAAGGAAAAGGCGCAAGATAAAATTAAAAAGTGTTAAGACTGAAAAAGGCTCTCAACTATTCAAACATCTTACATTACAATTTCTCATAAATCATTAAATTTTACAGTCTTTTTATATACTCTGTAGCTTTTAGCATTCACCTTTCCATGTTTATGCTATCTCATTAGCTAAAAACATTTTCTGCTCCAAAAGTTAGAAGTCAGATAAATCCAAGATGCCGGAGCTTTAAGAAAACCATAATCATGGATGAGAAAAATCACAGACACTGTAAACTGTCAAAAAGAACACATTAATTAATTTGGTTTAAATATGTGCATTAGACCTAATGCAGTCCCATTGAATCTTAGAAAACCAATAAGATCATCTCTCTGTCTCAGAACAGAAGAGGAAGAGACCATGGACCATCAGCTGTGATGACTGAAACATTAGCCCAGAAAGCTTAAGTTTTTTTTGTGGTGCTGAGACGTAAGAGACCAATGCAGAGAGAGAAACCAACCCCAAAAGTTGCTGGAGTTTGCAGAAGTCCTAGGCTAGCAAACCTGCACTCAGGTAGAAAACCAATCAGAAACATGCACACCACAACTCCCTGTTGAAGAGCAGCTGTGAAACCCAAAGCTTGTGGTGGTGTTTGTGTTACAGCCAGACAATTCAGAGAAAACAGCCCTGTCTGCATCTTTGGTTTTTATCAAGTATTCCTAATGCAGAACTCCAACTGAAAGTTTCTCCTGCATTCATGTGTGTTAGATTTCAGAGCACATCATGCAAAATAACCCTGATTACAGTTCTTACCAAACTAACCTGCAGAGGGCTGCTCCTACAGCAGCCTGTGGAACCGACACTGCTGCAGCCGTCACAGCACATTACCCTCACAGATGAAAAAGGGTCACAGGGGCTTGCTGGAGCTCTTCTGATGAAAGCAGGATTGTAAATTCTCACAGTTTTAAGCAGAGAAAGTAGAAAACTAAGGTGACTTGGCTTTATCCCTCACTTCAATTGCCACAGTAAAATGAACCTTTTCTGTCCCTCATCACACCTGATTTTCCACATGTCATTCTGGGCAATCTCTGACTTTGATGTAAGATTTCTATTAGGCAATTTTAATTGCCTATTAGAATACAAAGTAATCTTTGTCCTTGCTTAGTAGATTCAGTGCTGATTACACAGCCAGCTTCAAATTTTTCCAAAAAAGAAATTTTATGCTTAATATAATTTGATTAAAGTTTTGGGGGTGAGGGAGAAAAGAGGTACAGACTTCTTAGCTTCAGCTCTAGTCAAATCGCTTTCTTAGGATGGAATTTCTGTGCAAATCTAAAAAGCTTTCACCAATACACAGAGCTTTGCAAACTTAGGCTCAGAGCCTCTGCTCTGCCTGATTCAACAGGCAGAGGATGCCATGAATGATGTCATCCTGTGTCCATTCTGTCCAGATACATGATCAACAACTGGCTCTTTGGGCAAAATAATTACTTATATAAAATGGAGCAACTCTCATAGAAATACTGGTTTCCATTGAGATATGGGTCAAATCTTTACTTTAAATCAGATGGAGCAGAGACTTGGCTCTTCCATATAATCTTAGTAGGAATATTCTCTGTAAGACCTACCAATCATTACAAAATAGAAAAAAAGTTGATAATTTAGATCTACATAAAACATACCAGAACACTCAAAACACGTATTTATTAGACAAAAAGTTTCAAACCTAATCAAACCCAGATATAGTGTTACAGAGTTGAATAAGCCTGTTCTTTAAAGTATTTAGGGGATGTTTTCCCATAAGTACTGCAAGGAAGCCTCAACAAATTCCACACAGTAACAACAAAGTTGTTAAAAATAGTCTTTAAGAAGGGAAAAGGCTTTGAGCAAGTTCTTAAAAGCTAAGTCAGATCCAATTATTGCACCTGTAAGAATCCTGTAATTCTACATGCCTGATTAAGTATGTTCAGTTGATTATAAAACATTGCCTCCATATGGAAATTTGATTCTAGATTCCTCTCTCACACAGCGTTAAGCAGAGCTACTGAAAAAAAGAAAAAGTAGAAAGTTATGTGGACAGAACACGTTTGGCCACTGAACTGTGCAACAGTTTAACTTCTTTCACTTACAAGGTGTTGCTGGTCATCACTATAACAGAGTGACCACAGGTACATAGACCACAAAAAAACCCCTTAAGCATTCATCTGGGGCTGACAGCTATTTCTAGGGCCATGGTGATTAGATTCTGCACATACAGGAGCATGGGTGCGTTCTTCTGACCCAGTGACTCTTTACTGCCACAAGAACAATAGCTCGAGTCTCAGAGCTCTGAACTGAGCTGTGCTTGTGCTGCTGGTTAGAGAGCAGTCAGGGCCTGGGACTAGACAGGAGTGGGTGGGATGGCAAGGGATCAGGGAGAAATAGTGTGTGCTGTGAAGCAAACAGATGCTAACACTACTTGGCACTTGTACTGGCAGCCACAGCAAATCCATTATGTCTGCAGTTTTAAGGAGGTGGTAGCAAGCAAGGCAATTCTGTACAGATGCTAGAGGGATCAGGACTGAAAATGCACCTATGGCTGCAGAGAGAGCTGAGATGCTACAGCAAATATTTTCATGGAGCACCAACAGCATCATAATGCTTTTCCTTGAGAAAAATCTTTATGCTTCTAGACATCTCATGCTTATTCTAGGACAAGATGCATAACTCACTTTCTTAGCCTGTCTTTAAATTCATTAAATGGATAATTAAAAATACTCGCATTTCCCTCAGTCATAACAGATCAATCCTCCTGAATAATAAGTTATCCCAAAATACATGTATGGTAAAACTCAGATTTGCCTAATTTTAGTATTAAAATCATCAGGCTCACAAGGATAAATGTAATGCTCCCAAATATGGTGAACAGGGACACACTTATGCTTTATCCCATTAACAGTCTGATAAATGAAAACATAAAAAGGCAATAATTTTGAAGCCAAAAAGGTTAAGAAGTTACTCTGTGTGTGTGTACACCTATGTATATACATGGGAATCTGCTAGCAAATACCCTGTTAGGGTTAGAAACATGATGCCAGATGCATAAATGGCAGAAAGACACCAAACTTCTACTTCCCCAATGTCTGGTCTTTCTAAAGCTGTACTGCATATTAAGAATGACACAGCTCTGTCCTGATCTGGGATGCATTTACACTGGGTTAAACAAGAGCAATTTTCTTACATTTTCAAACACAGAGGTTTCCTTTACATTGTGTGACCCACGCTGCCACTCTCAGTCAGCTCTATCCAACAGTGGTTTGTCCAAACTGGAGCTCAGGAACTTCCCAGCACACGGGCCCTGTCTGCTGTTACTGCAATTCAGAGCAAGCATCACTGGCAGCCAAGAGCCCAACCTTTTTGCCCAGTTGTAGCCTGGCACTACAATTTGCTTTGAGTTTATGCACAGAACTTTGGACCCCAGTGGCCATCACCTCCATCGTACAACCAGGACAAGAAACTTTACTATATTTAAAAATTACTTACTAAATATTGCATAAATTAATAGTCTACCATAGGAAAATAAAATCTGTTTTACATTCTTTCCCTATAAATATATATAATTTTTAATAATCCATGAAGTATAAATGTATATACTTCCTTGACAATAATCTTAGAGCATTAGGACAAAGATTAATATACAGACCACAGGCTCATGCTTTTGTTTTGGAATGCCAATTGATCTGTAGTTTATTGTATTTCAACCTTCAGAAGGTCACAGGATTTAACTCTTAAACCCTTGCCAATGTCAGTTGGCTCATAATAAACATTCATATTTGTTTTATGACCCAGACCAGCTGGTGGGTTTTATATATAATAAGAATGAGAAATCTGACAAAAACAAGTGATTCATCTTCATAATGTGAGTAGAGGCTGAAACCTTCAGTACAATCTTAAGGCCATTTATTTGTTCAGGTTGCTGGGCTTGCTTTCCATTTTGGTTTTTTTTTTTTTTTGTTTTTTTTTTTTGTTTGTTTTTTTTTTTTTAATATCAGTGATTGAATACAATCTAAAACATTTGCTACATTCAGTTAGAGGAATTTATTTAATAATAGGGAAGAGCTTTCCTGGCAGGTAGTTGGCTGGACTTTCTCAATTTGATACAAACTCTGCCACAATGGCAGAAGAGAAGAGCTACTGATGTGCTCCTTTGCTTTAATTGTTTTCACTTTCAGTTGAAATAATTGAGTGACCTGAGGCATAGGATTGACGTACAAAAAAGGAATTAATTAACTTTGATGCAATGCTCTCAGTCCATTTACAGTGATAACTGTGGTGTATTCCTGTACTCCTGGTGATGGCCCATGCCCAGATTTGGCCTGAAGGACAAACCCACCAGGGTCACTGCAAGAAATAGGGAACACTGTTCAAGCAGCAGAAGTTGCCTTATCCACCAGACATCTTCCACCTGCACCCAAACATTGCCCAAAGTCAGGGGCTGTTCCTTCCACAGTGGCCAGCAAAAACAAGATAGATGGGGAGTTGTTGTAAGGAAGAAAAGGCACATGGCTTCTGAGGTTAAAATCTTGGTGGAAGTTTATGCCTCATGCTGGATGCCTTAGGGATTGCAAAACCAGGTATCCCATTAGCCATCCCTGCATACCTCAGCAGAAAAAAGTCTGTACAGTGTTGCCAGGAATGACAACTTGTGACCTGAAGGGACAGGGGTTTGGCATGTATTGGAGGTGAGGGGTGTTTCTAAAGTAAATTCCGCGTATTGACCCACTTCAGATGTCCATTTTAGTAGACTTTCTGTGACTTCTTGTGTTTTAGAAGGTGGAGCTCATCTTCATACACCTCAGCATCCTCTGTCTTTTTGGGATACATAAAATTCCTGCCTGTCAAGAATGGAGCCAAGTAACAGCAGATTACACTCTTCAGTTTACACAGTCAGAAGAGCTGCACTGGCTTGTAGGAATAGATATTTACAGCATAACCACTTACACATAATCCAAGGGAGGCTCCCAGAGAAAGCCTGCAAGGAGATTCGTGCAGACATGGCCAAGCCTTCCCAGTGAACCTGTGTGAACACCAAAAGCAGAGTACCTGCAGGAGCACCTGCTAATTAGCTCAGTTTAGAGGATATGTTAGCATGGGGCAACATTGGGCCAAGGCAGCCAAGCTCATCCTGGCATCCATGTCTACGTATTCAAAAGGGACTTGGTTATCCCACAAAGACCTGCTTTCTACCATGCAGGCACACATAAAACATCTGCTATTCTGGAATAAAGCTGCAGGCAGGGGGCTGTTCTTATTTAAGTTATCTGCATATGCTATAAATACCACATATCTGGTTTTAGGATTCACTTAGGGCAGGTTCATAACTGCTTAACCCACACTGCCCAGGTGCTGCAGGGCCTTTTGTATCTCCAAAGATTCCCCTTTACTGCATTGGCCATAGCACCACCTAAGTACCCAGACCATTGTCCTCTTATTTCAGTAAATAACATCCCAACTCACTTCTCCAAACATGAAGCATTCCCCATGCCAATAGCAGCTGCCATGAAAGGTGAAGAACCTTAAAAGCTGAGCGACATGCCAGAGAAGAGAAGTGACTTTGCTGTGACAAAATGTACATCCACTGTGAGAGGCTCATGCAGCATCCTGCAGTTCAGAGGAACTGGCTTTCAAGCTCTCTAAGTCAAATTCACCGACAGCATCAGCATCGATCCAAAACAAAAGATAACGAATTGAAGTGGTAGAGAAGGAATAATCTCGCACTCTTTTGCAAGATAGCCTATACACAGTAAGGATTTTGCTTAAAGATTTGTTCCTTCCTGCACCTTCTGTGACATTCTGAATTACAGCACAATAGAAAAATCAATTAAAATGACTACTGAATAGTTCTTTATCTGCCTTGAAATCATCTTCCTCCAGAAAAGATAATATTTCTACAGTGCATTATACATGAATTAGCCCTGCTGTTCTAAATAGATTAGATCCTTTAGCCTGCAGCTTCAGAAGAAAGGTAAGCAAGCAAAGCATGGGTTTTATATAAGCACAAAATAAGTTATAAATATGTAGTATTATTCTAAAATCTAATCTTTAAGAGTTCTTTTTCCCCCCTGTGATTTCTGATCTTTATTACAAATGACATGAACCAGTATTTCTCTTCTGTTGGTCACCACCCTCCACATACAAACAGAGGCACACACTGCTTTATCACCGAGCTCTGTCATCCTGCATTCCAAACCTCTCACTGGAAGGACAGTAGTGTACATGGAAAAATACATACCAATACATCAAAGTTTTAAAGCACAAGGCAATTGCTGCACACTTGAGTTTCTGGGAAGCTCAGATACAGTTTCATAGCTGATGGTTGTATTGTACTTCTCACTTGACCACAGACATTATGGCTCTGATAATTGGGCTCCTGGTGTGCTGAAACCACCACTTAGCCTTGAAGATCAAAGCTGATTGCTTTCTTGTTTGCTCCATCTCATATATCTCTTTTCTTATTCTTTGACTGCAAGTACTCTGGTATCTTTTAATCCATTTTTTATACTGAGTTTGCCATAATAGGACTTCTGCCTATAACTAACTCTGAAGAAGTCCAGATTAATAAAAGAGAAACAACTTGTGAGCTTTCAGAATACTTGAACCTCAAACAGAACTTTGAGACTTACATGCTTTCTTCATTCTTACAATGTACTCAGTGAGATTTGACTTACCTAAAACTATCCTTTTCTTTAAAATAATATGGTTAAGAATGTGAAAATATTAGCCAAAATAACTTGATCAAAGACCAAAGTAAAGAAAATACAAAAGGTACTTCTACCTTGGCATAAAGCAGCACATCCACATGCAGCAAATAATATAAAATCCCTCTTAGGATTTGGCTGAGGAGACCTTACTTAGGGCTTTGCATCTCATATAGCCCTCAGAAACTCATCAGATGTAACATGACACACTGCATTAAAGATACACCTTTACTATACGGGCCCCTTCTGCACTGATACAGAGGAATTCATACTGAGTATCACAATTTGTGGATAAGAGTTTCAGGAGGCTGTTAGAAAAAACCTGAAAGAAAAATGCTCGGTTTACCTTCTGGCTTTGTCTCTAAAACAGCATGACAACATTTTATACTCACTTTCAGAGTCAAACATTAAAAGACTTTTCATTTTAATGGTAACTTTTTTATACATCAGTGTTGTCTCATTTTAATTCTTAGAAAGAAGAAAATACCTTCAAAGTCCCCATCTCTGGCTTTTGCTGCAAGTTCTGAGGATGATATACTTTCTTGACATAAAGCACAGTCTTCCAGTGCTGCATTCCTTAAACCATGATTACCTGTAAAACAATTCAAAAAGTACTCATATTTTTCCAATTTTCACTTCAAAGATTCATGTTAGAACTTTCATGAGATTCACGGGATTAGACCACAGTAGCACCTTCTTAGACTTCTTGCTTTTTCTCTACCCTGACACAAACAGTAATTTACAAGTGTCCTATTCTTCTTTGGGATGACAGAAGAAATGAAAGATGCTTATTACAGGACATGCAGTCTTCTTACTTCTGCTAGTTTAGCTCCATCTACATTTTATTTCCCATATTTTAACTTGGATCCTTTAATACAAGTAGATTTTGAGAACAATGAGAGATTCCCAAGGTGAATCACACACATCAAATCACATATATCAAAGAGAAACTTCACCCCCAAATTCCCCTTTTTTCAGTCATTTTGTTTATGCTTACTTTTGTCAACATCATCTTTTTTAATGCAAGAGTTCATCCATTAGAAATTACATCCATCCAAGGACTATTGATTAATATATGTTTCCCAGTGATAATTCTTTACAGCTCCAGTTTCTTTATTACTCTTATTTGAAGGTTCAGGAGCTCCTGTGTTCTCTGTCTAGCAATTCTGTCTAACTCCATATTTTTAACAGTAAAAAAACCCAGTCTATTTTCACATCATGACAAGCTGCCACCATAAAACTGTTGTGGAAGTTTCAACCAAAAGTAACAGAAGACTGTAATGCATGTTGTGCATTATCCCACTGCAGAACTGGGACGCCAGTGTAGGATTTTTTCTGCTAACTTGATCCAACTTTTAACTAAGTGTTTCACATAAAAAACCTCAATGCTTTTAAATGAAACTCAGAGAAACAAAAAGTTTTCAGTCTGGAGGAAAAGAAGTAGGAGAAAAAAAAAGAGCTCTGGTCACTTTCAGATGCTGGTAGTTCTGATGATAACAAAGGACAAAGGTAATTGCAGCCTTCCTGGGTGACATGGCAATGCATAGGTAAATTAGCAGGCTTACCACTTAGAAAAGAAGTAATAAAAATGGTCACAGAGGGAAAAAAAATCTTTTGTTGGTTCATGAACTAGTTCTGGTTTCATTACTTTAATTATCTAGAATTGAAATGTGGTATTTTTCTATCTTGAAGCCAAAATCTACAATTTCTTTAAAAGACAGGACAGATTTCAGAATCTTACTGAGCATTTCCATCTTACAGTCTGTTCTTTGGTAACTTAAAATGTACCCAGTGTGAAAAAAATCTGTGGGGAGAAAATAAATCTACAAAGTCCAAATCTTGCATAAATGATGGTCTATAAACTATATGGGCTACCATGTGCTGCTGGGAAATATAGAAATATGGAAACAGCAGATGAACTCTGAAGACTTCAACTCTTTAGTATTTGTCTTAAGACAAATGCCTGTGTTCCTATACAATGACTTCATCCTTTTTATAGTCTGTTTCCATGACTCCTTTTAAACTCAGGTGAATCACTGTACAGTGAATTCTGCCAAAAAGATAACAATATGTTAGGGGAATTTGTGTCAAATGGATCCCCACAGGGCTACCAGCAGAAATTCATTATAGAAAACAAATGTTCAGTTCTTTTACCTTTCTTCTGCTTTTCCTTGTCTTCTGTTTCAGGTTTGGTTGCCATAACTTCAAACAAGGTCTTTAAGATACTTCTCAGATCACTAGCATAGTTTGTCTGCAGCTGGTCAGCAACACCTTAGAGTTTGAGAAAATGGGTAAATCATTTCTAGATTGTTACACCATCCTTTAAAAAGTACTTAAATCTGCCTGTTTGTACCACTAATGGCCTCACTTACTTATAAGGGATCACTTGCTCACATTAGGAATGGAAACTGAACATCTGATTAAACTAATCCTCCATAATGGCCAAGTTACATTCTGGTTTTTATGTTACCTGCAAGCCAATATGTATCTTCCTTATCATTTGGCAGGAAATACTGAGAGATTCATTTTACATGAAAACAGAACTACTAAGTCAAATTTCATTCCTTGAACACAACAGGGCATCACCAGGGAAAAATCAAACCTGATACAAGTCCAAAATTTTCAACACTACAGGACTAAGATGTCAGCATTTCTGATTCTGTAAGTTCCAAACAGGTAACAGGTCCTTCTAAACCAGACTGCAACTTAGGTCCCAAAACCAGAGTCTTCTTGAAACTTCCTCTCTAGTCCTTTCTACCACAACTTGATGTGCAAAAAACCCCCAAAAAATAAACCAAAACCCCCCACCAAAAATAGCTTAATAATTCAGTGAATCTCATACCTGAGATACAGACAAAAAGGCGGTGAATAAGATCATTACTGCCATGAAATCTAGATCTGATCTTCTCTCGTGTGGCAATTTTGGCAGCCTGCAAAGCAAGCTGGATTTCTTCCTGATCGATGTCATCAGACGAACAAGAACTCGTCATTAAACTGCTGTCAGAGAAAAAAATAATGTAAAGGAAAGTAATGTAAATCTTCACTCAGTTGTTCAGGATGCTCAGTAAATCCTAAAGGATTTTATGACTCAGGCAAGACTCTATAGTACCAGAACTAATTGCTGCAAATTCTTGTTGAAGTTAATCAGCACACAACCAATCACCATCACATTTGATTTTCACTCTGAGACAGCTGCAAAAAAAATCTTTAAGCAGAAAATCACTTGTCTGTATTTTACTGCGTTTTTCCTTAGCTGTTACAAAGTGCTGGGTCATTTTTCACATTAACTTCTTCTAAAAGCTCAGTCCTGAGACCATAACTCCACCAAAAATCCTGAAGGGAAATATCAACCTAAAAATGTGAAGGTCAGTTCTGAAGTCAACTTAAAAATTTACGAACATGGAAATTATTTGGAAGAAAAAGGAAATTCTGAATTACGTTACCTTAATATAGCAAGAACAGAATCTAAATATAACTTCAACAAAAAAAAAATGGAAAGAGAAGCAATAAAATATGATTTACACAGTAGAGGTAGGTTAATTCCCTTATAAATGTAACATTAGAAACTGCTGAAACGTCAAACTATTGTAAAGAATGGCTCATCAACTCTAAAGAGATTTAAATGTAACCACCAAATGTCTACTCAAACTTTAAATTTTCTGTTAAAAACCAGATGCCAGACATCCCCACACTTTCACCACCACCCCTACCACCTTTCTCTTACAGAGAAGAAGCTTGAAACAACCTGACACAGCAGGGAAGCCTTGGGGAGAATGTTCAAATATCAGGAATTACCTTAAGTATTTGTAAATCCAGAGGTTTAAAACAGGAAGTATTTAGGGGAAAAGGAGCTCTTTGCCCCTACAAACCCTTAAATGGGACTAGAGCACAGGATGTAACTACACCGAAGTCCTAAGGATTCACTGTGCTGACGAGACAGGAGCCTTCTTACTCCACTGCATTCAAGTCAGAGGGAACACTAAATCATTTTTCTCCACATACTGGAAAGAAAATATTGCCAATTATTAAAAAAAAAAAAACAAACTAGACTGTTTTACTTAAAATCATACTTTTGCTGTTCAAAACTCTAGCACTCTTCACTTTACAGACAACTACTGTATTAAAAGAAGAGTTACTAACTGCATGTGTAAGTAGCATGTATAACTGCTAATAAAATAAATAACTGTAACACATTTTGAGTTCAATCTGCTTTTATCAGGTGCAGAAACATTCACCATCTTGCAGATCCCATCCTTATGGCAGTATGCATGAATAGTTGTTTTGGGAGAAGACACATAGGTAACAATTATTTATAACAAAATTTTATAGGATATGGTTTTCAAATTCTACCTGTAGGCTTCACAGTAATCCTTTGAAATATAAAGGAGAAATAATTATGCCAGCCAATCTTAAAAGCCCTAGGAAAACCAGACTGAAAATAAATAAATACTGGAGATTAGTTTTTGACAGAAGTATCAATGGAAGATGTGTAGCATGAGTACCTTAACTGGACCCCCATTCTCTCAAACACAGAATAAAGACTAAGCTGGCAAGAGTCTCATTTTGTTCATGCTATCTATTGCTACTAACAAAAGAAAATTCTTGTAAAGAGATGTTATTTCTATGTTTACAGTTCCAGCAGCACCATCACTGGCTGTGCTTATCAAAGACTGAGAATGAAGTGAGAATTCTCTTTCAATTTTGCTTTGTGTTTCCGAAGGGGATATAGTAGATATTATAATAGCAAGCCTGTCAGCGTGGAAAGGCCTGTGTTCAAGACAATGAAAAGGTCATGTACAAACGTGTCTTACAAAGGAATAAACTGAAAGAAAGGCAGAGAGAGCCAGGAAGCAATTCCTGACTCACAAGGGTGAGCAGTCAGAGGATGCCTTTTCACACAAACCCTCTCACATATAGATAAAGGACTTTGCCTTGCAACACAGCCAAAGAAGCTCTACTTTTTGTTCTATATAAAAATTTTCCTAGTGATACACACATATGCACCATAAATTGCTCTCCAAGCCAAGCATGGACCTCCTGACAGCCAAATGCAGTCTGTAATTATATCACCCCCATACAAAGGTCTCTTCGAAAGTCCCCATGCACAGAAACTTTAATGCAGTGGAAAACACTGAATCAAGGATGACTTTTCCCTCCAAATCACAGCTGAAGAAATATTTCAGAGGAAGGTGTTAAGTGGGCAGAGAGCTGTGAAGAGTGCTTTTGAAGAATATAAGCTTGGTCCTTTGCTGTTTTGCAGAAAGGAAGAAAAGCTCAATTCCACCATTCTGACCAATTTTAATAACATTTGCTTTTCTGAGCCTCCTCCAGCTGGGAGGAATGCAGTTTTACTTACTTCATTCAGGGAATGTGGTTTGACCTACTTCCATTGCAGACTATTCTGTTAGATTCTGTAATGTGTCATTAAGACTGGCCATGTCACCACAAGACTGGCTGGGTCTGTTTTGTCCTCAAAATCCCCAGCACAGAGCACATGTGAATTGCTCCAGCACCGTGGGGTGGAAAGTCAGCATGTCTGCACACTCACATTTATGACACACTTTTATATACACACTTCCATGTAAACTACAGTATCCACATCCAGGAGGTTCAGAAAAAAAGGATATTTTATACTTGGGATTGCTTTGCTACTACAAAGCAAAAAAAAAAAAAAAAAAAAAAAAAAAAAAAAAAAAAAAAGCTCCAGAAAAATCTAAAACTGGACCTAAGAATTGCTACAGATAGAAACAATTACTCTGCCTTTACCAACACAAGCAAGTCCAACTTAGACAAAAAATACTCTCAAAGAACAACTAACAACCATCTGTTCTTTAAAGTATATCTAACTGTTAAAGAATGTAGCCAAAAATACAATATTGTAGACACAGTCAGAAATACGGCAAGAACAGAAACACTGCAATTGTTTCAGATAAACAGCAAAAGAGCCAGCTTTGTAAAAATATAACAGAGTATCCCAAACAGCAATGACTGCACCCATGCAAATAGATTCTCGTGATTTTATAAATTGATATTATAGAAAACAAACCTTGAAATGTGATCTACATGGTGCAGCTTACCTTTTTTTTTTCTTCTTTTTTTTTCCTATAAAGAATACCTTTCCTACTTGGCTTATCTAACATGGAAAATTTGGATCAACATTCTCAGCCAATACCAGATGTTTAGGAAGCATTTCATTAATGTCAGACTGCACTTGGATCTGGAATGTTTCACAGCCAGTATCTGCACAACACAAACAGCCATACTACTGCTAGAGACAAGTCCTCATTTTCTCAACTATTTGATTGAAAGAGACCCTGAATAACCCGATGAATTAAGTTACAAAGAGGTAACACCAAAATACTCATGGAACTCTCCTTGTGAAACGTTTATCATATGCACAATGCTTATCATGGATTAATTTTTCAGACTCTAAAAATGTTGCAAAGCTAACACATCTGAAGGTGAAATAAGATGTTATGTCTAAGGTTGATTCCAAAGAGTAAATCTGCTTATAACTTATAAAGGAACAGATACCCTGTGGCAGATAAAATGAATTACCTTTTCGCTTAACTTGGCTGCAGGCACCCATTTTAAAATTACACTTCATTTATTACATTAGAAGAGTCGTAAGACTTTTTCAACACTTTCAAGGTGTATCTCTAGAATGGTTGCCTGGTCTCAAGGTTTTACTGTGAAATTTAGCCAAATATGTACGAGCAAACAAAAGCCAATAATGTAATTGTACATAATACAATCTTTCACCAAGATGCAATCTGCTTTATAGCTTTTGTGTTCCAAAGGACACTTCTGAGCCAGCTTAAATAGCAGTACTCATACACAATGGTAAACAGGACTCTGGAACAAGAAGGTTATAACAGACATTTTCAGAAGGGGACAGACATTTTAGGAAACCATCTCTGATACTGTAGGCTTTGGGCTGTGTTTGTTGGTCATTGACACTCATCCAAAACCAGTGAAAGCAGTAAAGTCTAAAACCAAACAACCAAAGTCAACCGATTCAATGTTGGTCGAAATTTAAATACTTTACATCTGAGCTCAAAACATAGCAACAGCTGTAGAAATCTGTGTCCACTCACAGATGTCTCCTTTCAAATTTGTCTAGAAATGTTTGGTTCTTTAAACCTGAAATTTGCTCTTCATTAATGCAGAATATACAAGATTCTCTGAAAGAATTTCTCATTATTAACAAACCAACCCTCACAGTATCATAAAATGCAATAAATATACAGTAGTGACTGACAAAAAGAATTTAAAAGCTGTATGTTTCAAATACAATGAATACAAAAAATCAACTGAATTGTCGTATTTTCAAATTAAGCACAAAAAAAACCACCAACACCTTTTTAAAAAAACATGGTTTGGTTTTGTTTCTTTATTTTTCAAAATCTTAAATCAAAAGCAATAGGGGGTCACTTGCAAAGGAGAAAGCCCAAAAAAGCTCATTCTATTGTATATCACAGAATCAGAAAATGGTCATGACTGGACAAGAGCTTGAAGATTATCCAGCTCCAACAGAAATATGTTACAATTATGTAATCAAATTTAAAGGGAAATTAAGACCACCCTTTAAGTCTCTGATTTCAGGCAAGGTCTTCAATGACAACTGATTTTCAGGAAAAGATCTCAGAAGATTGTCAGTGGTGCCTCTAAACAGATATGGCTCAAGTTTCAGCCACACAAACTCATCTCAACTAAGTCTAAGAAGAAAACTCTGTAACAATATTATAAATGTTTACTAGAAAAGTGTTAATACATAATTCAGTGACTAACCTTAACCATTTATGTTATCCAAATACCTGTGACATCAGGGATTCCCAGCAAACTACACAGGCAGAGGCAGAAGTAGAGTGTAACTCTCTGCAACAAAAGAGGTAACACCTTCCTGCTGTAGTGGGAATTAAAAGCTGGTGAATCCACTTCACAGTGAATTCAAAAAATCCATGCATTAAATGGAACCATTCTGATGCAGAGGTTCACACAGACATGCATTTTAAGACCAAGGTGCCCTCTAGGAAAGTTTGATAAGTGCTGTACAGTAGCAGGTGAGACCCTTGACAGTAGAGAAATGTGAAAACTTGGCAAAAAGTTTTCTGTGATTTCAGACATTCCTTATGTTCTACACAGAAGGACATTAGAGTTATAAACCATGTTGGAAGTTTTTACAAAGAGTGAGTAGCCCCATTCTTAAATATAAATTAGTGTTCATTTTAAAATTGATGAGAGACTGCCTACAAATTATAAAGCAGTGCAGTTTTTTTGACTTAAATGATATAAATTCATTTGCACTAGTCAGCCTTAACAAATCTCTCATGTCTATTATTTAACACCACATATATTGAATAATTAAAGATAATATACAAGTGTAGGTGTCTCATTTATGTGAATTTCCCCATTTACACAGGTACATTTAGAATATTTTAGTTCATACAACATTTCCCAAAACACATCACAATGAGCTCCCCAACTTTCATTTTCTGCTCATACAGAGTTTAGCATGATGGCCACTTTATATTCTGTGTACAATATCAATAACATACACTTTTTATCCAATCTACAACATTTAAGATTCTCTTCCATTTGAATTTTTTCATCCTTATGGTAAATTTAAAAAAAAAAAAAAAACAAACCAAAATGTTTGTAAGCAAATCTATGTCCGTGATTGCATACAACTTCTAAAACAACTTCAGCAAGTGGGTATATTGCTCCCACTGATATTTGTGTGCCCTGTAACTGGAAATCTCACCAGTGACCTGTCAGCCAAGCTATTACTCTTACTCTTCTACTTCAGAAGGCTGTAGTCAACTCTGGGTTCCAATTTGCTTAAAAGAACAAACAGCAGCTCCAAAGGCCATGTAAAGGTTCAAATATAATAATTCAGGAAAGACAAAGGTTGCATACATGAGAAACGACAAGAGGAAAATTATAGGGGTTTAGGTAAGAGATAGGTAATTCCCATATCAGTAAGAAAAAAACCCCAACCTACTTCCCATTCTGCTTTCTGCAGTACCTCCAGTGTTTCTCTTTGGATACTCTCACAAGAAACACAATAAACAGTAGGCTAAAATCTGCTGGTTTCTAACCTGTGCTACTTTTGAGATGGTTGGAAGAGAAACTGTGATAATCATGGCTTTTTACAATTACTTTAAGTGAAGTGGGTGGCTACACACTGAATTTTAGAGTCAGTTAAACCCAAGCCAGAACATGATATGCTATTATTTAGGTAATAGCACATAGTTTTTTAGCTATGGACTGTTTGAAGGAATGACCCCAGAAGCTACATTTAAAGGAGACTAGAAAAAGCTTTAATGCAGAACCTTATTTCTTGTCTTTTAAACCCTAATATTTTATTAAGTCAAGAGTGTTTTAAAATATAACCCCTTAGCTATTTCATCTCTCTTTTAAACAGAAATAGCTAAGAATGGTGAAAAAAACCACCAATCAACCCACCACCCTTAAGGCACACCAAGGCTTCAGTGCTTTGTCTTGAGAAACAAATAATACAACTGCATGCCAATGCCTCTAGGTAGAAATCACCAAAAGAACTGGACTTGACTAGAGAACAGCATTATCACACGTATGAGCAATGCCCAGCTCCATTCACAAGACATGTGCTAGAAGCCCCATCTGCTGTCAGCCTTCTGAATTCCTCAGTGGGGGGAATGACTTTTCCTACACTGGAGGATTTGCAGAAGCCTGTCCTTAGCTTCTCTTGCCACTGTAGAGGTGGGCAATCCGAGGTTGGCTCATTAAAATAAGAAATTTGGCTAACAGGATTATCCGTATGTCCTAGGTGGTTATCTTCAGTCAGGAAAATGTCTTGAGCATTGAACTCTATTGAATTTGAAATCAACAGTTAAGAACTTCTCCAACGGTAAGACCCCAGAAGCTTCTGTAGCTCCCCACTCTGCTGGAAGAACATCTTGAATCTTTCCTCAGCTGTTCAAGACCTCAAACTGCAGAACATTCTCACTTGGACTTTGCAGAAACCACAGCTGTTAAAGCAGCATCTTGCTAAACAAATCCACCCTAAGAAACTCAGCCTAGGAGAACTTATGGCTTACTCAAACTCATTAACACACTGGACTGGGTTTTCAGATGAATGCAAAGATACAGTACTTCAAATGGCAATGAAAATACACAACACTGCCAGTGCAGAATTTATCAACTTTAACAGTGCTGTCTCCTGAACAGTTTTTTTGGTCATTATAGATAAAACTTCTATAAGTGCACATATGAACAAATAACTAAAGAGCATTAGTAATTTATGAACTTTAACAGTGCTGTCTTCTGAACAGTTTTTTTGGTCATTATAGAGAAAACTTCTATAAGTGCACATATGAACAAATAACTAAAGAGCATTAGTAATCAACAGTGGTGCTTTCAAACCATCAAACTTAATGTCAGATACTTGCAAGGTACCACATTTAATCCTTTTCCTAAAGTTTAAACCAAAAAGGGATAAAACCTGCAAGATAAAGTTATTGTAAAATTCAAGCAAAAACAGAACGGAAAACACATGAAGTTAGAATATTGCTTGGTTCTACTATGATTTTTTCCAATTCCACCATGACTTTTTTCCACCACTTTCTTGCAATCAAAGCTCTCAACCATTCACTCACACTGCAAAAGGATTAATAAAATGAGATTAGAGAACAGAAATATTTAAACTTCAGAAATATTTAAACAAACTGGAAAAACTGCAAGTGAAAACCACAAATAGTATAGGATTTATGATGAAATGGAATGTAAAACCAGCTCTGGTATCCAGTTCAGGGATAGAGATATAGCAGTCCCAGCTTTTACACTTTATGCAGTACTTGACAAAGGACAGGCAGAACTTGGATACCTGATACAAATATTTCAGGGTAAAGAGCAATTTTATACAGCTCATTAGCAACATCCTCTGCCATAGGCAAACCACAGTTCTGCACAGCATCACAAGTGAATTAATTAATTTAGCATCCAGTTCCTGCAGATCCAAGCTTGACTTGCAACTCCTGTGTGTGGCAGAAATGGAGATGGAGATGCAGCTTCAAAAACACTTCCCAAGTGCAAGGAACTCTGAGGGATAGGGAAACTTCTTAGCACAACATTTTCATATTGCTTCCATCAGTTCCCTCAAAAAATAATACAGAATGAGCAGCAGAAGCATTAATGCATCCCAGGATCTAGGAGAATCCCGCAGAAATTCCATATCCAGACGTAGCAGTCAAAGATGAGAAAAGCTAATTAAAGTATTAGGCAGAACCTTAAAATTTGAATTAGAAAATATAGCTTTCTCTTTATTTTTCACCTTCAATACTGCTGTAAGTATGAGGAAATCCTCTCTTTTTTTCTCCAATCTAATTGTGCTTTTAAAATGTATCTTCAGGCATGGACAAAAACTCTGCAAAAACTGCAGTTACTATAGTGATTTTAATTACACATAATCTGAAAACTCCCAAACATGCTATTCTAAGGGTTTTACTGGGGAAAAAAAAACCCCTAATCTGTAAAATAAAATGTAATTTCTGAAAGCTAGTAATTTTGTTCTACTACTATCACAGGGAACACAAAATGACATTCAACAGCAGATTTTACACATCACTAAAATGAAAATGATTATAATTGTGGCCAAATTACTAAAAATGAAAATTGCAACTGAGCTATGTAGAAACAAGAACACAAGCCCATTATGATCACTTTGTGTCAGTCTCCAGCCATATGGTATGTTTGATATGCCACTTGGAATACAGCCCCCAAATGGCAAATTGTGGGGTGTCTACCAATTCTGCCAGAACAGTCCTACTGCCTCTGATGCTAGTCAGCTTAAAATATTGCCCTATTTTTCTTGATTTACACAGAAAGCAATATATTCTACATTTACTTGAACCACATCAAACATTTTAACACCTCAAAAATATTGAGTTTGTCATTTTAATAGGGAAAGACCAAAAAACTTCCAACTGAATTTTCACCTTCCCACTGTAACAGGCACTTGTTAACACTAGCTGCCTGGGTTATTTCTCGGAAAAATTAAAATCTGCATCTAGTTACTTGTTACTAAAGACAAAGATATGCATAAAATACAAAATACCCTGTAGAATATCCTAGAAAGGAACACTATAACTTGGAAAATGCTGCACCATTTGGAGACTGAATTTTTTTTGTCTTGCAGGGTGAAGAACAAGATAGGCATGAAACACATCAAGAAGAATCCTGGCAGTGAAAACCCAGAGACATCTGCTTCAGTCACGTATGTCTCGCTGACTAAAATCAGAAGCAAAAGCTGACAGACCTCATCAACGCTGACTTTTTTTGTTTTGCTGGTGCTGCTCAGCTGGTTGTTGGGGCAAGGGATTTAGCAGCTAAACAAAAAGACTGTGTACACCAACCTACTTCTGACTGTATTAAATCTGCCCTCACACTGCTTGAGTGGCAGAGCTGTGCAAAACAGCACAGACTCTCACTGCCTAAGAGACACACACACAGTTTGCAGCTCAAAATCATTAGGCATGAATAGCATGTATAATGGAAGTGATTTAGATTTGCTCAAGGTATAAACCCCTTTCTCTTCCTACAACTCTGCTCACCAAGCTCTTTATTTCCAGGACTCCAGTACAGCACATGTAAAACCATTACTAACAGCCTTTTTCTGGTTGTGAGCAATCTCTCTATAAAGAAGAGCTCTACAGAAAAAAAAGGAGAAAGAAAATCTACAGTAATGCACTGAGGAAACCAAAAATGACAGTACCAAACATTAATGCAGAATAAATCTGTCATTTTGCATAGCTTCAATGTAACCTGACAGTGTTAACAAAGGTAAAAGTGCAAAACAGAAGAACTGGAGACAGAGCTGATCAGGTAGACTGATCAGTCAGTTAAAATGCATTGCTAATGTATCTGTTGTACTCCACATTATGATCTACAAGATCCCCAGAGTAGCTCTGGTCTCTGTTCAAACCTGTAGGCATGTAATTTGTGCTGTAGCTTTGATAGCTTAAGCTCTGGACCATGAGATGAAAGAACTGAATTCTCCTACTATAATTCACAATCCTGGAGAATAACCAAGTTCTTTTTCCTTCTTGAATCTTTTTCAAGGCACTGAGTTCTACTGATGAGAAAGCACTGTATAAAACCTGCTTCTGTAAGAAAGACTTCATGTCCACCCACATGAAGTTTGCTCGGTCTGAGAGATGGGCAAGAAACGGGCTCAGAGCTCACACTCAGTGCTGATCAATGCTCTGTACTTGGGCTGGCAGCCTGCCACGAGTGGGAATCCCCAGGGATGGACATTGAGCCTCACACGTTCACCATCACCAAAACAATCTGGATGACAAGATTGTGAGAACCACCACCAGGTTTGCTGGTGACACCACACTGGGTGGTGAGGTGGATGTGTCAGCAGGGAAAGCCATCTCACAGACCAGGACAGGCTGGAACAGTGAGCTGGTAAGAAGAATGCAGAGTTTAACAGAGACAGGTGCAAGGTCCTGCAGCAGTGACAACACCAAAGAGCCTGGCACAGGCTGGGATCCTTTGCTGAGGGGGACCTGGGGGTCCTGTGCACAACAGGAGCTGAACAGGGCTCAGCAGTGAAGCTGCAGCACCAATGAAAGCAAATCAGATGCTGGGATGAACCCTCAGGGGCACCACTAGCAGAGATGAGAGATGTGACCATCACAAACTACCAAGAGCTTGTCAGGCCACACCTGGAGGACTCCTATGTCCAGCTGCGGTCTCCACAGTTCAAGGAAAGACACAGACAGACTGGAGAGTATCCAAGAGGGTCACAAAGATGATGGAGAAACTGTCCTATGAGGAGACACAGAAGGGATTCAGTATTTTATTCCCTGGAGAAGGCTCCAGGGAAGCTCATCACAGTACATGCAGAGTAGCTGTAAAGGATGGAGGATGAAGGCTGACTCTCCACAAGGAGCCACATGGAGAGGACAAGTTGTACTAGAGGAGGTTTCATCTTGATACAAAATAAAAGAAATATTTTACACTAAGAACTATCAATGTCTGCCCACATATACACAAATACAGATATTCTAACTGAAATATCCAGATAAATATCCCACTCTAATTGCTGGCACAGTCTTGCTGTTTTGGCATAAACTTGAGTCACAATTCATTGCAGATACTGCTTTTTACAGACTGTAAACAATGTGCTAAAACTTCACCACCCATTTTTGTAAATGCCTTAAACAGTAGAAAAACATACCAAACACCACCAGTAGTTAAGCTGCCATGACATATCTAAAAAAAACCCCCAACCTGTTGACTAGGGAAAGCATCCAGTGCAACATTAAGTTTATTTTGAAGAGTTATTACTTAAAGTTCTCATTTATTGGCTCTTTATACCCTTAAAATGAAGAAGTAGGGTTTAGTATGTAAAGTTCACTCTAGGTAGACAAACACTCAAATACAGATTTATCAGTATTCCTTCCTCCCTGGCACTCTTACACCAAAAACTCCAGTGAGACTTCTGTTGTCTTACTTATTTTTCCTCATCACTCCCAAATCAACATTCTTCTTGCATTTTCTAGCTCCAGTCTTTCAGAGAACTTAGGTCCAATCTTTAAGCATATCAAGACCTCTCAATCTGTTAGCAGGCTTCACTCAGGTTTCCACTCAAATTAATGGTTATGTCAGGATCTTGTCCAGTAATTCAAATAAATGTTGAAGCTGCCAAACTCCTGCAATTTATTTTTAAAAACTACTGACTTTACAACTTTGAACGCTTAATTGGGTAAGATTCCAGGAGCGTATTTTATTAGCTACCTGTTTACAATGTAGTAAGTTATAGTTACATTAAAAATGGTTCTAAAAATAGTATCTATGGAAAGAAAAAAAGGAAAAACTGGATGGAAGTTTTTTCCTGGAGCTACTACAATCAATGGACCAAGTGCCACTTTCCACTGTAGGGCAATTTTCACTCCAGTCAGCAATGTTATTTCACAATCACACTGATGTACAAAAGACTTCTGCATCACCTTCAAAGTCTGCATAAAACCACAGTTTCTTGAAACCTTTCTAAAATCCATAGAACACATTTATTCTTTGCTGAGAAAGCTGACTCCTGGTATGGGTATCTCAAGTCTGGATACTGCTTAATGAACATTTTGCAAAAAATTATCTTCTGAACTGGGCGGAACATTTAACTTCCCAACCACCAGACCTCTGGGACTATAAGGAGGAACATTTTACACAGATCAGGTACCAATGAAATCATGAAACTTTCCTTAGCAGAACCATTTGAGAACCCAAACCACTGGTTTGAACAGTGGTCTGGGATCCAAAGAGTGGGAATTTTCTTTGTGGTTCTCCATTTGGAAAACAATAAATGTACATTTATACACAATTCCATTTATACAATACTACATTGTTTCAAATCAATTCCATCTGTGCTGTTTAATACACTATTAATTCAACATTACTATTGCCTTTAAATTGGTTTTGCTATCACAGCTAAACTCTCTGAAGATATTTACAAAACATGCTGCAATCTGACAAGTACTGATTATTTAATAGCACAAAGGAGTTGTTTATGTTTCACAGGAGGATGAAAGGCCACAAAAATGTATTTCAAGAATTCTATCTTTAGCCAATTATTTTTCAGATAAAATTGCAAATTTTACATTTAATGTCTAATTGTTGTTAAGTGCAATCAGCAAGAAATTAGATACATTAAAATGGCGTATTTCAGAAGAAAAATAAACAAATTCCCAAATTAGGTATTATTTTGGATATGCATATGGCATCATGGAAAACCTAGTTATTTCAGGAAAGAACATTTTAGAGCTTATCTTTGCAAGGAATATGTTCCTTGTAGTAAACCAATAATGCAACTCTGGAGAAGCTGTTTAATGGCCAAATAAAACTCTCTAAAGAGAGAGCAGAAGAGCACCTAAAAATAACATACTCTAAAAAATTACACAAATAGATGCACTGAATATTACATTTCTATGCACAAAGATTTAGGAACATACTACTGTGAAGCAGTTAGACTTAACAGGGGTTTTTTTTCCCCTTTTATTTCCTTAAAATGAGTCATTAAAAGAAGTTTTAGCTGTTTTTAAACGAAATCTTTCAAAAGGGGAAACTGCTGTCATTAGAGTCAAGCAGGCACTTCATTGGTTTGTTTTACTGGACCACAGATTACAGTAGCTACATCTCTGGTAAATATCCATCAGATGCAGAAAAACAGGCAACTCAGATTTCATCAAGTCACCCAGGGATGATGCAATGCTGTATTTCAGTGGACAAGAGCACAAAGGCACATGTACAAATACTGACTTATAAATTAAACTTTCTTTCACCTAACTACCAATACAGTGGCAACTGCACCACTAACATACAAAGGCAGTCCAGTAAGGCCTTCAAAAGAGGTGGTGCAGCTAATCAAGACTTATTCTCACTGTTCCAGTTATTCCTGAAGAGTCACTGAGGCTACATCTACCATCCATTCAGACAGCCCTGTGTGAAATGGTCTTCACTGTATACAGTATTTGGAACAGGGCAACTGCTGCATGCAGGTAAACTGGGTTTTGTTTGAAGAACAAAAGTCAAAAGGAAATGTATTTCAAAATTAAACAACGAGAAACAGTTTTCCTGCCCTTATTTTAAAAATACGAAACTCTAAAAACTGAACTTTTAGACAGGTACATCCTAAAAACCCCTCCAATTGTTATTTGTAGTGTTGCATCTATCACTATTAGAAAAGCCACTTTATCTCCTCTTTTTATCCCCAAACCTCAATGAAATTTGAAAATCCTGAAGTTCAAATGAAGTTCTGGGGAGAGAAAAACAGATGAAAAAGAGAGGACAAGAAGCAGTGGAGGATGTTCTACATCAGCTGAAGTAGTGGTATTTCCATCTGTCTGTACCAGAGCAAAAGTGTTATTTCATACAGTGTATGCAATACCTCTCACAAATGTAGGTTATGCAAACAATGAAAAATGCAAAGATCTCATTTTTATGTTTTAGTTTCATTTTTCTGCCCTAACCTTAATTTTTCTATCACTCTCATTAAGTGCTATGAGTAAAACTAAAGTTAAAGCTCCCATGCAGTTGCAGAAGATGAGAATATAAAATAGTATGGCTTCTAACACCAAGGTCATGGTTTCAACCCCTGTATGGGCCATTCACTCACAAATTGAACTCCACAACCTCTGTGGAGCCCTTCCAACTCAGAATATTCTGTCAAGTCAGAAGCAGTTCTTCACTATATTCTTACAGTGTTGACCAGCAACAGGATGTAAGTGAAACTGTTAACTGGAACAACTTTTATTTTACAAGGCAAAACAAAATGGAAAAAAATGCATTTTCTAGAAAGCTAAGGGCTAGCTAAGAAAAACATTTGTAACTTGTCAACCTGAAGTGGCTCCTGAGAACTGCTATATGGATAAACAAAAGAGAGACCGTGGACATATGTTAAGTGATTCTTGCATACATTAAAAACTTTTCCATAAATAGTTGCCTCACATTTGTCACAGCACTGAAGAAAGCTGGCAGGTTAAAAGAAAACAAAAACAAAACAACCAAAAAGCACTTGTTGTTCAAAAGGAAGAATACTCCAAAGTGTTGCTGTCACTTGATTAATTCAATGAAAAATTTTTAACCAAGCATAACTCAATAGCATTTGTCAAATCTGACTGCAAAGTGATGTTATTACCTCAGAGCGTATATGCTGGAGAGACTACATGTAGTGACAGAAACACTCTCATAGTCACTGCTGGAGATGGAGCTGAGGGGGGAATCACGTAAGCCATCCTGAGAACTGAAAAAACATATGGAAACAAAATGAACTGCTGAAGTGAGCAAAGGCAAAAACAGAGCACTGTGGTAAGTCAGGGCTTGTCATGGGTTATACAGAAATAAGAATAAACTGGCAGTTGCATTTTTTGCTCTTTGGAAAATGATACAAACCTATTCTGCTTTCTTCCCAAAAGGACAGCAGTTCAGCAAAGTCAGTGGGCACACACCTTACAACGATCTTCAATCTAATTCATGCCATACAGTTAAAATATTCAGGAAATCACTGTGAGTCTTATATTTTTCTTGGAGATAGAGGGAATAGCATGCCCATGCAGCCAAGTGTGGTATAACCTTAAACTGAAGGCGTAACAAAACTGAAAGTTCATAAAGTCATCTTGGGTTTCAGGCCAAGGCACAGTAATCCATATGCTTCAAAAACTTCTGAATATTGTTACCAAGTTTGACCTACATTTGCTCTCCATTGGAAGGAAAATGTTAGAAAACAGAAAGTGGGACACTTCGGTGATGGAGCTGAAGATAATACACCTTCCACCAAGTTTGCTCAGGCCCTGTAAGTGCCACATATGTACCTCAAATTTTGTGCTTTGAGCCAAGGAAGCAGCAGTCCCACGGCAAACCACTGACACTTCAGTAGTAGAAATCCACTAGCTACTAAGTAAAAGGATATAATTAATTTAAATGGATGGTAGACAACTTGTCTCTGGCATCCCTGGACTAATGAAAAGCCTCTAAATAACACATCATTTCAGATCTTACATCATATTATCAGCATAAACTAGGATTAGAGGAGAAAAAATAGTTTCATAAGCACTTCTAAAACCATCTTGTAAAGACAAACAATTTCTTGAGTAACAATTTACTGCTCAGCTACTGGAAATTCCACAAGCTGAGCAAAAATCAAATTATATGAGATAAGAAAATATGTTATCTTGAGCAGAGATATCAAAGTTGTATTGGCTCTAGGCAGTGCAGAAGATTCATTCAAGCCAGCTGAACTCAAATGTTCAGTCAACAGAAATCTTTGGACAACACAAAGAGAAACCTAAGTAACATCTCCAGTTAAAAGAGAGGTAGTTACATAGGTCAGGGGAATTTTACCTTACTTCTCCACAATTATTAGTAGATTTTTTAATGTTCTTTTGCTGTTTAGATATATGCAAACCAGTTATGTTCCAAACTCTTTTTTCCTACGAAATTTACTATTAGAGCTATTTTTCCAGCTAGAAATCTGGAAGAATGCTTAAGGGGAATTCTTCAAAGCAGTGTATGGAAGGTATGTGCTCTAATCCCACTAAGAAATAATAGGATTTGTTTGCATACCTCCCACTAATCACTCAGAAAATGTACCCCTTCATGTTTCTCATTTCTGACTGCCAATCTGAAAACAAATCCCAAGCGTATCACGCTTTAGTTGAAAGGAGAGGCTTCACAACCGGAAAATAATTTTATCAGACTTGAACAAAAATCTATTTAACTTTCATTCGTTTTATGTAATTTCCCTTGCTAATTCTGCTCATTATGAAGAGATATATGCATTTAAACAAAGGCTTACTCTTTTATTGCTCATCACCTTTACCCATCCAATCTCACAATATGGTCATGCTACTAAAATGTAATTTTACTATCTGTTTTACAGCAGCTAAATGATATTAAAAAAACCATTAGCACACAATTTCACACCGTGACTAGGCAGGTGTGGTGGTGTGCTCAAACTCCCCTTTTTTTTAAACAAAAGCAAGAAATGGCAGTCTAAATGTCTGTACTCAATCTGGGCTCTGGGGAGACAGGTAACACTACAGTAGCCAAGGGCCATGAATTTTGCACAGCAGCTGAGGGCTACTTGAGCACACACCAACCAAAGCACAATGGGTACGCAAATATGACTACAAGTCACTCATCTTAGCCCAAAAGTAGTGGACAGTCCAGGGCCTGTTGAGCTCTCCTGTGTGGCAGCAGCTGCATGCCAGGATCTCCCCTGTTGGGATGCCTCCCATGATTTACTCCTTAAGGCTGAGTCAATCCTTATCACACCAGATACTGAGTGAGTTGGGAATAAGTGTGCTGAAATGCTGAAATATTAGCTAAGTGATAAAAAGTTTGACTGCACATATATAAATAATCACATCTGGACCAAGTCCAGATCCAGCTGCAGTCACACTCCTCTCTGAACCTCAAGACTCAATGAAAGGGTGTCCCAGGCAGCTTGGTTTGACCCTATCCTCCATGCACTAAGTACTGAAGTGTACCTTGCCATCGAATTTTGTTAAACTGCTCTTACATTTACCATCAAATTTTGTTAACTCATTGTCTTAGAGCAAATACCTCATTGTTTCTCTCTTGCAAGTGAAGCACATCACTCTTTTGTTCAGAATAAACTAATCTTTGAACAGCAGAACCAGGAAACAAGAACAAGCAGCAAACTCAGCATCTTCTTTCATGCTCTCTCATCTCCCCACCATTTCCAGATTTTGCCAGTGTAACAATTTTGCCAGTTGATTTGGGTAGTAATAATTTTTCTGAAAGATATCAGGTTTGCTGTCCTTCATTGCCTTCTGTGAAACTCTGCCTTGATACATTTGCAGTCTAATCAAAGTATCTCAGTTACCAATATTTAAGCACTTAAATTCAATTTTCTTAGGTTCTAGTTTTCTACTTTTTTGTTTTGTTTTAAAGAATTTAAGGTTTTATTCTCTTACACAGAGCCCAAAGGGCTTACATTTTCCCTAAGAACTCAGAAGTTCACACGCATTTTTGGGGAGTTAAATGCTGTAGGCTAAAACATAAACCAAACCAACCACCACCTCAAAGTACCACCCCTCTGCTAAGAGCAGATATTACTGCCAATGTTGTCCCAAGACATGAAATCCCTTTCTGTCATCAGCTAACTATGTGGAATGGACAGTCTGAGAAAGAAGGCAAAACAATGAAGGACCTTTATGGTAAGTAAACACAGTGAGAATTATGAACATAATGGCCTACAACCAGCTGGCAGTATCAACTATCTCAATGCTATCTTTACTTTCATCTTCACAGATGTCTTCTGAACAGACAATAAGCCTCACCTCATCTCTTCTCCATACTTCTCTGACTCTCATTTCAATCTTCTCTCACTCCATAGCAGTTCCTATCAGCACAACTCCTTCTCACAGTCCCACCATCTCATCGGTTTTTAAGCCTTGTCTAAACACTGTCTATCATTCTAAACTGCTTTATAAATGCCTTCATTTTCCACTTCTCCATTTTTCTCTTGGGGCACAAATCTGACCATGCTGAACAATCTGCTGACTTCAGGATTAGATATCCAGCCAGTCAGTCAGCATTTGGCAATGCAAGCTGCTTAAACACATTTGACACAAACCACATTCACAGACATTTGTTTGTTGTGATGAACTACGTGTAGTTTAGGCAATTACAGCATGCAAACATTTTTCTCATTCCTCTGTATCCATATAAATTGAATTACTGTACTGGAAACAGTATTTATGATTTACAGTGCTTATTACTGGTTCATATTCAGCCTGTAACTCGTCACATAAGAAGTTCTGGGTTTATTTAGTACCAAGTAATGGGAATCCAATAATGGGAACTGGAATGCAATAATGGGAACTCTGTTTCATACTTTCTAAGTATTATACTAACTAGCTTTTAAAAAAACAGCAAAACAAAACACCACACCAACAAATAGAAAAGACTCCTAATATACTCATTGCTTTCAGTACACACAGACTCAGGATAACTGTAGAATTTCCTTCTTCTTAATGGCTGCCTGAAGATCCCCTCTGCTCTTTCTAAGGTGCTGGTAGACCCTGAGGTGAATTGACCTGTTTTTGCCATCTCAAGATTCCCATTATCAGCTGATGATGGCTCAGCACACACATTCATTAGCACAATTTATAAGAGAAAATCCGTGCATAAAGCCACACTGCAGCTGAGAGCTGCTAACCCTTCCTTCCTACACCAGCCCACACGTGACCTGAGCTTCACCATGTCAGGCTCATTTGCAATAAAGTTGTGTTGGATTGGGATTCATAGGACTACTTAAACTGAGGAAGGTGGCAAAAGTTTCTTTTATTTGTAGGTCTTAGATGCCTACAGTGCTGTTTTTAAAATTACATTCTAGCACTGGATAATGATGAGCACTATCCATGCTCATCAAAACACAATTCTTCAGCACTTCTGATGACATTACAGAATAAAGATTTGAGGATGTGGAGCAAAGTGACATGGGGTGATATGGCTGCCTCTTCAAGGAATACTGGCAGACTGAACCAATGAACCATTTATTGAAATCTGTTGGCCACTTTTTGTAACTATTCTAAAAAGAAAAAACAAACTGAAAGCCACCTTTATTTTATCCATGCTTTTTTCTACTGGAATGTGTTTCTAGCCTCTTACATTTAATTAAACCTCTGTTTCAAAGGACAGTTTCTTCATGAATGCTACTAATTGAATACAATTACATTTCATATTACAATACTTAATTGGCACAAGTATTGTTTCACTGGCTCACTACATGAGGGTTGACTCTAAAGCCTCATGTGTCACACTCAATCCACTCAAAAATGATCTTTTAAGACTTTTTACCCTGTTATTTCAGGAATCCCTACACTGAAAGCTAATAGGGTTCACTGTTGCTTTAATTGATATTTGGACCTAGTAAAAGGGAAGTTGGTATAAAACAGTGACACTAAAGCTTCATAACAGCAGTTGTGCTATAGGATACTGCACAAAATCAGTGTTAACAGGCAAGGTAAAACACTGCCATTTCAAATTTGAGACTTGCATTGTTACAAAGAAGGGGGGCAGGGACTGAATAAATTAATTTACACTGAATTTGAATTTGGCTAGTTGCACAAAGGAATAAACAGAATACTAGAAGGCAAACAAAGAACTTCAATCAACAGCCAGATAAAGGATTGCTTAAGGGAAGTTCTGCAGTTCAAAGGCTGATGTTTGATTCCCAATCAAGTATTATTTGCCTTTTTTTTTTTTTTGATGAGAATTTTTCTTTCTCCTGAACAGCTAGTTAAAAGGCTAATCAGTACAGGACAATAAACAGACATATTTGTTTACATGAGCTTGCACAGCTGTCCATTAATTTTTTATGGAAAAGGCAACATTTTCATGTAAAAATATAGACAATTTTCTTAAATCTTACTGTGATGGAATATTATAGAAAAGCATCAATTTAAGACATTTATTCAAACTAATTTGCATTTCAATATCAATTAATCTAGTTTTGATAAGGGAATACTTGTAGAAAAAACAAGAAACTCCAACAAACTAGAAAGGTATTTTGTGTGAATTTGGTTTTAGTTTTTTTTTAGCAAATGTTAGCCACCCCCAAAATACAAATGGCTGAATGGCTCTTTTCCATGCATTTATAAAGGTGGAATGGCTTATCTTAAAGCTGTACTGAAAATGTGCACATCACATGTTGCTAAAGAGTGAACAAATAAAGTACATGCCAAAAAATCAAAATTAGAAACCAACTGTCTGAAACAGGTGTTCATTTTTTACAGAGTTATTTCAATATGCTGTGGAAATAAAATTTTTAATCTATTACAATATAGACTACTGTAATGTATAACTATTGCACAATATATACAATTAAGGATTAAAGAATTGCAAGACTAAGAAAAGAGACAGCTTGAATACCAAGCTCAAGAATAAATTATTCCTCTTATTCTAGAGCTGCAATATAGATCAACAAATAGCAAAACATGCTTTTCCAAGGATGCCTCATTCTTCCTCCTTACACTGCAAAAGCATATGGCAAAATATTCTATTTTTTAGCCTGCACAAGTAAATGCAAATAGTGCCAGCATCCAACAGCTGATGGACACAGCTAGAGCTTGCAGAAAGGGTGAAGGTAAGAATTTCTCTTCACTACCAACTGCAGCTCCTTTTGCCAACTCTCAGGTACACTGCAAAAGGTTTCATCAAGAATACATTCAAATAGATCAAAAACTTAAGCTAGACATTTTAAATAGACCTGTAGTGGAAAAGTGAGAAAATACACTTATTAGCCCCTTTTTTACTATTAGAACTGTTTTGAGGTCAGTATGTAGATAAACAAACATGCAACAGAACCAGGTATTTAAGACTAAAACATGAAAACACCAGTGCTGTATGACAAAAATCAAACAAGTTGCCAAACTTCATAAAACATTATTAGGTTTACATGGACTCCTTAGCTCCAGAAAGAACAGAAAGACATATTTACAAAACATGAAATTATCTTCCCTTTTTCTAGTTTTCTTTCATCTATGAAAGAGCAGGTAGAATTTTATGTTTAAATGAACATAAAAAAACCACAAAAAACTGCGTAGTTTGCTTCCAGTTGAAAACCAAGGAACACCATATACAGACTTCAAGCTGGATTTTAGGGTTAACTAATGTCCTTTTTTATCCCAAAATATCAAACAGAGTTTTTTTCACAGTTTTATCATTTTGTTTTATTCTTACATGGCTTTCCCCCTTTAACAGGTTGTTCTGCTACATGACAGCCTTTATTGATCACCTTGCCTCTTCAGCAAATCAGATACTGTGTCTTTGCTAGTGCTTTTCTCATATTTGCATCTCATCAGCACTGCTGCCCAAGACTTGTGTGCTGTTGGTGTTTTGTATCTTTGAGATACAAGCAAATAACAAAGAAAGACGTAACATCAGCTATGACTTAGAAACCCAAGTAGCAGAGACCTGTCAGTACTCAGTGATGGTCTTCTGTGATGGTGTGACTCCATCAGCAGACAAGGGAAGGGCTATGGGATGTCATTTAGCCACACTTCTCTAAAGCCTTTGACACAGTGCCCCAGAACATCCTTGTATATAAATTGGAGAGAGATGGATTCAAGGCATGGACTGTTACATGGATAAGAAATTGGCTGGATGGTCAGATCCAGAGGGCAGTGGTCAATGGCTCAAATCCTGATGGATATCAGTGACAAG
>VZSR01003371.1:6477592-6612471 GCA_013398615.1 Brachypodius melanocephalos
CACCTGCAGCACTCATCCAGCTCTGGGGCCCATCACAGGAAGGACAGGGACCTATTGGAGCAAGTCCAGAGGAGGCCACCAAGAGGGATGGAGCACTTCTCCTATGAGGAAAGGCTGAGAGAATTGGGATTGTTCAGCTTGGAAAAGAGAAGGCTACAGGGTGAGCTTCCAGTACAGGAGAGCCCACAAGCAGGATGGAGAGAAACTTTTTATAAGAGCAGGTAGTGACAGGACAAGGAGGGATGGCTTCAAACTGGAGGAGGGTAGGTTTTGATTACATAGAAAGAAATTCTTAACTGTGAGGAGGGGTGAGGACCTGAGGACAGGCTGCCCAGAGAATCTGCAAAGGTCCCATTCCTGGAAATGTTCAAGGTCAGTTTGGATGGGGCTTTGAGCAATCTGGTCTAGTGGGAGGTGTCTAGTGACAGGGGTTTGGAACAAGATGATCTTTAAGGTCCCTTCCAACCCAAACCATTCTAAGATTCTATGACATCTTTACTAGAAGAATATTTAATCTGTATTTTAAACTCCACTGGCTTTTGAGGCTAGACAGAGAAGCCTGAAATACCAGCTATTTCAGATACAAGGATTATTATGGTAAACCCATCTGGATCACAGAGATATACCTATAATGTCATATTGTAGTAAGACGACTGACTTACTAAAATAAACAGTTTGTGTCACAACATACACATTTGAGGGCTGCTTTATTCAGAAAAGGAAAGAAAATTTTCTTCTACTTGGTGACTTACAGTAACCAGAAAGTAAATACATTTATCAACTTGATGAATGAGCCTATCCTGCAGCTATTCCATGTGTATGAGATTGCTTATTGTTCTAGCTAATGGGTCCATCATTCTGAAAATAATCTACTGTCTCCAACATTTCCCCTACATTCAAGTTGGCATTCACAAGCATGTAATAGGGAGCAGTCACAGAAGCCTAATGTGATCTTCCAATTTAAAAATACCATCAAAAAGCAGTGATTAGTCATTGCCCAGGCAGCATGAGTAAGGAAAGGTCCACAAAGTTCTGTTTTGTAACTGAATTATCTCTTTTGCTGATAACATGACTAGTGATTCAGAGGCAAGACCCTAATCTTATATTCATACATATATGGAAAAAATAGGATCTATCTATATATAAATTTTTAATCTAGTTCTCAGTAGAACCCCAGCATCTCCATCTTTCACAGAATGTACCTAAGGAGTTGGTATTAGAATGTTTCCAAATAAAGCATCAACAATCTAGTAACAAAATACCTCCATCCCTACTGCTCTACTGCTGCACCTTTGCAGCAGAATTGTCAAATCCTTGACAATTAATAACAGATGTACTGTAGTCTCAAAAATGAATACAGCCAATTAGAAGTAATCAACAAAGTATCTTGTCAACAAAATACTCAAAAACATTCACTCAAGAGTTTTAGAACTCAAGAATGAATGAGATGAATTATTAAGTTCTCTTTTAAAACTTCCTTGATGCCAGGAGTCTAAAGGTGGACATCTCTAAAAATAAAAAAGATTCCACAGGGATTTAAACAGCTCTAGCTCTGGAAGCCTGATGATCATACCAAGCAACTTAAAATGTATCAAACACTATAATAAGTAGACAACAGTATTAAGGTCTGTCTGGGAAGAAGTAACGTGACTTCTGCAGAGGGAACCTCTTGGGAGCTCTGTGAAGGGGTCAAGAAGCTTGTGAAGAATGGTGATTCATCTGTCAAGCCTCTAGATTTCCAAAGAGATTCTTTCAAAATACTCACTGAAGGCTTTTAAGAAAACTAAAGAGCTACAGCATAAGAGGGAGGCGCCCAAAAAGGACAGCTCTTAATCACAAATTGGGACAAGCTGTTAAGCAATCACTTCTCAGAAGGGTGGGATGTTATAGCTGAGGTTCTTCAGCAGCCCGGGAGCTTTGTTTTTGTATATGATCTGCAAAAACAGGGAGAGCAATGAGCTCTGACAGGTTACTACCAATACAGAATTATTCAGGGTAATAACCAGAACAGACTGCACAAGTGCCCAGGGTCTTAAAGTCTGAATAAAAAGTAATAAAATGGCAAGACTTAACTGGTAAACACATGGAGAAGAATTTTAGCATCAGATATGGAATGACAGCCTCTGAGATCACAAGCAACATCTTGGGGCTTTAGCAGACAACTTCAAAAAGAACCTCAGAACACCACTTAGTAAAAATTCCAAGTCAAATACTGAGAACTATTGAAAAACAACTGAAAACCATTATGCCACTGTGCACATCCACAGCTTGCCCATATCTTGAGTAAGTGCAGTTCTGATTCACTTCTTGCTAAGAGGAAATCGTATAATTGAAAATTGTTTAGGGCAAGAGATAAGGCATGATCAAAGGTATGGACTATTTGTGGACAACTTCTGATCAAGCAGGCTCTGACTCTTCCAATCTGACAAAGTAGCCACACTGACAAAATGTGACTCAGGTCTACAAAATCACAACAGGCAGGAGAGGCCAGACAGGAATCAGGAGCAAACAGGAAGACAGACTTACAGAACTCTGTAAAAGGACAATTCTCAGATAAAGTTTCTAAAATATCAACAGAGGCTGGACAAGTCAGTGGAGAGGTTACTACATTCGCAAAACATGGGAATCTGAAATAGTAACTTACATATATATATAATTTTATTATATTTTTCAGACCTGTTTTCAAAAACTCATTTAATATCCTACCCAAGGCAAAACTGGTAGACAAATAGTCTGAATTTTGTCTAATCTATGAGGAAACTGATTAAACACAGTGATCACTTTTACATAGTATTCTACTTCAAGTTAGCAAAAATGTCAAAGGGATTTGTGAATTACATCTTAAAATGAAATCCACTTAGAAACCCTGTTGTAAGGCCTTGAATATAATCACACTCACAAGCCTAAGATAGTAAATAGTCAGAATAATGAGAAAGATAAGTTGAGTTTAACTCAAAGATAAGTTTGAGTTAAATACAAGTAAGTTGTATTTAACCTATAAAAAGCAATTAGGTCCAGGCCAAAGAACTCATGACACTACTTCCACTTCCCCTACCAGTAAAATATTTCATAATTCAATTGGTACACTTATTTCTGTAGCTTTTATATCGTGGTTATGCTTTGTGGTTCAAACTACCTCCACTGTGTTATCCTGAACTCTGTGAGCATAATGAAATGAGAGATCCTGCATCACAAACATCAAGAAAGCCAGCTGCCACAGAAATACAGAAAACAAAGGTCACTTATCTCTAATGTCTTCCCTCTGCTTCATGATATTAACACTTCAGGGAAACTGAGGACTCACTACAAAACAAGTTATCCTCTAAACAGTAAACCAAAACAATGTCAGGTTTTCTCCTGATCTGTTAAGATCTCTAGTGTCTAATCAAAGCTGGCAGCGTGGCACTTTCTTTATTACAAGTATTATGATATTATCTCCCCATTATCAAGTTCCTTATTGTCATTAAATATGCAGAATCTTAATCCACGACCTCTACTCTTTTATCAGCTTTGGCTGAAATGGTCCAACAGGCTTAAGAGCCACTTCTGCACTTTGTGAGGCTCCTTTGGCACACACACATTCACTGATACACTTGTGCCCACAGGCAACATGGCCACATCAACCCCTTTCTCTCAAATGAAGCCAAGGCAAAATGTGTTTAGATAACAATTTAATCCCATGCACTGATGCAAAAGTTAACTTTCTGGTATCTGCCAGACACACTTCTCCTATAAAACAGCAGAGTACAATGGAATTAATGACCCAGGTCATTTAGCAGCAATGCCCTCTTGGATACATTAAGCAGGTACTATAACATTGATTTCAATGATACACAGACACTGGATGATTAAAATTCAGATGACCTCCAAATCTTTTGCACAAAAACTGATGTCCCATAAAAAGCTATCTGCATTAAAAAAAAAAAAAGAAAAAAAAGAAAAAATCCTTAAACTTGCAACACTCTATTGTCCTTAAAATCAACATTAACGGTACACCAATCACTGCAGTACAAGATACAGGAATTTGTGTACGTGCAAATTACTACCAAGACATCAAGTTGCCCTTACCTCGAACTAGATCTTGACTTTACATCTTCCTTTGTTGTCCTTTCACTACTAGCATCTTCATTGTAGTCCATTTTTTTATCACACAGTTGTTTTCTCTTCTCCCATTTCTTCTGCTGATTTGAGATGCTTTCTGCTTCTCCTTGGGAGTCACTTTCTGCTCCTACCTGTGAACCTGAGGAATGTGCCAGGCACTTAGAGGAGATTGGCAGCTTTTGCTCTTCACTGCCAAAGTCTCTTTCTGCTAACAAAGCAGAAGTTTCAGGTTTTAATGTTTCCTGCTCTGGGACTGAATTGTCCAAGTTATCTACATGGTCCATTTCCTTAGACTTTACTAATGTGTATGAAGCATTTACAACACCTCCTGCAGAATGTTTAGTCTTTAAACCTTCAACACCGTCCTCCCTGCTGTCTTCACAGCTGCCACAACACACGCAGGAATTAATTAGACAGTTTGTGGCAGCTATACTGAGTTTATGGGACTCATCCTCCTCCTCATTTGCTAATGGATTAGCAGATCCAGGAACACAACTAATAGCTGCTTCTGGGGTTGTTACTGGGGATACTGAGCTAGAAGGAGATTTAGGATTGAATATTACAGTAGCAGATATTTTCATTCCCCCTGTCCTGTGCGCTATCACTTCCGCCGTTTCTGCGTCATCGGCATACGCATCCCAGCCATTGAGGTATAACTGTGAGTCTGGACCTTCTAGACAGCTGCATGAATTTGGAACTGAAATGCCAGACATCTGTTTTCCATCTTCAACATTGTTATTATTGCTCAAGTCACTTTCAGCATCTCTTAAAAGCAAAGTTTCCTCTGTCTGATGGCCATTCTCATAAAGCAAAGCATCTCTATATTGCAGGTTCTGTTTTGAATCGTGGCAAGGGTTATTCACCCAAGCAAAAGTATCACTTACTGAATCCAACCCTGCCAGAGCTTCTCCTGCTCCATCTAGGTCATCCATAAAAAACACCCTGTCCTCTTCATCAGTTAAGTTGTCAAGATGGTGTCTTGTTGGTGAAGCTTCTGTGCTAGAACTATTTCTTAGGCTAGGTCTGTGAGCTGGAGACTGACAGATGCTTGGAGGGGAAAGCAGAGAAGACATTTCATCGCCAACTCTGTGTACCATCCTGTTCAGCTGCTCCAGCTCCTGCTCATCATACTGCATGGAACAAGCCAGCTCAGCCTCTGTGTTCTCAGCTTTTGCTGAAAGTTCCTTAGGAGGCAAAGTTGCATTTATGCCTGGTGCAATGACAGAGGGTACTTCAGGATCTGCTCTGACAGGAAAATCTACATCTTGAGAGATGCACAGGTTACGTTCCAGCGTGTGCAGTTCATCCTCGGTCAGTGTCTGAAGGAGATCCCTGAAAATGAAAAAATGCACACATCACTTGTCATTTATAATCATGAGGCATTGGTGTTACAGATTGTAAAAAAGCTTTTACTGTTAGTGCAGAAATCCACAACTTGAAGGCACAGAATACTTTTGACTGTGTAATTCAAGGTGCATTTGGCATTCGTATCCAGAGCATGTGAGTACTGACGCCTGAATTTGAGATTACTCGTGCAAATAGAGGGCATAAAATTATATACATGCTTGCAGTGAAGCCTCAAAATAAACCAAAACACACACAAAAATGGAACTTTTCCCCTCCCCATCACTTATAGTGAAAATGTCACTCAAAATTAGATTGATTTTATTATTTTACTTTTTTAATTCACAAATTTGACTTTGATTAGCAAACCAATTTTCCATCCTTCAAGTTGAGTCAGAAAATTATTCTGCAAAAGAGTACTGCAGAAGTTTCATAGCATTACACTGTCAGATAAAAAAATTCAATAAAATAGTAATATTGCTTATGCAGCACTGGTATCTAGAAGCTGGATCACTGAAATGGGGATTGCAAGTTGGCTCTCTCCTGCCTCAAACACCGTACTCAGTCTTCTGGCTTTGACTGGCAAAAATCTAATTTTCTTCACAGTGGCTACTGTGGGGCTGTGTTTTGGATTTGTGCTGGCAGCAGTGCTGTTAACCGAGGGGTGTTTTTGTTATTGCTGAGCAGGACTCACACACAGCCAAGGCCTTTTCTGCTCCTCACCCCACCCCAGCAGTGAGGAGGCTGGGGGTGCACAAGGAGCTGGGAGGGGACACAGCTGGGGCAGCTGACCCCAAATGACCCAAGGATTTTCCATACCATATACATGCCATCATGCTCAGTACATAAAGCTGGGGGAAGAAGGAGGAAGGGGTTGTTTGGATGGTGGCATTTGTCTTTCCAAGTCACCGTCACGCGTGATGGAGCCCGGCTGTCCTGGGGATGGCTGAACACCTGCCTGGGGAAGGGTGAATTTATTCCTTGTTCCACTTTGCTTGTGTGTGGGGCTTTTGCTTTATTCATCAAACTGTCTTTATCTCAACCCATGAGTTTTCTCCCTTCTACTCTTCTGCTTCTCTCCCCAAACCCACTGGAGGGGTGAGAAAGTTGGCTGCGTGGGGCTGAGCTGTCAGCTGGAGTTAAGCCACAACACTGGGTTGGTCATTAAGGAGTAAAGCTTCTGCATGACATTAAAAACAAGGCAGGTCTAGAAGCAAACACTGAGCAATTCAGTAAACTGTGTTTTCTACAGATATGCAGCATCTCCAGTGTTACCAAGTGTCCTCAGTACTGCAGTTTAAGACTGGGGGCACCTGAAAACAAAGTGTTATTAAGTGCTTGATAACTTAAAAACAAATCCACCGATACAGCAGCATGTAATTTTAGGTCTGTATTTGATTTACACTATCCTTCTCAATTAGAAGCCACATACACAAATACACTCTGTCAAGAACTGCTGCCATCATTTTCAAAGATCATTAAATATTTTAGCATAAATGCATGGATGGGAAAAGCAAGACCTGCTCAACAGAGGTTAGGAGTCCATTAATCTTCATGTGTTTAGGAGTAATTTGTAAGCAAGTGACACACAGCTGGCACAATAATAATATGCACATATTAAAAGAATTTCCTTAAACAAGGAACTTTGGTATTTAAAAAAAGGCCAAAAAATGCCAAAGAAACATTCAACACATCTCACATCTTGATTTCCAGTCAAGGATTTACATTCTTAACTTGTTAACTCAAAGACCAAATATTTTTGCAAGTACTACTAGTTTTTCAAACAGCTCAAAAAATACATCACTAGTATCTGACCTGTGTATCAGCTACCTACAGTTTCAAAAAGCTGACAGTTTAGATAAGCATTCTTAAGTCAGAAAAAAATTATGGCTATGTACATTGCATACAATTAACATTTTGTTCTTAAAAAACAGTGCTTTATATGAGTAATATGACCCTAAAAAAGTTCTAAGCCTCCAGAAGCCTCCTTACCACTTACAAGACAATTGCACTATTGTATCCTCCCTTTTCACACTCTGTAAGAGAGAAGTCAGAATTTCCTAGAATCATTCCATATGCATCTTCAAATCTCTGGTTAAAATCCCTAGATTCACCAGTCTTTTTAAAAGATGACAAATGTTTGATCAACAGTTCCATTTTTGATACACTGTACATTAGATTATATAGGACTCACTGCCAATCTGCTGTGCTGTAAAATGACTATGAAGATACTGAAAATGAATGTTAACTAATATATGGAAAGAAATGTGACATTTCACTACTAAAAAACTAAACATCATGCATCATCAGTAAACTATAAGGTTTAATTAAACTGTAGCTACTTCAGTGGTTCATTTCCTTTCTGCTGAAGAGCCTTTAACTTATTCTGCTAATATGGACAAAAAGGATTTATCTCTGCTGACATTATTCAGAAGCCACAGGTAAAGTCAGCTTCTGCAATCCACCCTGACGAGCAGCAGTGTGCCTTCTTCTCAGAGGGGCTCCAGAAAATACTGAATTTTAAAAAGTCGATGTTGAGGTTTCACCTGCTTTTACTCTTTTTGGCATTGTATCACAGAAAGACAATCTAGCTTACAAAATACGAGGAACATTCTTCTTTCAGTGGTTACAGCTACTGGCAGAAAAACAAAGCAAGTTCTTCAGATGTGCTCTGCCTGTTAGAAGCAATAGTAGAGATTTGCTCTGCCTACTGCAAAGCCAATTAACATATTTTACTCTACTGCCAATATCCAGGGTACAGAAATGTGTTCTTCAAAGACATGAGGCCAGATGTCTTTAAAGACATGTTTGGCTTAACAGAGGAAAGGGCCACAAACCCCTAATCCTGCACATTCCTCAAGCCTCCTCCATTAACTTTGCTCCTATTCTGACTAGAATTTTAAATTGCCTTGTTGTCAGAGAATAGCTTCATTGTTATTGCCAGCCTGTGCTTCAGTTCATGCTCCAAAGGGAGCATAACCAGCTGTCTCACTGGAGCTGCCACCCTAGGAGCCCAGTGCAGGTACAGGGATGCCATCCACATCCCCCAGAGCTCCTGCTGCGCTCAGCTCTGCACACCAAAGTCCACAGATCTGTCTGACACATCCACTCTGAGAAACCAACACTGAGATATGTCACAAACAGCACTGGCACCCCTTTACTGACACAGTTTCGAATCAACTCAAAGTTTTGAGCACAGTCACCTTGGAAAAACTAATCAGATTTTCCTCAACCATTGTGCACGCTTAATTTAAAAGAAAACAAATTTCACACTGCTCCCACCCAATTATTTGACATGCAGAGAGTATGTACACTGCATTTAATTGATGATACAGTCAATGATATAGAAAGTTTTCAAGTGTACTTAGGATGGTATGATCCTCTGATTCTGCAGCACCTGATGTGCAATCTGCTTGATTCTGCACCACCAAAATCTACAGGGACCCTGCCATCACTTGTACTGGTCCAGAAACAAGCACCAGGAAAGCAAAGAGCTCTGAAATAGGGCAGAATAAAGGAGTACTGCAAAATCTCAGGTTTGCTGACTTTTGAAAATCTCTGTACAGCAGGCTCAAATGTATACATAGTATAGGTAGTGCTTTATCACAAGAACACTCAGTGTCACAGGCACTCAAGTCACAGATCTGTGCATAGAGCAGATGATGGGATCTGTGCATTCCCTAAGCAGATTGCAGTAGTTTGGCAGAAATCCTTCCAACGCCTTCGTTTCAAAGGCACAGAGACAGCACTACTATAAGATTATGCACTGGTAGATGTATAAAATACCAAAGCTAATGTTTTACACACAAAATAAAAATCAACACAAGCACCTGGCTTAGATATTAATTAAAACATTCAAAGCCATAATTTGCTGCTCAGCCTTTCCAAAAACTCAGCAAGAACCCTTAACCTGCTTTTTCTCAGTCTCAACAATCTGTATTGTTTTCAAAGTTGTCAGCCACCAGTTGGACACCAAAAATTTTCACACCTAATAGATATTTATCTTCTCTGCTAGTTGTCATTTAATTATGTGGATCAACACAATTAAATACAGTACTTATCTTTGCCTTATGGATGTTTTAGGATAATACAGTTTAAAAATTAATTATCTGTAATCCTACAAAATAATCAGCTCTGTGTATGATGTTACTCCATGAGCTAAAATACTTAGTTGGCGAAAAAGTTACAGAACTTTGCAGAGAAATTCACTGGGATGTGATCACGTTCTGCAGTAAGAAATTCTATATTCTTATAACAGGCACACTGCAATACAAAATGGAGCTATTTTTGACAGAGGATTTCTAAATCTATTTTCATGCCTTAACTACTGGTGCTGGAGACTGGAGAAAGACTCCTGTAAAAAACACTCTTCCTTTGTTGGGGAGCAGAAATACTGGTATCAAATATCCCACCTTCTTCACAGGTTTCTGTGAACCTTCCCACAGACTATGGATTGCAGCCCGATAAGTTAAAAAGAAAAGCCTGATAAGAAAAAAAAATCCTACACAGCTTAGGTACTTTTAAAAGTAATTCAATTACCCTACATGAACAGCACACTTATTTGTATCTCATTTTATTTTCATTAAATGTATTTTTTGCTCAATAATATTACTAAAGGATCTTTTTGAGCTCAGTTGTTGCCAGTATTTGAGTTCCTTCAATTCAAAGACTGCCAGACATGCAATTTCATATTACTTCTTGCTTGAATTTTTGCTCTGATCAATGTTATCTCACTGAGAACACTTTGCCAACTTTGTCTCCTAGACAACTGAAGTCACATTTTTTAACGTTCTCTTTCCTTCACAGAATAAATGCAAGCCTTAAAGTCTATCAGAATTTCTCCAAAATTGAATGTGAAAGATTATTTTTTGAAGTTTGCATTGAAAACTGTAGTTATTGAACAAACAAGCATTTAACAAATCCGTTTTCAACCTCAGAGCTACGTTCATAGTAACTGAAAATTAAATGGGCTGAGCATTACACTGACTTCATTGATTTTCATTTTCCACATTGTGAAATAGGAGGATAAAGCAGAAAATACAGATTATGAGAAGAATATTAGCTTTCAAATATCCTTTTGGCTTTAGACAGCAAGCGGAATGCTGGTGAAAATATCTGCAATAGCCACATATTGGGAATAAGGTATTTTAAGGTAAGCTTCATGGACTTTTCAAGCTTCAGTACCAATAACCTTTTCCCTCCTTCTAACTTCAGTTTTTTTCCCTCAGTTCATGTTGTTATTCTTAACCCAGTGTTTTATAAAACCATAATTACTCAAAAAACCTCATAAACCCAAACATGTTGATTTGTCAATTTTAATTCTCAGATTTCAATATGAATATCACTAATGTACCTAAAAATAAGACTTCTAGACAAAAATACTAGGAAGCTTTCAAGGGACACACGAGGATGTGGTCTAGATATTTATAAAGGCTAACTTCAGAAATAGCTCCCCTTTGAACCACCCCTGACAGAAGTTACATTCTCCCTCAGGAGATGCCTCACCTCTAATGGATGAGGGGAGATCAATCTGGATAAACTATGTGAAAACTACTCTTACATCAAACTGTCACCATGACATCCAGGGAAGGTGATGAAAATTGGACACAAGGGGGAAAAAAACCCTCCAAACCTGTCAAATTATCTCCGGAGAATTCTAGGAACAAAAGTTGCAGTTGGTACATAAATCTGAATTCTAAGAAAATAACACAGTTTATGGATTAAGAAAATTTTTTAACACCCAGATAAAATACCTGAAGAGTGAAAATAAAGATCCTTTAAAGACACAGCTTAATTTCTCTGAAATAACAGATCAGTCTTTTAAAGATCTCAGGTAAGAAAAAAAATATTTTAATGTTCTTTATACTTGAGCCAAAGCCCACTTCTCCAATGACAACCAACCCTGAAGCATTATGGAAAGAAGTATAAAGTGATTCATCCTGTAAAAAACAAATTTACAATATGAAAAACTGGTAGTCATTTCTATTAGGTTAAGAATTATCTGAGTATTGCATCATAGCATAATGACAAAATGTAATAAGCCTAGTTAAGCAGAAACATTGATGCTAATTAGAAACAGAATCTCTCAAAAATAAACTCTAACTTTAGTATTTCAGGCATCATCTAACCACAAGGAAAATGTGAAATGCTATAAAATAATACTGAAAAAAAAAACCAACCCAAAAAACAAACTATCACAGAGATTAAAAGTTCAGAAAACTACCATGAAATGAAAAACTACATTTAGTTATTTCATGGGTGTATCAGGCTGATGAGAGGAAAATGTAGTTTATGGTTAACATAGCAAACAGAAACACCTTTAAAGCATTTATGAATTTTCAGACCTCTGATTTTCACTTCAGAAGAGAAGCAATTACAACTATCTTTTATTACTTGCCTTATTTTTCTTAGCAAAGTGTGAAAAGGTCTGAAGAGTTCAGACATATCTTCTGGTTTATGATCCAAGTTTAATGGTCCCTCGGAGTAGACAACAAGGCCACTGTAATTCAAACACATGCATGAACACACACAAAAATGAAAATTTTATTACACAGAGCAACCACTGAATAGCCAGAAAAGCAACTGTACATAAACATTAGAATGACATTTAACTACATCTCGTTATCTTATTTTTGTCTTATTCATCCACAGCTAGAATTAGATGCTATTTAAAGTAACAGGAAAAAGATCCCCTCCACTTTGTTCCCTTCTTAAACATGGCAGAAAAAGCAACGGATTAATGAAGAGAAGAACACATTTTATTGCTGCAGCTGAATTTAAAAAACCCACAAAAAAAAACCCCAAACCAACAAACCAAAAAAAAAAAAGCACGCCAAGGAAACCTATTATCAAGTACATTTGGGAAGGTCCATATTGCAGATGGCTTTTCATTTCCAGGTAAGGCAGCTGACTCCTGAGCTCCTAGTTTTCTTACCTCTAAGATAAATATAACCTGGTATTGACATATGGTAAAAAAAGGAAACAGATTTTCTTAATCACACAAAACACATTTTGAAGAATGTTCTAAATTGTAATGCTTCTAAATTGTACAGATTTCCCTGGAAATAGGTAAACTCACAATCCTGAGAGCCTCCAGGTACTTAATTGTAGATATCTCAACAGCTTCTCCTGACCAAATCACCACTGCCCAAACCTGTTTGTATGTCACGGATTAAAGAAAATTCACCTTCACATCTGCTGTGTCACACCATACTGTGTCCTGAGAGTGGATTCCCACTACACTGGTGCCCTTGGTTTTCTATATTTTTACTTTGCTTTCATGTTTTCATTATGCCTTCTGATATTTACAGAACCTGGAGCTGAGTTCTCACACTTTTAATGTAAATAATGGAATGTTTACATAATTCTCCTCTGGGAGGAGTTTCTTGAGTGATGGTGATGTTCACCAAGGAGACTGAAAAGGTGGCGACACCTTTGACCAATCTTTGGTCCTTCTGTACAGTTATATTATATATTGGAGTCAGATTTTTAAAAAAAGAGAACATCCCTGCTGACCTCAGACCTCGTCCTGGTCTCGTCCTTTCGTGTCCTATTGCAACACTACACACCACTTTGCTTAAAGCTATTTAATCCTCTGCCCACTGCAAAACCAATATATGTTTCCATTCTCACAGCTGAGATTACATCAGTGTTTTTCCCCAAGGCCTGTCCATAGTGTCAGCGGTCTGTTACCCAAGGTATTTCAAAGGCATGTTCCTTTCCTTAAACTCAAATGACATATTGCTTCACAGAGCTATTCAGCATCCAAAATCATCCGGAGTAACCCTTGGTTAACAAGACTGTCAAAGTCTTTTGGTCACCAATTCTTCCCTAGCAAGCCTTTTGTGACCACCAAAGACTCTCTGAGATGCAGCAGCAAAGCTGATGTCACAAGCCATATGAATTCCTCTGAAGTTAAAAAAAAAAAAAAAAAATAAAAAGAAAACTACTAAGGGATTAGGGTTTTGAAGGCAGGAGCAGAGAAGAGGAGATGAGGCACAAAAAGTTGCTTCCTTTGCAAGTCACTTATTTTTTTGTGGCTTAAGACAAATTATCTTGTTGCCAAGGATACATATTTTATCTTTTTTTTCTATGCTTTCCAAGCTTTCAACAAGCAGGCTGCCACAAAGTGAAGCAGTTATTGCTGACTCATGTCTTACATTCTGCATAAGCAAATGTTACTTTGCTCAGTGAAAGCTCAAGGCTACTCTCCTCAAACTCCTACTGCATGCCAAGTCACTATTCCCTTGGCTTTTGGGACGTTTGCTTGCCATGGAATTTAACTCTTGGAAGAAATTAAAAAAAAAAAGAAAACAAAACGTGAGCTAGAGCACTACAGAAAAAAAATGAAATGGCTTCTGTACATGTGCAACATTTGAAAGAGCTCTGAATCAAAGCCTGAATATAGCTGTAGCACTGGGAAGAAGTAAAAATTGAAATTCAGTATTTCTTACAATGCTTGTGCTTCTTCCAGAAAACACTGTAGTTATTCTGTGGAACTTCACATGACAGTGATTTCTTTTCTTATCATTGGATAATTAGGAGCAGTTTAACCTCTTCTTCTTTATACCTCTTTCTAATTTGGGATAGACATGAGCTATTTGTCAGAGAGCCCTGGTTTTCCAGTTAGTCATGATGTGTTCTCTTTCACTGTGTCTTCCAGCAGCTTCAAACTGAGCTCTCACATTCCTGTTGTCTTCCAATAATCAGATTATTGCTGTTATTATTTTTAGAATGACAGTTAGAGACAATATACTATTTAACAGGAACAACAGGCCACAGGGATTTCCTGAGGAGAAGTGTATTACACTCAGGATTTGAGGTTTTTTATTTCCCTCAATTATCCTACTTATATTAGCTAACTTTAAAACATTCACAATGGTAAAACATTAAGAATATGCTGGCTTTTCTCCAGAGAAGCTGCTGCCTTAGTAAACGATGAAGACTCATTAAGAAAAATGCATCTGATTTGTTCAACATTGCAAAAACTGCATGAAGCAAAAATACTGTTATAATTTAGTTGCCTTGAGTGGCCAATACAGGACACAAATCTACACAAAAGTTACACATATTAATACTTTCCTTCAAGAGAATTAAGCCTAACTCAACAGTTGCAATGCAATTTGCCATGATCATTCCTTCTGAACCCTAGAGTCATTGAGAAAAACACACAAATTTAATTGAAAATTTATAGTTTTCGGGACTTGTACCCTTAAAGTCATCCCATTTTTGAATGCCACAAAATATGTGTTTTCAAAAAATATTTCTGACAACATGACATTGCAAAGATTGATGTTCTGAATTTTTAAATTTTGCTGAGGATGCCTGAGCAACTGTTCCTGCCTTCTCTATTTAGAGATCTACCATATTTCTTTTTCCATCTTGATATTCCACATTAAACTGGTAATGATTTAGAACAAAACAATCCTCCTCTTTAATTCTTTGTAAAGAATGTTAAAGCAAACTCAGGTGAAAGACAGTCCATCAAAATTCTAAACAGAGCTTTTGAAATCTTCAATAAACCTTTAAATGAGGCAGAGCAGAGTAGTTAAAAATTACTCACCATACAATGGCTAATCTTGGAATTGTAAACATTAAAGCTGGTTCGTAGTCATCTATCATATCTTGAGTGAGGTATCCAAGCCTTAAGGCTCTAAGCAGAAGAATAAAATTATTTAGTAAGACATCAAAGTCTTGAAAAACACATTTTACTAAGGCAAATTTTGAAAAAATTGTTATAAGCCAAACCAAACTGGCAGTACTTAACTCCTGTGCTGGTTTTGCACAAGCTAAACCACTATATATATAACTGATTGCTTAGGTCTCTGCTTTAAAGAAGAAATAGTATAATAAAAACATAAATGCAAGAAAGAATCCCTTTGAACACTTAAAGCTTTTATAGTCATTCAAAGCCCAATTCTGTTTTATGAGATTTTCTCTATTTACTATTTCATGTCAATCTTCAGCTTGATACTGAAAAACCACTGGTGCTGACAATTTTTCAAATAAAAGAAACATTTTTAAAGTAATAGGAGAAAGTACTTGGTTTCCTTTTCAAACACCAATTGCTCTAATTATCCAGGTCAATCTCCCCCTTAACTAACAAAAAACCTAAAAAAACCCACCCAGGAACAGCCCAATTCTACACAGTAACTCTTACTGAAATGTAAGGATTTAATATTTGGGAGAGACTTCATTGTCCTCAAATAACTTCTCAAACATCTCAAGCCCCTTTTAAACTAAACCCCATTTTGTTTGGATTTTTCACTTGGCTATATTTTCCAGGTTTCTTCACAATTTCCAAATTTCACCGTATGTTTCATAGCATCCTCAAATTTCTTCTCTGACTTGTTCATATCAGTGCTTAAGATTGCATTGAAAACTGCACATTAGTCCTGCTTTTGGCCCCACCAAAGAATGGAAATAACTTTTTCTTGTTCCTTGTCAGCACTTGTCCAGCCAGTACTGCTGGTGGTGGATGGGACACGACCATAAAGCAAACCCTCTTGGTGCCAACCGTGGACAGACACTGGTGTGTGGGCCATGTTCACTCGCTGCTCCTTCCTACAGCCCAGACAGATTTTCTGAAGCTACATGTAAGAAACCATCTTTTTCCTCCTACTGGACAAATACAGAATCCCAGAATTGTCAGGGCTGGAAGGGACCTCTGGAGATCACCCAATCCAATCCCCCTGCCAGGCAGGGTCATCTACAGCAGGTGACACACAAACGCATCCAGGTGGGTTTGGAACATCTCCAGAGAAGGAGATTCCACCACCTCCACGGGCAGCTGTTCTGCCACCTCAAAGTAGAGAAATCTTCCCCATGTTGATGTGAACTTCTCTTGTTGTAATTTATGGCCATTACTCCTTGTCCTGTCCCTGGGCACCATGGAAGAGTCTGACACCATCCTCTTGAGCCCCACCTTTGAGATGTGTGCACTGATCAGATCCCTCAGCCTTCTCTCCTCTGAACAGGCCCAGCTCCCACAGCCTCTCCTCCTAAGAGAGATGCTCCAGACTCCTCATCATCTTTGTGGCCTCTGCTATCTGTATGCTATAGGTGAGTATATGCACGTGTAGTAGCTCTCTGACTGATGGAAGGTAATTCCTCCTACTTGTTGTGACATTTTTTGAGTTGTAACTCATGTCCCAAAAGTCCTGAAGTGCCTCTGACCTTGGTGTCATGTACAGATTGGGTGCTCTGTGCTCCACCATTCCCTAATGAAAGGATCAACCACACCAGACCCAGGCTCCTACTTCTCAAGTTCTCCTAACATGACAGCAAAACCAGCACTTATTCTAAGGGCCTTTTACAGTCAACTGGTGTCTAGTAACTCTACACAGAACATGATTCACTAATTTTCTTTTAAAAACAGTGCTGCACCGCTTAAAACCCCACTTAGGCTGAATATGTCACATGCTGTTCCCCTCTACTGCCTACCTGCAGGCTAGTTAATCTGTCATGAGGGGAAAAAAAAAGTTGTTCAACACAGTACATTACAAATTCAAACTTTTCTTTGCACCTTATACTTCTAGAAAAACTTATGAATTGCTGCATTGATTTCTTCCACCATTGTCCCTTCATACATATAGAGCCAAAGACCAGTCCTTTGAGATTTTAAAGAGCTTTTATGAGTTCCTTATGATAATCACTGGAGGTTCACAGGCAATTTGAATCATATCTCCATGTATTCTTGCACGAAATATCATTAAATCTTGATGCCTTGAACAGATTTAGCTTATTTAAATGCTTAGTCTTCACATACACATCTGTAACTAGGCATACCAACAATATTGTTGGATTATTAATTCTTGTGCCTTGTTTTGTATTTTTTAATGTAGAAAAAACAAAACACAGGCTTGTGCCTGGCAAGCATATTTAATACCTTTGAACTTTGTACTTGGATACTTACTAGAAAAGCAAAATACCTGGTGTTTTATGACAATTCTTCAAGATTATAGTTAATGTACTTCTATAAAAACTCAGACAAAGTAAACACAGGAATTAAGATCTAGTCCTTAACTCACCTCTCCACAGTTTCACAGAACAGTACGATAACCTCTTGCTGTACATAGTATTCTTTTGGAGACTTCACAGGTACCATGGCTGACACATAACTACAAAAATCATAAAATAACATAGGCACTATTTCATACACTTTAACAAGTAAGATTATAAATAAAACCAAACCTAGGACAAATCATCTTAGAAATCTAAGATGATTTCCTGTACCAATTTGTATTTATTTCAACAACAACATTCACTATGAAAACTGCACTGTGTAAGAATTTATGAGAAATCCAGCCAAATTACTTACTATAGTGGAATTTAGGCAATGGAAGTGAGTAGTAATTTAGAAATATTGTAATTATATAGCACATTTATGATATAGTGATATAATTATGATAGCACATTTAGATATCAGAACACTTTACTGTGAGGTACAGGGCTTTCAAAGGATCTTCACTGCCCCATCTTAATGATGGAATAGTTTACTCAGCATTTTCTCAATTAAAAAAATCTGACTTAAACCAAACATTTTACCTATAAAGGTTTTACCTGAAATTAGATTAGTGAAACTCAGTTACCCAGATGAGACAGTTTATGACACTTAAAATTTGGCCTCATTTCTATGTGGAATTACTAGCAAAAGCACTAGTTCAACAAGATAAGAAACACTGGTAAAAGTTTAGTGGTTTTCTGTCACTGTGTTACTTAATTGGTCATTTGTAGAATACAAGTAACACAGAAAGGGAAGAAGTTGTTTGCAAAACAATGGTAAAAAATGCTGTATATAGAGAGCTGGTATTGACAGGCCAAAAACTGCAAAGACACTGCCAAGAACAAGTTACTGATTGTCATTGGTGTCTGCACTCAAACCCACACTTAAAAACTTGGTTTTAGACAACGTTTTCAATTAAAGTGTTTTCAGTGTAACAAAATAATGATGTCCTTTCTAACCAGAAAAGGACATCTTTTACTTGAGTAAAAGAACACAACAGAATAACAATATTGAGGAAGGGCAAGCAGCAATGTGGGACATGACAGTCCATAGGTTGTTCCCAAGACATATTAAAAGACTAGCTAATTCTAAGAAATATGTTCTGCTAAGGGCAGCAGTGACTGTATCATATTAGATCCATAGATAATCTTGCCCATTATCTTGTCTGTGGCTAGCACCACAAACATCTAACACACAGGCAGGTAGCTGGTTACACTCTGAAGCACAATGCAAGACTGGTCAATGTGACCCTTGATGCAAAAAAGCATCACCCCAAAAAGCAGTTCTTTTTAATTAAGCTATAAACCTCAAAGTCATTTTTCCATCGCAAGTTTTCAAATCAGTGAGTTCCTGTGGGTAATTACGGCTCCTGTAAAAGCACCTCCTCCATCAGAATTCAATTTGCCATCTTAAATTCACTGGGTACATCTTGCTTGTATCACTAAGCACAAGAGAACAAAACCTCAGTCTCTAGAATATTTATTATTGTTCTTTTCTTTTTAAACATCTCCTATTTGTTGCCTTTTCTCTGACAAAGAAAACGTTAGAAGAAGAGATTTATGGTTTCCTTTTGTGTCATGGAAATTCTCCCTCAAATGCCATATGCCAGTATGCAAATGGGAGATTATAGTTTAGTTGGAGAGAGCAAATGTTGATTGCTAAAAAGCTATTTAGTTTTCATTATTGCTACACTGGAAGGAAAAAATCTAACAATACAACAAATTACTAAGGAATTCAAATACAGTGATTAAAAAATTTACATCCTTTTCCCACTCAAAGAATAGAGAGCAAAACAGCCAATTTCCAAAAACCAACAAACCACAAAAGAGCTGCAGTGGCCAAGACATGGCTCAAAACACATTTACTTCATCTCTTTTACCTTAATTCGAACTCAGCAAAAAGAACATCAAAATGCTTGAGGGAATCTTTCATTTTTTCAGTGTAGAGGTTCAAATCCCTTAAGGCCTGGTCACGAATGATATTTCTGACTTCCTCGAGGCTTCGGGTCAGATCCTTGGCCAAGGGTCTCATAGCCATACTCTCAATTTCACGATTCATAATAATTGAACCAGCAGCCAAACACTAGGAAAGATATGAAGAGATAAAATATTAGTTTTTACAAAGCAGAAGTGCTTTCATACTTAAAAACAAAGCACAAGACGTGCTATTTAATAAGATGTGCTTTTGAACAAGGGCAGTATTTAGTCCCAGTTGGCTGCAAATTATTAAACAAGTGAAAGATTTAAGGCTAGTATGTCAAGAGTCAAAAGCTTTCACAGAAAAGGTTAGGGAGCAGCTCAGCCAGGGAGACATGAAAAGAGGAGAAGTTTTAAGCACAAGAACCACAGTGCTGACAGAAGAACTAAAGCTATCCTCCCACCAGTTAAGCAATAAGCATTACTAGGATAGATCCTCTATGCACACACAGATTGCTTGTATAAGAGATGGAAACCTAGCAAAACTACAGTCCATGGACTGTTTTGATTTGGGCTAGACTGCTTCATTTTGTAAAATAAATCTATTCCTTATAAAATGAACAGAAATTCTGCAACTGTGATGTTTTTCTACAGTGAAACTGCTCACACTGGCTATCACACAAGGACCCAGTTAGGCCAGTATCCTGCTTCCCACAGAAATCACAATCATATACAAAAATCAGGTCACCAAGTGATTCTTCCTTTTCAGTGTCTGGAAAGCAACTATTTAAGAGACTCCTTATATAGTCCTATATTATACATGGACTCTCTCTAAACAGCTGACAATGACATTAACAGTAAACTTTTACTGTAACACATAATTAAAACTTTTTTAAAATCTTGCCACTAGAAACAACTGCTGGCTTTATTCTTTTATGGATACATTAGGAAGACAAAGAGCACCAGTATAAATCACACCTGCTGCATTAATAGAAATATTTCTGTTAACTGAGAATATAAAAGGTTGTTCTCAAAGACCAGGGTTTTCTCCCCTTTTTAAAATCTCCGTCTGCAGCTGTGTCACCCCTCCTCTCCCTGGCATCCCGTAGATGGGAGCCACACCTGCAACTCAGTATGAGGGACCTGCAATCCCAGAAGGGATCCTTTCTCAGCAGCCTGATACATTGATTTGAGGGCAGTTAGGCAAGATCACGCTCTTACTTCTTATCAGCCAAAGCAGTATTTGTGGGGAGTATGGATAAAGTAAATATTACCTGCTGACAGGTATTCTCCATCTGATAACTCAGTGATTGTACTGACAAGGACAGAAGTGTGTACTCATAAAGCTCATACAACCTTCTTGCTACATGAATTTATAGGAGGACAGTGCCTACAGCAGTAGGAGTTTGCATTACATCATCACTGCATATGTTACTTTCTCTGAAACCAACAGGTCTTTCCAGCCTGATGGTTACACAGTAAAGTTTGATTTGGAAACAGGTTTAGGTTATATAACACGGCAGTGAATAAAACAAGACTGAGGACAGGATTACAAAGCATTGACATCCCAAATTAATTTTGTAAATTCTATCTGAGACTTCTCTGACTCAGAGCAGCCTGCAATTAACAACTGTCAAAGCAAGTTTCAGAAACAGAACATATGGAGGCATACTGGACTGAACAAGATGGGAAATCATCATGGAGAACATGCACTTGAAAAAGAACAGAGAAACTGGTAGAGAAAAAAAAAAGGGATATTAACAGGAGGTCAAGGATTGCCTTCAAATACAGGCAACACTGAAAACAAGACCACAACGTGCTGTTGTGTGGTGGGATGTCTAGATTAATTCCCCTTCAAGTCTCAGCAAATTCATGGTGCCACCTTAAGTCACCTTCAGGCCAGTAAAAGTGAAGAGTTTATCACTAAAGATGCCACAACGATTTTTTTTTTTTTTTTTAGCCAAAGACATCAGAAGTAATGAATAAATATCTGGTATAGCTTAGCCTTTTGTTCTGACATTTCAGGCTTTGTTTGGTTAAAATAACAGAAGCTTATTCACTACAAAAATTCCTTGTTCCTACAGGTTGCTCTAGAAGCAAATCTTTGAGAGAAAGCAGGGAAGAGAAGAAAAGTGGACTTCAGTGTTCTGCACAGGACCTATTCTATTTTTGCCATACACACGAAACAAGGAAGTTATGTGCAAAAAAACGACACCCTGAAATTGCGTATTTAGGATGAGTTATAGCATAACACAGACATTAAAACAAAGTGACATCATGCACGTCTATTTGTCGGAGATGAACTTCTGCCCTGATAAAACTCCCTAAGACATTTTCAGTTGTTTCTAAGATCTTCAAAACACAAGACAGCTGAACAGGGAGAAAAAAAAAATCACTCAGATGCTAACCCACAAAAGAATAATAGTTTTTCACTATAGAATACTGACAGCACACAATTATGAAAATAACCTTGTATGCTGTTAGCCCAACCAAACCCATAATTAAAGTTAAAGCATTTCTCTGAGCACCCACCCAGAGCAAGTTCTCTTTACTTTGCTCTGTAAATTTTTTTTGAGGGGGGTACCTCTTTCAGAGAAGTCTGAAAAGGTACTGGTGACTTTATAACACAAGAAAAGTATCTATTAATCTCAAACAACAGAAATATAACAGACCCACCTCTGCTCCAAACCAAAGCTGTCCTGCAAGGTTGTCATGGCGTATTTCCTCTGGAAACTTAACACAAAAGTCTCGGTTGGCCCGTTCATGTGGAATGCACTCATCCATTATTTGGTTTATGATGTTCAAAACATTATCCTGAAGCAAAACACAGGACATCAAATATACTGTTTGCAGAGAAAACATTTTTTCTAACTTTTTAATAGAGTCTATTAGTGAGGCACTGTTGGATCTAATTACCAGTAATGGGACAGGGTGACTGAGAGGTCTTCCACAAGGTTTTTTTTTCAGTACCAGTCTCAGTGAAGGCAGAGACATAAAAGATGGTAAAACTCACCATTAACAGAAGCCAAAGTTCTCTTTGTTACAAGACCCTTTAAAGTTTTTTAGCCAATAGGCTACTGCTAAAAGCTAACAAGCGTCTACTTAAGCCAATCAATAAACACTACACGTACACCTTACAGCATACAGTAGTTGCTTGTTTTGTATTTTTTTGCAGTTCAGAAACTTTCTAGGCTCCAAATATTTCAAGGCCTAAAATTCAACTCTGTTTCAAACCTCTATCTATGTAAGCTTATTGCAGTGCTGTGAAAATCCTCTGCTTTTTCAGTTCCCACAGTTCCCCCTCTCGGTGCAACCAAAGAAACCTCTTTTGATATCTCAGTCAATTATTAACTACATTGCATTGCACAGTTCTACCACAGTACATCTTTTCTCATCTAATAAAACAGCGCTACAAGTTTTCTACACGAAGTTACATTGCCAAACTTTACAATCTTTCACTACCCTACCTAATAAGTATTTTGCCCTTTTAAGGCATCTTTTCTGTTTGCTTTAAGTGTTTTTATTTTGAACTACAGCAATTCTAACAGTGCAAAAGATCTGGTATGTTCCAAGGATGTAAGTCAAACCCTGTAGTGATTTCTGTTGCTCGTTTTGGTAAGTCTTGCCTCTTCCTCTGAACCAAAGTCTTTATCCATGTCTACATTTGCATACACTACCTCTGGGTTAGCAGGCAACTGCACAAGACCCCCATGATCTCTCTGTGAGGTTTTGAGAATTCTCTGTGATTTTATCTCCCACTTTTCTCTCCTGGATGATAAAAGCTTCTTTGATGGTTTTATCCATTATCCACCACACACATTGAAGTACACAAGGCACTACCACTAATATTGCTACTATAACAATCAATACATATTTTGTAAAGTTTCCTTAACCAAGGTGCAAAGCTCCAGTATCTAACTCTCGTGGTCTTCACACACACAGTGAAAACAGAGGAGGATACAGCACAAAACAAGAGCAGCCAGCTTCACTCCATCTAGTTTTCTAGAAACTGTTTCTCAGATTAGTTGCACTTCGGCTATTTTAATGGGACTTCTGATGAGGAGGCACAACATAAAGAGCTTGTTACCTCCAGCTATCTGTACATATCAGTAAATAAACTACAAGTAAATTATACTTCTTCCACTTCCTCTCACCCACCCCAACAATATGCACTCCCATTATTCCCAAAAAGAGCACCCGACAGGGTACCTTGGAGTTGTTAGAAACTGAGTTATATTGGGACCACTGTGGTTGGATATATTTAAACTCATCCTGCAATCTAAAGCAGTTTACACACCTGAATCCCAAGTGGGCAAAGGCTGGCATACTCACCTACTACCTCATCCCCCAGACACCCAGGAGGATTAGGGGACACCACACAAATTAGAGCCTTAATAACTGCTCTGATCTACCTCTGCACCAGGACAATGATCAAAGACCTCTAACCAGTTTCTTGATATGCAGTAAATAATCTGTATGCATTTATTTGAGAAGATAATTTTCACATACCCCTGCTGGGAACTGTACAGAATTTCATTAACATAATAAAGGTAGATTGAGAGCATGAAAAAGGCTGAGTGCCTTCATTAAAGATGTTTTGTCTGTCTTACGCTTCTTCTGCTATTTACAGAATTCACATTCTATTTAAAATATTTCTCAAACAAATACAACCACATCTGTCTGTACAAAATTGTTTAACAGACAGAATCGCTTTAAATCTACACATCACTGTTGTATTTTCACCTGCATTTAAAAAATAATAGAAGAGAGGATTTTTTAAGAAACCTGCCCCTTTAGTGTGTTCCCCATCAATAAAGACAAAACCCACTTTAGCTAAAAAGAATGATCCACATTTTCTGCCATTTCTGCACAGACTGCTACACCTGCTGTTGCCTCAAAATAATCTTAACGTTAAGGCTGTAATTACAATTGTCTTCATCCAAAATAAGTAACTAAATTGAGGATCAGCAATATTTATTACACACTGGTATAAGGTACTTGATGTGTTAACAATTAAAAGACTCTCACAATAAAGTATTTTTACAAGGCTGTCATGAGAATAAGTTTCATTTCAATACAGTTTTTACAAACAAAAAAACCCCACCTCATACAGTTAAAACACATGAGTCAGTGTAACAATCAACCATCTTCTCTAGAAATAAGACTGAAAATCAAATGCCCTGTAGCCCCTCCAGGGCATCACAACACAGACCATGGCCAGCAGGTATCAGACAAGAAAACTAGAACCACTGACATAGAACACCTGATTTTAGAGATGAAATCCCCCTCTCATTCTGCTGGGCCTATTGTACTGCCAGGATCAGTGGGGCATTATAGGATCCCTTAGAATCCAAAGGGATATGCGTTATAGGAACAGAGGGAAAAACCAACCTTGAACACTCCCTAGTGTAATTGCAAGGAGAATTGAAGTTCAAATCCTGCAAGAGCACAGAAGAAAGATGCCCATACCCTGTTGCAGCAGCACCATCCTGAATCACTGTCACCACCTCCTCTCTCCAGGACAACAATTAGCCAAGCAATCACATCCAAATTGGGGTGACACTTTAGGGTCAGAAAAAACAGAATAACAGGAAGTTTCCTATTCTCCTTCCACTTCTTAATTCATGGTACTGAGTATACTTCTCTCACCATTCTTCAGCTAAATCTGCCTGGGGAACCAAAGTATTTTGAAAGTATGTCTCATTAGAAAAACAACTCCTAAACTACCTAGCTCCTACCCAAAGTTACAGAGCAAAGACTGAAACTGAGGATAAAAACATTTAAATTATAGAAAGGCATGAGTCACTCATGAAGTATTTCAAATCTCTTATTACTGATCTATTTTGAGACCAGGTGCTTTGCCTGTAGCTCTCACTTTATCACTACAGCAATACAGGTTGGTCTTTGTCATCAGGATGAAAAAGCCAGATTGCTGTTTTCAGAGAATTAATCCAAGTTTGCAAAGGCCTTTTTGCATTGGAGCGATACAGTGGTAAAAAGCAATCTTACCAGTTAAAATTTTACAAAAGTTTCACGAAATACAGAGAAATACTAAGGTAGGGAACTCTGAGAAGAATACTATTCAAATCTGGTTATATCAGACTTTAAGTAATCCAATTACATTTCATTTTAGGACATGATATTCCAATTTATTTTACTTGCCACCCAACTTTAATATGGGGAAATGCGATTTTTCTCTTACTTTTTTTCCTAAAAAGCTACACAGAGTAAGAGGAAAAGCCATATTGAAAAGTTTTCTTCCCTAAATTTTATTTTACTTTAATGGATTATTTTTAAAATGTGATCTTATTTGACAGCAGCTACAAGACAGATTGAATTCCCCTTACATAATCACCTACGTCTATATTCAAAATTCCTGATCTATCAAAGAACATTTTATACAAATGAAATAAAGAAAGAGGACTCATAGCTGGTAAGCAACTGTTCCATGGTTTTTGTTCTGTTTTTCTAATCATTACACCTGTTAAAAAGCACTAAGATTCAGTCTAAATCATCTCAGGAGATAATTATTACAAGCATAATGAAAATTCATACCATAATAAACTCAAATATTGCAACTAAAAGCAAGAGGATGCAATGAAGATAATTCAACTTTTTACAATATACTAATGTTTAAGTATATAATTTATTTGTTTCCCACTTAAAAGATATTTAATATTCTTCCTCATTTCTTCAACATTCCTATAATCTCTAGTTGCTTCTGCACCAGAGCACCTATGATCTACCAATAGATTTCCATGTATGCCAAACTTTGAGTCAGTTTTTTTTTTTTAATATGTGCAGTACTACTAAGTTAAACCACAGGTAATTGGAATTTTAATATACACTTCCCAATGGAGATAAATCACAATAGCTCCATCTCCAGTAGCAGTTGTTTGTATAGCATTACCTGGTTTCACACAGGCAAGCTGGTCATTTTGTCAGAGAGCTAACTGAAAAAGCCAATTAAAAAGATGGCCATCTTTTCCTGCCTAGTCTGGCAGGGATACAGGAAGATTACAGAAAGAACAGTTGATGGAACTTGGATATATAATGTACAAATACTGAAAGATTTCTACAAGATAAATTGCTTTTGCTGTTCCAAGATGTGCAATTTCCCAAATTTTCTGTTGTTCTACAGGGTTTATTTTATTGTCCTACACAAGAAATACCAAAACAAACCAACAATTCTCCATCACTTCCCTTCTCTCTTCCATTCTTCTTATGACACCCAGAGCAGAGTAACTTACATAAAACATCTGGAGTATTTGTTCCCATAATAATTTCAGATCTCAGCTGCTTCAAAACTGGAAGGAAGCCAGCCAATTTAGACAGACTATCCAATGCATTGTAAGCAAATTAGTCTTTTCTTTAGAAGAGCTTCAAGAAACATTCAATTTATTTAATTACAGTATTCTGCTTTGTAAGCTAATAATGTAGGGCTTTGAATACATGGTAGCACTGAAATTTTGCTCTAATTTAAGCAACAGAAATCAATTAGTTGGAATTGAAGTAGTAAATCTTTCACTTGATCCATCTTTCTCCATAAAAGCCTCTGGATTTTAATGTCTCCTTTGGTGGCTTTATCTGTTATCTTTTGGTTTATCTGCATACTGGGATCTGCACAGTTTTGTTTCAGGTGCTCTGCTGAGGCTTTACAGCAGCACAGGCAGCCACTGCAGAGATTCTGCTTTGGGATTTACTCCAAACCCCTCATTTCCTGGAAACACAGCTCAGAGTTTCATGTAACAGACAGCACTTATATTTCATTTTGATAGGGAAGATAATGAGTGGTTGTGAGACAATGTATGTAGGTAGCCACAAGAGAGGACAAAAAAGCTGGTTTATTTTTGGCCTATCAGTAATTGGCCATATATTAAATAATCAGAGCATAAAGCTAACATCAACTGCTGCATTAGCTTCCAGAATAGGTACCAAAAATGCCAAGAAATTAATCTTTCTTATACTATGAAACATTTGTTTAGATCAACAAAAGGAAAACTTATATACCCTTTTGTACACATCCTTGATAAAATTACACCTCTCTTCCACAACATTAAATTTAATATGACCTTTCTGAGGTCTTTTGCAAGACTTTTTCAAAGGAAGGTAACTTCCTGTGCTGTTCAGTGCCTCTTTAATAGCCATGTTTTGAATTATCAATAAAATCTAGCCAAGGCAATATGGTCTGTGCTGATGCCACCACGAGCTTAACAGACAGTATTTTAGCCTCTTTGTTTAAGTAAGCCCATGACATTTTTTGTTACCTTTTCTAGATTGATGTTAAGTTCTAGAACTCCTTCAATGTCACATTATGGCAATCAGAAGTCATTGATGATCACAAATTAATGCCAAAAATAAAGGAAGATTTTATTGTAATTAAAACAATTAGTGACTATTTAGGGTTTTACAGTCTACTTTAACAGAGAAAACCAGTAACAAGGTGGTGTACTCTCTGATGTAACAAACGGGTATTCAACGTACACACAAAAGTCCTGGCTTCAGAACCCAGACAGCTACTTCACATTAGAGACCCAAAACCTCTCTGTGGCTTTCCCTGCAGTCCATCTTACACAGATCCCAAAGGCTGTGCTTTCAGACTCTCTTTGCCTCATCAGCAAACTGATTGTTTCCCACTGACAAGCAGCACCACGGAATTGCTTGGGTTGGGAAAAGACCTTTCAGATCATCAAGTCCAACCAGTAACCCAGCATTGCCGAGTCCACTGCTAAACCATGTGCCCAAGTGCCACATCTACACATCTTTTAATTACCTCCAGTGATGATGACTTAGCCACTGTCCTCAGCCTGTTCCAATGCTTGACAGTGCTCTTCATGAAGGAAGTTTTCCTAACATTCCATCTAAACGTCCCCCGGCACAACGCCTCTTGTCTTATGGATTGTTACTGTGGAGAGGAATCTGACCCCCACCTGGCTACAAAATCAGATAGTTGTAGAGAACAATAAGGTCTCCCCTGAGCCTCCTTTTCTCCAGGCTAAACATCTCCAGCTGCCTCAGCCACTCAATAAACTTGTGCTTGGCCACACTCTTGCTGATCCAGGCCAGGTGCCATTGTCCTTCTTGGCCCCCTGGGCACACCTGGCTCATGTTCAGCCCCTCTCAACCAGCACCCCCAGGTCCTTTTCCACTGGGCCCTTTCCAGCCACTGTGCCCCAGCCTGCAGCACTGCAGGGGTTGTTGTGACCCAGGGGCAGGACCCAGCACTCGGCCTTGTTGAACCTCAGGGCACTGGCCTTGGCCCATTGATCCAGCCCAGATCCCGCTACAAAGCCTTCCCGCCGTCCGAGAGATCAACTCTTCCACCCAACTTGGTATCATCCACAAATTGATGATGCAACTCATGAGGCTCCACTTTTTAAAAGTAATAGGATGTTCCTATGTATGAACTTTGGGGAGCAGCTCCTAGTTTAACCTAGCTCACTATAGAGTAATACCAAAATTCACCATGAAAAGGCAACTTGGGTATCTAGCAATTTAAATTCTGTATTGCCTCAGCCTAGCAGCAACAACTCTCAATAAATAAAAGAGGAATCCCCATTCACAGAGGGCAGAATGAAGGAGATGTCATTATGAATTACTGCCATCTTCACTTTGCCTTCCCCTGCTGCAGAGAAAGCATCCTGCATCCCCAACACAGTTATTGCTGAGTTGGCATGGATCCAGTTTTCTTCCCTATGGTTCTCTGCTGCAAATTAATTCCCTGACCTGCAGTACACAGCATTTTCATTTCACTCTGTCCACAGTCTTAGGTAACAGGCAGTTTCTCAGAATGACCTACTTGATCCATGTGAGCAAGGGGAAACACATGAAAAAACTTGTTAACATGAGAAACTACAATTTAAGACTACAGTACTAAACATTATTAGGATTCTTTCTTGAAAGAAAAAATATATTTATATATTAATCACTCCCTCCATAAGATCAAATATGAAATGTAGAAAGAAAATACAATTCCATTTAGTTGATGGAATTGTACTGATGGCCCAACTTACAGTCAAGCGTTTTAGATTTTATAGCCATTTGCTAATTATTCTATAGTGGCCAGAAGTTTCCCAAAAAATTTGAAGAGAAGCTGTTAAAAACTAACATTTAAAAAGACACAATTAATGATTTTATTTACTGATAACAAATGTTTAACTCTGCAGATTTGTTTTTCATCCAACTACAACATTCCATTTGACATTACTAGGGGAAAAAAAGGCAAATTTAAAAGCTGTGAACCACACAGACAAAAAAACCCCAACTCTTCTGATAGTTATGGGTTACTTAGTGTATTTAGAACAATCATACTCAAGTTCATTTGCAGTGAAGTATGGTGAAAATATGTGAAAGGGTTGACAAGTCTGCCTGCTTGCAAAATAAATGTTAAGAGCTTTCACTCAATGGCAAACCCAAACAGCAAACAGGTACCTGACACCAACTGTTGGAAGATGTCAGGCAGCACAGAGGAGACATCTGTTAGAGCAATGCAACTCACACAAGTCATCATTACTAGAAGTAATGAAATGACAGATGTTGCCATCAGTTATAAAACAACTGAACTGGAGATGAAACTCTAAAGGAAAAACATCCAAATTCATAAGCTCTACTATGACAGGAAAAAAGTAAAGTAGATATGTGCATTGTCTCAGATTTAAGCTTAATCTTGACATCATAGCTTTAAAATGGCTGTTCTCAGTTTTTTTTTTTTTTTTTTTCCTAGACTGGCACTGTCCCCACCAAAATTAAATTGGAAGACATTGTATAAAAGAAAATAGTTTTCTTTGAGTAAGTCTTACTCTCTCTCATGCCAGAAAACAGCCTAAACCTGGCACAAATTTCTGACCTTCCTACCTCTGCATCAAGGTCTCTTAAATACAAACTTGATGAGAACTTTATTCTAAAGTCCACCAGCTCTGTTCCAGTTTAGAAAAAGCCTCAAATAGATAAAATTCAGAAAACAACCACAATTCCATCCTTACCACAGATTAGTGAGAAACAGCCAACGGGTTGGACAGAGCCTGCTTATGGTTCCTACTTCTTCCCTCTGTTGTTAAAAGGTATCTGTTTGCTACAGTTTCTAAACTTTGTGAACACGAAGGTTTCTTTCCATCAACTTCTTCCCTTGATCTCAGTAATTACTATGCTATCTCCTTGACCAACCTCTACTAACATAACTAATATAATGTCTCCAGGGTTGCAAATTAAGCAGGTAAGAAAGACTTGGCCATTACTTTAGCTAAAAGTACTCCTGGTTCAATCCATATAGTTTAACCTCTGCATCAATTAACAAAATAGTATCAGGAATAGATTCTTGCCAACTTCTAACCAATCATTAGGTTTCAGAACCCAGAAGGGAGTTTCTTTCACTTTTGGCTAATTTGTCTCCTTTAATGAGATCTATTTCTGCCTAATTCTACAAGAAAATGTTCTTCAATGGACAGATGCAATCAAACATGAAAACATCGCACCTCTGAACTGTCTCATTGTTCACAGTGATTATGGTACATACTCCCAGTTTGCTCCTGTCAAGAATGTTAATGATGCAATTAGAATTTCACAGATAATTCACTGCCAATCCACTACACTGTCCTCTGAGCTCTTTAACAGCTCTGCACAGGTACCTTCTCCATCAAGGTGACTTGCTTTGTAAAAATTGCTTCTCTTCAGCATAGATACAATAGAACGGATAAAGCATAGAATGAAAGAGCATATATTTCCCCCCTCTAGAGATTCCTTATTCCCATACCACTTAAACTTATCAGATAGTAGGAGACACCTTCAGATAAGGTTTTTTCACACCTGAAACAGAAAGCCACTTTTCATTACAGACTGGCGTCAGGCCATTTTGCAGTGTCAGCCTTTGGCAGCAAGGCCAACAGGAGAGCTCAGCGCCTCATCTCCCCATCACAGCCACCCTGCAGCCCCTGTCCCCACGTCTCACCAGCACTCTCAGTAGCTCTTCTACTGGGGCACCTGTGAAGGGTTTTAGTGTTCAGATCCAAAGCGACTCACATCATTTCGATGCTCAAGTTCACAGACAGACTCTACAAATTGTGCACCACTACAGCTGAACAAGTGTTCCCAAGTGTAAAGCTGACCACAGCTTATTTAAACTGGCCTTGGACAAGGAGCTAAAACTTCAAAGCTCTCCCAAAGCTGTGCTTTGAGGGGTGCCATGCTTAAATGTGGGAATAGGAACAAGAATAGTTTAAATTTGGAATGGAGAACTCTTAAACTGACGCTGCCAATGGACCGTGGAATAATGCCTAAGGAACTACGTGTGGTAACACAGAAATACACATTTGAACAGTTATTTTTTATATAAAATCAAAGTTCATTGCTCTTGCTTGCCCATGCTCAACCACATATCCAAGCAATAAAGTTAAGATATTTACTGAAACTAAAATGTTTATAACATTTCTACCAAGTGCCAAAGGGCTTGCTTGAATCAAAGACTGGGCAACCCACAAGCACAGCTGCTAAAGCCACCATAGAACTCTGATCAAAACTACTCAAATTTACAGAAATATTTCCTTTTGAAATCACTCTATGCCTTTCCAATAATACAGTTAAAAAGCTCACTGGTAACCCACAGCACTGGTAAATTTAAAAGCCTTTACCCGCTAGGAAAGAAAAAACACACTTAGTATTAAAAATCAATGAAAATTCTGATTTCGCGGAGTACAGAATTAATTGAGTTAAGCTGAAGTTGTGCAGCTGTAGACAAAAGACAAAGAAAGGCTAATGTGAAACTGTACCACAAATAAAGAGTTATATCCAATAACAGCTCAACTCAAAACCAAGGAGGCCAAACCTTTGGAGATCTAAGAGTGTTCAAGCTTCAAATCATTTATACAGTCTGTGTATTTTAAATGAGGGATTTAAAGTTCTCCCAAAAATTTACATCAAGATAATGTTGCTTTCCTGGTTGAGGAATCCCGTCACAATTTTCTTTTCTCAATTATAAAATATGATATTTGCATTGCAGAATAAGCCAGATAACCACAAATATATTAATTAGATCTACTGAGAGAACTCATCACATTTCAGCTACAGGGTTAAAATATTTTACAGTCAAATTTGCAAAATCCCTATGGAGAAAAATTGTACAAACAAACAAGGCTGGCACTTAGGCCAGACGTTCGTACAAATGGATGAAAATGAAAAATAATTTTTTCATACATTTATTACATAAGTCATAAGTAAACATGACTCTGAAAGCCTGCTAGAATTAGTCTCTGATTATTTATGTCTGCATCAGACCTAAACAGAAAAAAAGCAGAAAAAAGCTAACAAAAAATACACCAAAAAAAGATCTTTTCAGAGTACCAGAACAATTCCAAAGCAAAAATTACCAGAGCTTACATCTCAAAGGCAGTTTACCTCAGTGCCTCAGTTGCACAAATCAATTCAACAAGATTTGCAGCCTCAAGATGATCATCATTTAACACCTCTACATGAACTATTACACTGTTTGGTTATGAGCACTGTGTATGTGGAATAGCAACAACTCTAACAGCAGTCACAGACACCACAGGGCAATTGAGAAATCAAAGAATACAAATATCTGTTGCTCGGTATTTGCGTAAGTAATCTTCAGGCACAGAAACCTTGAGACCTCTAGAGAACTGAAAGTGTATTCTCAGGGCAAACCTAAGAATGTATATTGTGTACATCATACATTAGTAACAAGAGCACTACATTTTCTGAATTAAATTCTGGGCTTTTCCCAGAAAAATGGAACAAGTAACAGTAAAACACATAAGAAGTATCTAGCTTTATTTCTTCACAGTGTGAAGAACCGTGTACTTTGGTAATGCTGCTGCTGTTCATCTCAACACTCCTTTCAGAAGTGCTGAAAAAATGGCACTACTCTCAAAAAATGGAAATCCAGCAGGACAGAGTAGGTGGTATAAGCAAAAAGGTAAGCTGTCTTAACCAAGAGCCCATTTTCTGCATAATTAATTTCACACAAGTACAGATTTCCCAAAGCCTTTAAAATGAGAAGCTTTCATGCATGCAAGCAGTGCAAAAGCATGCAGTAACAAAGCCTACTCTCCAATACCAAATTCCTTATCACAAGCTGTTTTCATATCAATCATTTCAAACTTCTACAAAGCAACACTAGCTTGTTAATATATGTAATACTTTCAAAAATGAATGATTTTTTGCATTACTGTCTTAAAGCCTGCATTATTTTTCACCAGGAACACTGTGCAGCAATGAGTTAACACAAATTCTTTCAAAAGCATAAGCTGGAGGCAGAAGACAACCAGTGCACCTTTACTCCAAAAGGAATCTGAAGTTATGAGCGAACTATTTAAGCTTCTAATTCTCTCTGGCTAATTATAAAGTTACAATGACTGAACAAGCCACCTAATGGCTAACAATTTCTTTTCTTCCCATCACCTTAAACTCCAGCCACTCAATTAGTAGTTTATTGTTAAATTATACATTAATAGTAACAAAAGGTGTTGCGTGGGGCCAAGAGTTGGACTTGATGATTCTTGTGTGTCCCTTCCAACTTTGTATTTCTATTCAAGGATTTTGTTTAATGAAAACTTACTTATGACAACCTGACACATGAGAAAACCAGACTGCATAGTATTCCACAAAATATTCTTCATAATAATCCATTATTATGAAATGAATTATTTCTTATTAAAAAACAGGCTTTAACTTTCAGGTATACTAAGGTCACAATGAAAATTAAATTCCACTGCTAAGAGCTGACTTGAAAAAATTACTAACTTGCCTTCTTGTCTTTCTTATCATACTTCCCCAGATCTAAAGAAAAAAATAAATAAATGAAAGGGATTTTTCTATATGATTAAGTGAAAAGGCTTCTAGCAGAAGAAAACAGACTTAATCCCCAAGTACAGAAACATCACAAAATAAATAATTTGCACGTATTGGTAATCTTGCTAATGTGGTGCTACCATGTGCATATGGGGAAAAGAAGGAAAATTGCAGCATATTTAAGTCATGAGACTACATAAACAATTCAGTGGCTGATACTAGCATCTATCCTTCTTTGCAACAGTAAAAAAAAATAAATTAAAATTTAGTCAATCACACTACAGCAGAGCTGACAGCAATCCTCTGATGGCACTGCTGAAGAATGTGGAAGAACTATAAAGCTCCTCATAGTCAGACACGTCACATTACATTAATTCCTACATAACTGGATCTGGTATAGTATCTTACTTCATAAATGCTGAGAAAAGTCAGGCTTAAAATGACCTGGGCTCCATTGTCCTCATTTAGCCTTCAAATGCTCTGGGAATTGTATCACTGTGTCTCAGGCCCACTGTTAATACTCATTTAAGGTACCAACATGCCCACTGTTAGCAATATAAAAGTTAGGATCAAGGGCAAATAATCATACATTAAGGAATGAAAAATCATTTTATCTTTTGAAGCTGACTGCTAGAAGACTCCAATACCTCTGAAACTAAAAGCCTCCTATAGCTGGGTTCTCTTTCACAAATAAAAAAAGTTGTATTTTTAAATTTGAGTAAAAGTTGTGACCAAAAGTAGAAACTGTTCTAATTGAAGTACAGATAAAATATTAATTTCACTCTCCTTTCAGCATCTCATGTTTTATACGGATGACTACCTCATCTTCCACCAAAGCCAGTGGTTTTCCACAGGAGTTTTCATGCAATGATTGTGGTCATCATGAGCAGATGGTACAGCGTAACCTTGCATCACAGTCTCTTTAGTAACAACCTATGGCTACCCCAGCATGCACCATTTAACATAATATAATCACATCCCTTTTTTACTGATAAAAAATTAATTGTGTTTTGTACACAAAGATAAGTTCTCTTTTCATTATTTAGCAACTTGTCAATCCAGATTCAGTTTCACCCTTGTGCATTATTGATTACCACCTGTGTTGTCATTTCATGCTACATCAACTTTTATTTATTTTTAAATATATATAATAAGAAAACTCAAATGTCACACATTTGAGCCTTTCCATTTCCCACTACAGAGAAATCAACACATGCTCTATGACAATTCACTTGGCTCCAGAAATGTTTCTCTTCCACTCTGGAAATGTTACTAAGCAATTTGCAAATCTGCAACAGCTTCAGAGTTCTGTGTGAAGGTGTTGTGTTAAAAATTTTGTTTGTTCAGAGTTAGATTTTTGCTGGTCCGTTGTTTTCATTTGTTTGGTTTTGTTTCAGTTGTTTGTGGTTTTTTGTTTTGTTTGGGTTTTTTGTGTTACTGTTGTTGGTATCTTGTCAGGTTTTCTTAATTAAATAAAAAACCAACACAGAAATCAGCCCACATACATGGTGTAAGCTGATGTGAAAGACAGCTGGACTGTTATCCCCATATCAGGCTGAAACTGGTAACCACCTCCTGAAGTGACCCAAACATCATCAAACATTTTCACTGCTTTGGTCAGACATGACACGGTATCAGACAAAGAGCTTCCCCCCCTTCTAGACTTGTCTTATCCATCCATCTTCCTCTTCAGAAAGCAAGTAACATTCTTAAGCTTTTAAGACACACAAAAAGCATTTTTCAAAGATAAAGAGTATATATTTTCCTTTTGTGCTAAAGTTTTGATTCAACAAGGCCAAGTGCAAGGTCCTGCACCATGATGGTGAAAGGTGTCCATAGCAGGGGTGATAATTAAGGTTTCCTCCAACCCAAACTATCCTATGGTTGTGATTTTAGCGTGTAACAAAGCAGATGCCCCAAGCATGGTCCCAGCAGCACTTTTCCTTTACTCCTTGTTTGCCATATACAATTTATACCATCTTTTCACACCCCACAGTAAGCTCCTTCAGCCTGTAACACACATTCCTTTACAGTGAGGGTAAAGCTTTGGTTCCACTGACACTTGTATCTCAACTTATTTCATAGTGATGCTTTCAGTTGTTAAATCGAGCTTGAAGAAATATGGTGATAAGTATGGTGGAAACACAGCGTTTTTGATAAAATTCACCACGTATTTTGTATTGCTACAGCAACTGAGACAGACAAGTGATAAAACACAACACTGAAATATGATTAGCTTTCTCTAAGGGCTCCAACTCCTCAGCATCATTTATTTATGCTACAGTGGATCATGAAGCTCAGGTTCACAGGTGCTTCTCAGCCCTACATGAAGGAGTGACCTACACAGGAGGCAGTCCACTAAAGGTGGTATTTTAAAGCCTAATGTTACAGCAAACTGGAACTGCTAAAGCTGACTTGGAAATGCTGGGCTGCCAACTGCAGTAATTCAGGAGGTGCTTCCCAAGAAGCTAAATAGCAGGAAAGAAGTGAAGAAACAGTGTAATGTACTGCCAGTCAATGCAGCATCCATCACTCCTACCAGTGAGCCAGGAACAGTCAAGTCTCACAAATATTATAAATTCCCCATTTGACTATTCTGTGGACCAGTGCAAATGGACAGCACAGGTGGGAAAGTCTATGCTTTACTTCAGGTCAGTGCCCTGATGGGGTAAATTCCTTCCTCATGCACGTCAGCAGATCAAGCGACACACTGCTGAGATACAACCTGCAGGAATAATGCTGATAAAACCATGCTGGAACTGACTCATGTGCTATTCTGAGACCTCAGTACTGTACACGGAGAAATAATTCTCAGTGAACTATGATCCTGAAAACATTCTCACCATGTTGAGTACCTATGCACAGGTTTGTTACTGGTGAAATCCTAACAAATCTCTGCTTTAGAAACAAATGGGTTTTTTACTCTTTAATCTGAAACAAAACAAACGAAGTTTTCCTAATATTTAACAATAAATCTAACTCCATTTAAATAGCCAATAAATTGCTTTAAACCAGTTTAACAAGTCAACTAACAAAACACTAATCAATGTGAAAACAGCAACAATCAAAGCAAATTAATTTAGAGAATGATAGTGAATGCATGAGTGAATAATTCAAAGGTATACATGAGTTACCATCACTTCTTGTAAAATTCAATACTGTGTGATGTTGTGAGTAGCATAGGAAAGGACACCTTTTTATATCACTAATATAAAAATACTGCAAATGATTTGTGTTGCAGGGAAAAAACTTCAGATGAACAAGCACTGCATAATACTGAAGTTTCACTAATGCAGAGATGATTTTCTTAAGGAAAAATGAGAGTTTTCCTTCTAGAACTATCAATCAAGTTCAATAAACCAAAGTTTGACATTCTACCTACCTTTTGGTTCATTTAAGGAAAACTTACACAGCTTTTCATTGTGCATCCCAGCACACTTTAGGTATTGTTAATCTTAACAGAAACCAGTAGAAAAGTGTTTTATTCTGTTGAATAGGTATTAATCACACAATAAATGCAAAAGACTGCATTGATAGATATGTTATGTTCTCACAATATTTTACCACTGACATGCAAAGCAAAATGAGGGACGGCATTTTTATAATAGGCTACCATAACTGGAAAACAGTGTTACATTACATTATTGTGAAAATGAAAAGCTTTGAAAACCATTATCTTACTCATCTTACCACTCTTACTCAGTATCCTGCTGTACAGTCAACCCACAGCAATTGAAAAGCAAGCCACAGGATGTTCAGAAATTTCGAAAAGTTAATTTACTGTAAAAAGTGTGATTCTTATCAGCAGATAGTATTATGACAAAGCAGAAGACAACATTCAGAGTTGCAGTTCTTTACTAAGGAAGCATCAACAGTCTTGAAGACTGCGGTTCTCTGCGCATCCAAGGAACACCACAATGCACCATACCTTCAACTTCCCTTGACTAATTCTGCCAGTTTTGTTAAGACAGAAAACTTTAAGTATGTTCACTATAAAGTATTACATCATTTAGGCAGAGATCTTCTGGTTTGTCTGGGTCTGTTCACACACTACAATAAACTTGAAGATCTTTAACAAAACTAGCTCAAAGCAGACACAAAGATTTAAAGCTTGGCCCTTCAGATAAGGTTAAGATCCAACAAAACACCCTACTTCTCTCCAAGAAGAATCACAGTTTTTAAGACCTGTTAGCATTTAAAAAAAAAATCACACTAATTTAAAGGCATTTCCTTTCTCTAGTTGATAAAAATAAAATTCAAAAACACCATCTATTAATCAAGCAGACACTATCAGTGAATGATCTGAAAACAAACAACCCAGGAACAATGAATTAATTTAAAAAACAGATGCCAAGATAGAAGGACATGGAATTTTAGAAACCTTTGTCTCTAGAAGACACTAAAATCTGACAGAAATGCTATGCCTCTATAAATTTCATGGGGATAAAAATTGGGAATAATCTGGAAATCTTGAAACTAATGTTTCCATGGAAAAACTAGCACAAAATAGGACAAAAAAAATCATGCCAAGATTTTTTCAGAATTTCATGACTGTTTTTGCAGATACCAGAGGTATTGCACAATGAAGCTGCTACTTTTACATGCACAACTTCCACAACATTCTGAGCCCAGGGCTGACTGTTGGTTCTTCATCATTTTCAAATCCCACCACACCTTAGGCTAAAGCCAGTTTCTCCTCCTACTGTGTGATATTTGGTCAGCAAATATCTACATTTTGAATCCTTACTAAAACACTGTTCCTTCTCCTGCTTGGAAATTACAGGACAAATTCTTAAAAGAAACCAAGAAACACTGCATTTACATAAAGTACTACCAAATAATGTAAGACCTAATTAAGCAAAGCCATTTTTTGACATGACATCCGACAATAACCTGACCTATTCTGCAGAACTTTTAAAACTATGAATTACAAAAATAGCTACATAAAACCCCTCCATCATTTCTTTCAGTTCTAGCAACAGATTGTTTTAGTAACAGCAATCTGTTTGGCAAATGAAATTACCAGGCATCAGAAGATATTAAGAGTCACAAGGTAGTGAATCACTATAGAACAAGTCAAGCAAACTGACCAAAGAGCAATCAGAGTCTGCATTTTCTGCTCTCCTACAGGTGAAACATTCAGAGAAGCTACTTTTTGAATAGAACACCTCTTCATGTCTGCCTATACCACCGGAAACGCATCAGAAAGCCTGTGTGCCTGCAGGGAAACAGGGAATAAATTGTCATTGCCAGGGATAAAACAACCAAGGAGATTTGTCTTGGGCAATGATACTGTTAATCCACCCTTAATATCAGAAAACCTTTCCTGCCAGTCTGGAAAGAATTTGACTAGAACGTTTGTGAAACATCCACTACTGGAGGTTTTGTAGAAGTCAGATAAATATTTGTGAAGTGTGGTTTAGGTACAGCTGATCCATCACACAAAATCTGAAGTCTTCCTCTGAAGATAACTTTCACAACTTTTTTTTTTGCTCCAAGCCACTGCATTTTTAATTGTTAATAAACTTATAGCTTCCAGTTTGGCAATCCCTTAAACTCACATCTTTCTCTAGGAAAAATACAGTGGGAAATTGTGAAGATATTCAAAGTCGACAGAAGTATTAAAATTGTTTCTGACAGAACAATACATTCACATCTACTCTTTCTCTGTAACCACTCTTCAAAAAGCTGCACTTTTAAAATTTAGCTTTCTTGCAAGCAAACACAGAGCACCCGACTGTTTTCCTTTTCAACAGACTCAGCTAACCTAATAGGAACATTTCCTACAATGATCAGGGCACTTTTCTTGAAACTCATCTTAACGTGATTAGTGATGAAATTTTTCCACATAATGAGGTTGAGTACATTTTACTAGGAGTAAGAGGAAGAAATTTTAGCAAGGGTGAATCAAAATACATTCTTTACACTTAACTGCATCATATTTTACTTGGTGGAGATGTAAATGGTCCTTCCACTTACAATTGTCCTGAGGTGACAGCAAACATTTACTTTTCATACAGAAACCCTCATACCACCTGTGCATCATGTATTTTAGACTTGAACCTACTTCAGTTTAAATCTTCTCAGGTTTGACTGGGAGAAGAACTATCACAGCACTCCTGCAAATATGAAGGTTGCAACAAAAGTAGTTTCTTTCTACCTCTAAAAATGTGAATTAGCTAAACATCACATAACCCTCTGAATGTAGTTCACTTACTAATGAAAAACTATGAGATTCATGAGGCATGAAAGCTGAGCAGCTACAAATGACATGGCTATTTTTTGCTGCTTGAAATTTTGAAATATTTCTCATGTCCTGTAAGCTCTGTATGCTTGTTTTATATAAAGGAAACCAAGTTTATAATGTGTACTCTTATTCAGGAAAAGCATCAACACTCTTAAATGAGATGTAGGAAATCTAATTTATGGATAGTATTTTCAAGAATATACCCTTTAAAGTAAGGAAAGGCATGTATCTTAACAAAGGTTTATTTTAAAAAGCTCTGACAATAAAAACTAACTAATAGAAAAATATTAACAGAATACATTAAATGTACATAAAAATCCCAGTGAAATCAGGAAGTTGCCACTTTGATTACCTGACAGGAGCGAAACTGGTTGACCAGCAGTGTACATCTCTGTGGGTCTTTTCTTCCATCCAAACTGTCCAGTTCAGCTGCTACTTGATTTAGTTCCTCATCAGCATAGTAGAACTGAGCAAGGAGCTGTGGGTCTGTTCTCTGTATTGAAGACATGGACAATATTGCATTACTTTTGCAAAAAAAGTCAAACCAACCCCCCAAAACTAAAACAACTTCAGCTAGTTGTATTTACTGTGGGGTTTTTTTAACATATAAGCCAGATAAGCAGTATGGCAGCATGGAAAAGATTGATATTGAGATTATTTACACGCATTTAAATTTTTTTTTCTATTTTGACAAAAAAAAATAAAACCCTCTCAAAAAGCATCTCAATAATAAATCTGAGACATTACTCAGCTACCATTATCTCCAAAACCACCCTGGCATTCTCACTTCTTGTGGCATAATTATCTGGAGGAGCAAACAACTGAATCAGAAGGTTTGTTTATTAAACAGAAGCAGACTTCAGCTCTAGGCAGAACAAGACAAAGTTGCTTTCCAAATTAAAACAAACTATACCCCCCCAAACCTATCAAGAACAGAATAATCTATCAAGCATCATGGTAATCTTTGCAGCACGGTCTGGTCAGAATCCTCCCTTTGAGCACCACAAGAATGAAGCCACAGAAGAGAAAGGCACTCAATCTACCACAGAAGAGAAAGGTACTCAATCAAAGACACAAACACTTTACAACACTAATAATAACATCACTAAACATTGCATTACAGAGAGAAAACTATGTCACAAGTCTTTCAGGTGGCAAAGAACAGAATCATCACAATGGATTTTTGGCCACATTAAAACAAAGCAGCAACTTTAATAAAAAAGACCAAAACAATAAAGGAATGTCTCCTCAAAAACACTGAGAAATATTAATAGTAAAGTTTTACACCATAAAAGCATTTTTGAAAACATTAACAGCTAGGAATTCTGGTTTCTACATCAGCTGTCAAAAATCTACACTCTTGAAAAATGTCTTCACTATAGCCCTGATATAAATGTGCCCAGGGAGAAGGATAAAGCTTGTGATACATGGTCAGGGAAACAAAATTCAAAATGAGTGATAATAAGGAGAGCATGTAATTGAACTACTAAATTTTATGTTGTTTAATTCTAAATTTCTGTATTTCTAGTCAAGCTTAGTAAAGCATTTCTTTAAGCATCCCCTACCCAATGATTTTTATTATTTCTGATTTTTTATGTTTTCCTTCAGCATTTATCCACAACCATTGAAACCTTCTAGACAAAGTTAATAAACAAAGATGTAGGAGTCTGTGTATGGAATTGTGACAAAGCACGGCTGCTGATTTTTAAACATCTAAATTGCATTGCAGAAGCAAAATAGGCAATTTTTAAAGAATGGTCTCAAGCAAAACAAATATGCCTGAGACACTTCGCTCCCACGTGGCTGATTTTTTCAACTGAAGGAACAAAAGTTTTAATTGAGTTCTCTCAACTGTGTTATGTTTGGTGTGGATTAGTACTGTGATCTTTGATTAATTGTGTCAATCATATGTGGTCCCTGGCAAGCTGAAACTGCATGAAACTCTAAATCTCTTCACAGGGGGCCACTTAAAGCAAATAAAACACAACTTTAGAAATTCAATTTACTGCAGTAGGTAACAGAAAATTAGGGGCAGTGCCATGTTCAAAGCCAATTTTTATTTTCAGTCCATCCAAAATATTATTCAAATAATTTAGTCCAAACTTCTTACAATTCTTTGGCAGAGTAAGAATTAGCAGTTCCCATCCTTAGGTACTAAAATTAATAAAAAGACATCATTTGAAAACATCTCATGGAGAACCTATCACTTATCCTGGTAGTTTGTTTGGGGAAATCGTCCCACTGAATAACAAATTAATGCATCCAAGTTCTTGTTTTGATTTGCTGGACTTCAGCAATACTGCTCGTTTTGCCTTATTCCACTACAGCATCAAATACTTGCATTAGTTCTATTTGCCTATTTCTGTATTCACTGACTGCAGTAACCCCTTTAACAATATCACCACCACAGGATGCACTCGCAGGTTTGGGATTTCTGGGGAGAATTTTTGTTAGGTTGCACAGGAAGTTTTTTGTACATGGTGATACTGCTGTCATTATCCCAACACTCTACTGAGTATGAGCTCTCCAGGCAGGAGTCTCATTCAACAAGTACACCTCACATTCCTTCTGCCTAATGCCTCTTTATATTCCACATATTCAGCCCAACAAATGGCCCAGGTTATCTTGAGTATCTTTACTGCCAGCACAATGTACTACATCACTGGAGAACATTCTCCACAGATTTGAAACCATCACCTCTTATATGGGTCCTAACTTGCTACCCCCATTTGTGTGCTATACACAAACCATCATTCCAGCCAGTACCAAGGCAGGAATCAGCACACCACAAATTAAAAAACAACAACAACAACCACCAAAAAAAAAACCCCACCAAAACTTCAACCAAATAAAATAACACACATTTGGCCATGTTATATAATAAAACACCACTCTTTTATTTCATGAAATATCACTCACTGAATCTTTATTTTTATGATTTTTACTTTTTATTAAGTTCCACTCAACAGGTCAGATACCAAAATCAGAAGATGCCTGCCTGTCAGTATAAAACTGTCCATATGAAAAGGTTGTATTAACTATTGAACTGGCTACATTCTGCTTTTACCCATCAAGTCTGGCCAATGAACATTGACTAGGATTAAGTTAGTTCAGTTTATTGCATAATTAATTCTGATCTGATTTTTTCAAAAAGGATTCAAATGGACTATAAGAGAATGTTAAAAACAAATTAAGAGACCTGTTAACTACAGGTTATTAGATAAATAACAGGTCTGTAGAATTATTTATTGCATGTTATCAGAGGAAAAGATGCTATTCTCACATCTTGTAAGCAAGCTGATACACCAAAACCAGAAACTGCCCCTAAAAAATAGTGACAACTAACACAGAAGAAATATTCTAGCACAGACTTCCCCAACATGAGACAGAGACCAAAAAATAAACTATCAACAAGAAGCCAGGGTGCCAACAGACCAATCTCAAACCACACAGTAATTCTGGAATCTAAGAATCACTTTGAAAATCACATTTACAGAAGCGAGGGTGGCTCTTAGTGACACGTCCTCTTTTTGAAAGAAAATTGCAAGCACTTTTTGCATGATTTTTAACAGCAGTTTTCAAGTATCAATACCACCTCTTTTTGAGTAACATAAGACGTGCGTCATCTTAGAACTGGCAGAAGCCCATAATTTGAACATTAAAGGGAATTTTCCCACCCAGGTTTCCGTAATCCTTTGTAGAGAAACACAGATTTCGTTCAGGCTTTTTCTTCTACGGAGATCGCAACAGGAATGCAGCCACCAGCACCACAGAAGAAGACACGATGATCCCAAATAAGCCAGACAAGCAAGGGAACCATGCAAATGAGCAAGATCCCAGCTAGTGATAGCACTATCTACTGAAACCTGCCAGTTGTCCTCTGGAAAATAATATCCATCATATTTGAATTGCTGATCTAAAGTCTTCAGAACAATAGCTAAAACACAACCCTGCCTAAAATAAAGTCCATGGACTTGAAAGGCTCCAGATCTCCCATTGCTGACTGGCATTATTCCAGCACTAAGCATTTGTTATTTTGCCACACACTCAGGAACCCTGACTCAATTCCTATGGAAAGAAACTATAAAAGAAACTATACAGAAAAGCAATAATTATACGCTTTTGCTGATGGTAAATCCAAACCTCCTTTTGACATGGGAACAGAGTGAACCTACATCCATTGGGGTAACTTCTCAAGGAGCACTTGGTAAAAGGTGCATTTTACACAAATACATGTATTTTATTATACATTGTATGAAATGCTTTCACAATCACAAGACAGTATTTGGTGACACTCCATGGGCAACATTTTTAACTACTGCAGGGTCCAAATGACAGAACCTTTCCTTAACCAGGAAGGTTAAATATGAACTGCCTGCTCAACCATTACTATTCTGCTACAGCTCCAACAGCTGAAGTGAAAAGTTTTAGAGAGGCCATCAGATCCACATCAGTGGAACTGTCTTGCCTCTACACAGCTTCCTTTATGCCCCCTGTGGTAAGGGAAAGGGTCCTTTTAAAAGCCTGGTCAGTAAGGAGTTAATGAATTGCTATGCCTCAAACACCCACTTCTCACTCAAGTGAGAAAGTTACAACAGGATGTGCCTGGAAATGGAGGTTATGCAAACACAGGGCAGCACCTTTCTGGAGCTAATTTTCCAATTCAGGTCCATGGTGAGCAAACAAAATAAAGTGGAGAAGCATGGAAGTGTGGTCAAGGAGTGGACAGGACCAATAGAAGGGGCTCAAGACTACCCAGGACCAAAAAGTACCCCCTCATTCCTTTTGGGAATTCTCCATCAGAACACTGTACAGAGCCCATAGCATTGCACAAGACTTGGAGAATCCTCCCTGGGAAGGGGTCCAAGCATTTCCATGCCAGCTTGAATGTATACAACCTGACAAACTTTTTGTTTCATGGGCCCCCACTCCCAATGGATCATATTTGTGGCCACTAGTACAGTGATCAAGCCTTGTCACTGGATCCACAGGTGGTGACATCTTTCCTCTCAAATATCTACTCTTATCCTTTCTTTCTTTCCCTTACATACTTTGTGATATTTTTATACTTTTATAGAAGAGAAACAAAATGCCTGCATACTTTCCACTGCAAATGAATTGTTTTAAGATAAATTTGCCCCATAAATACACTGGTCACTCAGTGTCTTTTCACTCAAATTGAGCCCAAGGATTTTATTAACAGGAATCTCAGCCTGCCTCAGAGGCAGGTCATAATAGTAGTGTATCTCTAATAAGGAGGGTCCAGTTGTTCTCAGTCTCAATCTGTTGCCTACTATATTTTCAGGGAAAGAAAAGAGGAACAGGATCAACCTCAGACTTTCCATTCCCCAAAATAAGTGCTGCCGTTATCTGACAGCCCCAAATATGAACAACTACTGCACAGAACAGAAATTTTAAAAAGGGACTTCCCAAGTGAAAGCACATTCCCTTTAGGATGAGAAGTCATGAAAGCTATAGGTTAGAAACTGACTTCTATCTGCAGCGTTCAGAAAATGAGGCTTCTGCATTGGAAAAAAACTCCTTGTACCAGTTGGCAACATGGTCTGTGCAAAAGGCAGAATTAGGCCCTAAAAAATTCAAATAAAGGCACTGATGAGTCAACTCAGTATTTTCAAAACTTACAAATGATGTTGCATATAACTAGTTTTAAGCTAATTAAATTTAGGAAAGACCTATGTAACATTTTAAGAAGGAAAATTTTTTTTCAAATGTGATAGGAATTAGGCACAAAGACCGAAGCTACATTAGGAAAATGTAATGTACTTACAGCAATAGATACTTAAGTCAATTGACAACTTTTTACACCAGTCACAGTTGCAGTAGTAGGTTTAACTGGCAGGCAACAAATTCCAAAGACTCAAGGTGCTTCTTCAAAAAAAGGATACCAGCAAGTAGCTACATCTGCTTATTTTTCACCTCCCATGTAGGCAAGTGTATGCACATCCTTCCTTTGGACAGGCACTTTGAATTTTTCATTAATTTCCAAATGCTGATAAATATCAAGAAGAAACAATAATTCTTGAACAAGCAGGTGAGTCAAAAATTCTGGCGTTTAACTGTCAGAAGGTTTAGCAGCCATAGTATTTCTTTATACAAAATGAAAAAGGAACTGCTGTTCCAAGTACATAGCTGTATGCAGAGGGGAGTTTGCTTTTGGGTTTTTTACTTAGTTTGAGGTATTTTCCTTTTAATCTACTATCTGAAGTGCTACCTGTTAAAGAAAAAAGAAAAAATCCCTCAACAGCCATATTTTGTACAATGTCATGAAGCCTTAAACTGGTGTTGCACATGCATAGAAAGAAAAAGGACTCAGAGATGGAGACAATTGGTAATTGGTCACGAGGACATGTGAAAAAAAGCACTATGAAAAAAGCTACAGCCTGGTTAAAGCTTTGCCAGCTGCTCTGTGTTTATCTATAGAATATCATTACACAAGCAAGAAAGACAGGTGAACAGCTTGTTAACACAATAAAATGCTAGCAGCACCTTAAACAAAAAGAACAAAACAAACAACCCCAGTGAGATAATGATTCATAGCACAACAAAAATCAGGTGGATGAATTTTTCCAATGTTCTCTACATTGGGTATCATTCCAACCCCCCCAAAAGGAAAATCTTATAACGGTTATACTGAACTAGAGTACCAAACATCTGAGACTGCCATGCTGTCAGTTTTCCCTCATGATAGATTAAGTATACATAGTTTCTATTTTTGAGTGTTCATCATACTAATCTGGAAAAGCATGTGCTCAAATCCATATTTTCTGGGGGAAGCACACAAGCATATGCTGAATACAAATTACTGAAGCTCTCGGACATCTATTCTGCAGAACAGGAGTGCTCTGCAGCTGAGCCACAGCCTTGATTTCTAGGAAAGAACATGGACCCCTGAAGAGAAAGGGGTTGTGCCATCGGGAAGTGATGGAGCAGCCACTTCTACCAAGTGGAGAGTGGGTAACCTTCAAGGTTGCCTACTCATCCAGCCTATGGAAAGCTATTTTTAATTAGCAAGAAATTAACCTTACTCATAACTTACTCATAGTGCATCTGTTTTGCTCATGATGGCAACTGGGGAGTGATTCCCCTGTCCTTATCCTGACCCATGAACCTTTTTCATCCTATTTTCCCCCCCTGGCCTGTTGTGAACAGGAGTAAGAGAATGGCTGGGTGGGCACCCGGCAGTCAGACAAGGTCAACCCACTCCTCTGAACTTGTGAAACACTTACCCAAAGCCTCCTCCAGCAGCTAATATCTCAGAGTCTGACCTCAAGCTAATCAGATTTCATTCTCAGCTGTTGCAAGAACATCAAGTTTAAAGAACAAATATTTACTTAGAAACAAATTCAGCTTGTCAGGATACATATTGAAATATACAAATCACTCCTTAAATGTTTATTTTTCTAAATGCTTTTATGCAGTTTGCTTCAGATTTGCCTATATTTTTTTATTTAAACATTACACTAAGCATCTCTTCAAACAAAATTGATCCTGCAGTGCTGTTAGTGATTTGTTACCTATCAAGAGGAAAATAGCCAATTTAGTTCCCTGGGCTTGTTGATCGATTAGGTTCAATTCCAGATGTACAGCCCCTGCCTTACACAGAGGAATCGTGTGGCATTTGGAAGTGGCACTCAGCAATTTGTCCTGCAGCAATGCAAACCATCCTGTCACACTACATCTTCACAACTTACTGCATTAGAGGACTTTGAACTCACTATGTTATACCATTATGTTATACCACGTCTAATAGATGTGTCTAATTATTTTTAGCAACTCCTAAATATGTGGGCAAACAACGACCTCTTCTTAGACATGTCTAACATGTTAACTTCTCTTAAGATATTATGTTGCTATAACCTTTTTTCCTCTCAGAACCAGACTTTTAATCTAAAAAAAAAAAACCCAACTAAACCAAATAAACAAAGCTCCAACAAGAGGGAAACCTGACCCAGCAAGTTCAAGCCTGCTGACTGTAAAAGAGTTGCTTCATAGTCCTTCTCAGGTATTAACAGGGAAATCACATTCCTTAGTTTTTTCATGTTCAAAGCACACCTTTATTTTTCTTTGGCTCAGCAAACTTAGGGTGAGTCTGAGGTGTTCCGTATCGTATTTTAATAAAAGCATCATCATCTGTGTAAAGCTGCTCATACATAACCTCATTTGCCTTGTAGGAGACTTTCAATAAGCCCAAGCTGAACACCTTGACAGATGTTTGGGATTTAACTACCTTGGCATCATATCAGTAGCACAATCAATCATCGCAACAAAAAGGTTTCATCAAAACTTTGTTCCGAAGTGCATCTGTTCAAACCTGGTGATGAAAGGAACTGCTCGTACAGCCCTCAGCATAGCAACTTTTCCCAGTTTCTGCCTTCTGACAATAACTTCAAATGAATGTTTGCATAAGCAAATCTTTTGATCTTATTTCCACTATTTCAGCTAAATCATAGAAACAAGTAGCTTTCCAAGTGGCATCATCAGTCACACTGTGTCTCCTACTCTGTTTTCCAGGTAAAAGTTTCCAAGCAAACTTCAGTGGTTGGTTGTCCCATGTTTACCACAGCACCCATCTGTGGAGATTCACCAATGCCTAACCAGGAAAACACTCCAGACACAGTCCTCAATCTCAAGGATTTAACATCTCTTTTTGCAGAAGTCCTGACTTCCTTGTAGGCAGAGCCTACCAAAAGTTTTAGAAACTTCATTGCTTTTAATGACGTGATACTGTGATTAGTATCCTCTTTCCAAGCACACCTGAGCACGAATAGTCGCTTTGAAAATTACCAGAACATGAGCAAAAAGAAAAGGAGAGGAAAGACACCAGACAGACTGACCAACAGCAGGACTATACAGGACTTGAAAGCATGTTTAAAACTTTTGAAGCAATCCAACGACAACAAAATATATTCAAGTACACAAAAGGCACGTATTTCCTGGAGACAGGAAACTGATTGGATGATAGCGCATGGCTGAAGGCTCCTATGCATCCCTGCTCCCACTCCCTGCTGAATTGAATATTTTTTCCCTCAATTAGGCATTCACAGGTCTTCTCAGACAATATCTTCAAGGTCTGTCCTTGGTCTCCTGGTCACGCAGAAAATCTCTCCTGGGAGACAAATGGGTTTGTACAGCTATTCCTGTTTTCTGTGCTAGCTCAGCAAATAGTTTGACCACTTCTCTTCATCAGCATGCATGTTAGATTAGCTCTATCAGTCTTCAGCTATTCTCCACCCCGAATTGCTGCTTTTAAAGCAAGACAGAGAATGCATAAAACCTAAGCAGAAGTTAAATACAACCATGAATGCTTTTCAGGCTTATATTCTCTTAATATGAATAGTTCTATAGCCATTTATTGACAGGAACAATAAAACAAAAAATCCAAACAAAACACAAAACAAACCCAAACCCTCTAGTCAACGCAGATTAGTGATTCATACAAGGATTTTAAAATCACACATTGTTTCTTCTGGCAAGATCGAGTTTCTCTGACCTGGCTGCTGCCTGTTTAGGTACTTATAAAAAGTCAACATAATTACAGCATTACCTATTTAATAAATGGACACTTTTTCCACATTCTCAACAACAGCTTTCAGAAAAGCCATTACACATACACTCTGTTGCCTATTGCCATTTATTGACCAGCAATATCACTTTCACATGGTTGTTCCCAAATGCATTCTGCAAACTTCTGGTTGCCAGGTATTTCTACAGAATACTAAATGACAAGAGAGACAAAGGCATTAATTGCAGAACTGATGTTAAAAGGAAATGCATTACCAGTAAAGCTTACTGTAATATTTACAATGCCTTGGAAAGAATATGATTCCAACTAGCTTTCTTTTACTGTATTTGATAATACCATTGAAAAACAACACTATAATGGAGACACCACAAACAGGAGAAATGTGATGTTTGAAAAACAAAGCTAGCTCAAGTAATGCAAAAATAATAGCTCATATAAGTAAAAATTCACTTCTATTTCAATGTAAACACCTACTGCAGGCCTTGATCAGCAGACAGTAGAAATCTTTACCTTCCAGCACAGCTGAGTATCTTCTCTACCATCCCTGCACCACACAGGCTCCACACCCCAGTCAGGCTCCAGAAATGAATACTAACTAGGGACCACACCAAAATCACAAACTCAAGACACCTTACATGTAATGGGGCAAAGAATTCCAGTACTTCTAAAGCCTTAAGGAAGGACACCTGCTGAAGTAGCTTCAGCTTGTATTTCAATCACATAACAGGTTAAACTGTTCCATTGGTTTCACTTGAATACTGCATTTGACACAATGTTCAGCGTAAATGCAGTCTTCAATCAAAGCTATTAATTTATTTTCAGCTGCAAAACAGTGAATATTTTTCCCTAAGCAACATAAAATCCAAGTGCCAAAGGTTTCCTGACATTTCTGAAATTCAAGTTCTTAATTACTACCATTAATTCCAGGACTGAAAACACTAACAGTTGCCTGACTCACACAGCTTTCTAACCTACGGTCATACAATCACATGTGAATTTGCTTTAAAACAGGCAAGAACAACCATAGGCATTCTCCTATTCCTCATTTCTTCTGTGCTCCAGCCTTTCTGTTTTGTGTAACAAATGCAAAGTGAAGGTCAGAACCTGGAAGTACTTCCCACAGTGGTCTTGCCTAAACCACACATTAATCTCTCCAGCCCTATCAGTATTTTGTTGTTCCATTCCAAGGCTCAAAGATGAGATCTCCAGATCCCTCTAGATCTGTCAGGAGCATGAGGGTACAATTTCCTTCTAAGGCAAGAGACACCAGTTCAAGCCTACTGAAATAAAAATAATTTTTGCCCTTTCTTGCTACCTTAGAGACAAACTGCCTTGCATCTGAATTTAGCTCCAGCTTTTTCTGTTTTGCTCCCTCCAGCAGTGGTTACACCACACCTGAGCCACAGCTATGCTTTAATTTCCAAAATCCAAGCGAGCCTGCAGACTGAAAATGCCTGCAGAGCTTCAGGGACTACCAATGATGATCTAAAAAAATCTCAATGCATTATTAAACACAAACCTCCTGCTTTTAATACACATGACCCAAAGAACTGTGGAAAAATACTTAAAGGAGATCCTTATTTTACACCTTTGTTGCAACCTGCAAACACAGCCAAAGCAATTAATTGAAAAGTCTTACAGTAAAACGTTTTTGGTTATTCCTCCAAGCAGTTACCTCACCCAGTTAGGCAATGCTTTCTTCATGTACTGAATATTTAACAACTTCTAATGCTATATTGCTTTTCCTTACCAAGTTATAGGTGAAACGCAGCATTTCTTTTCAAAGAAAATGTAGTGAAGACTGACAGGCTGGTTTTTATTTAACTGCTTATATTCATACCAATATATCATAACTCAGACTTTTCTGCCATTTGTTTTCTTTGATATATTTTTTACATTATTTGTAATTACTAATGATATACAGTTTTTCTATACAGATATATAGAAAATCATTACAAGATAAGCTATAAGAAAGTACATGCAATTAAAGTGTCTTCTTCTGTTCAGGAAGACACATTAACTTCAGAGGTGACGTTATCACATCCCAAAATTGTGCAGTGAACATAAACAGCATTCAAAACCATGACTAACATCCATAATCAAAGTATGTGTTGGGAAAATTTTTATTCATTTATTTTTTGTTTATTTATTTGAGAGAAAAAACAAACTCCAGAATTTATCAACTGGAAATGACAGGCAAAAGAATATAACTTGGAACTCACAAAGTCTGGGGATATGCATGTATTTTCAAGGGCCATCGAAGATTATTCATATTCAGCAAAACACAATTATAACTTTGAAATGGACTGAAAATAGAAATGTAAATCAAGTTGGCAGTGTATTTCTACTCTCCAAGCAGCTACTGCTTGATTGTTTGTGTTACTACCTACACCAGCCTAAGGATTAGTCAGGACCCAATACAACCTGAGACAAAAGAAGGGCATTACCTATGGGGGAGGGGATGGGGGGTGTATCTAATTACAGTAAATAGTAAAAGTACTTTCTGATTACAACACAATAACTCATTATGGAAATATGTATTTATATATTAATTTCACATTCAGCAAAATAATCTACCAAAAAATTATGGCAGAAATTCCCAGGTGTTACATGAATGCAGACTGTTTCAGAAAGACCAGTCTGAGACAGACAGCACCACATTTAAATTACACAAAATCCACGTGTGAAATATAGTAATCACTGTTTAATGTGTCACTGAATGCTGGAAGTGCTACAATGAGGAAGGCAACAAAAACTTGAAGTACAGGATTAAAAAAAGAACAACCAAAAGCACTAAGACAGAGCCAAACTCAGTACTAGTGTTGAGAACACAGCAAACATAGAAAACTAAGATATAACTGAAAAGATGGATTTATAAACCAACAAAACCCTTCCTTTTTGAACAGCATCTTGAAGTTCCATAGCAAACCCAGCCATTCTCACTGGTAACTTCTGAGCATCAACCCCAAAGCTAAATTCTAAAGCTGTGATGAATGCAGGCCTCCTGACAAGACAAATCCTAGAGTGCCAGACCTTTTCAGTGGTGCCCAGGGACAGGACAAGCAGTAATGGCTTGTTACACAAGCTTGAAACACAAGTTTCACTTCAACATGAGGAAGAACTTTATGTTGAGGTGGGCAGGGCACTGGAACACGCTGCCCAGGGAGGTCATGGAGTCTCCCCCCGGTGAGATAGTGAAAAATCCTGAGAAACCTTCTCTAGGTACCATTGCCACGGCAGGGATCTTGGACTGGATGATCTCCAGAGGTCCCTTCCAACCCTAAACTATTCTGTGATTCTGTAAATGAAATAATTTGAATTATGACAAATACATTAATAGCCCTTGTATATATAAAATTGTGTTAGTAAAGGAAAACTTCAAGAAAGCTATGCAACTTATTTTATTCCATAAAGGAAAAACTAAATTACCTGTGAAGTGAGACTTGCTAAATTACCAGAAGAGCTACCCCAAACATCCTTATTTCCCATGAAATAACTTCATTATGCAAAATGTGAAAAAACAGGAGACTGCTAGACTTCCTAATGATTATATACGTTTCTTACCACAGAGTTGTTTGCATTTGTGAAGCACAGACAGAGAATCTCTCTTAAACACCCCAAATTTCTGCAAAGGAGCCTAGTGATGCTGTGGTCTGCCAACCCACACCCCACCATCATCAGGGTGCCATTTGCTCCTCTGTGGTAGCACATGAGTGACTCTGCTCCTGCCCAGCTGGACCTGCACTCAGCCCACTATTCCAGGTGGCCCAACAGAGCCTTGTGATTCCCAAAAGAGAACAAAAGGGAGAAATTTCTCTTACACTTAATTTCTCCCTGAGCAAATAAAAACATGTACAGCACTTAGAGCAAGAGATACTGCAGGAAAAAAAATTGAAAAGCCCCAAAAATTAGAATTCAAAGACAAAAGTTCCTTTTCTCTTCATTCTGCTTAGACCAGCACTGATTCAGAATTCCTCTGTGCATATTGTTCTCTGCAACAGATGGGAAAACTCTCCAGCAGAGCAGCATTACACACTTCAGCAATTAATTGTAGAGGACAACATGACTCTCATACATTTCATTTTACATGCTGAGGAATTTATTCTGACTTGCAATGGATGACACTCCAATAAAGCCTTGCCTTAGCACCTCACCACAAGCATCACTCAGTACAGGACACTGCAATCTGAAAACTGACATTGCCCTTATAACTAACCCACTCAACCATGTCAAGTTCCAAAAAAAACCCCACTATAACAAAATATTATCACAAAAACTTATTGTTTAACAGCAACCACTTAAAATTACGAAAGCAAGCTTTTCACTCATTGTCTGGAACAAGCCAAAGTCTCTCTCATGCTGCCACAAGACAGATTTACTCATCTATATACAAGGGGGAAAAATTTTGCTAGTTGCCATTGGAAAAGTTCACATAAAGCACCAAACTGACAGATTGAACTGATTTCTGATAATGAACTGATAGTAACAGAATGCCTCTTAAAAAGTTGAAATAAAACTTCTTCCTAACTCTACTTGTTCTACTTATCTCGCATACACAAAACAGGTTATTTTCCAATATCTACTTTTTCAGTGGCACCTTGAAAGAGTGGCTATAAAAACAATTCTGAACACATTTCAGGGCAGACCTCAGTCACTAACAGTCTTTTATATACTTTGAAGCCATATGAATATTCATTCTTAGTGAGAAATTAAATGTATCTGAGTTTCCTAAGGTGGTAGTTTATTGATTCACATCCCCACATGACTTACTGAGTCCTTTCAGATATTTCTAAACCCTTACCCAGCCTAAGCAGAAACTCCACCTAGACTAGAATAACATGCTCTGTGGATTTTTCCCCCATTCATAAAATCAGCACAGTTCCTAGCTGGGAAGAGAGTCAAAAGTAGCAGTTTTTCAGACTATTTCTCAGATTTGTCTGTCAGCTTGTGCCAAGAAAAATTTCACTTAGGCATAAGCAGCCACAGCACCCCATAAAGAGAGGAAAAAAAGCATAATGCCAGAGTCCAGAGGAAAACCAAGATTTGGTAGAGTCAAATCACAGCCCATTCCCCTGAGAACTGGGCATTAAGAATGTGGTCCAGTTTTAATGAGACCACATCTGTGCAGGAGAAAGACCCCACATGAGACCATGAAGACAAAGTAAAAAGACCAAATCCTGCAAAGACAAAGCATAGCCTGGAACCAACATATTGCAGACACTGTCTTCAGAACTTTTCCATTCTATGCAGCAGATGGCTTAGCTACACCAAAATACTTCTGAAGTACAAGATGTGTTCATTCGTGGAAGCTTTTGTTACTTGATTTTGCCATTTGTCCTCTAGGATCAGGCTGCTGAGGCAGCCCTCTGTCAACATGTTATTTCTCCTCAGAAAAATATTAACAGACTGAAGCAGAAAAGCTGACATCATACCTGATGGCTCCAAAATCACACATGGATTAGCAGCTTTGGCTTATCCAAAAAAACCCAAAAAACCAACCAAACCCACAAAACCAAATAAACAAGAAAGAAAGCAATTAAAAAACCAAAAAACAAAACCAACCAAAAAAAGAAACCAAACCTACAACGAAAAAAAACAACAAACAAATTCACAGAAAAAAAGGTAGAATGTAAAGAACCAAGGCTAATTTGAGGGAAAAATAGTAGCCATGTGCTAGGGGAGATAGATGTACTGGTTGAGTTGGCCACTGCCTAAGCTTGCCTTGAAAGCTCTGCACCAAGAGAGAAGCCTATGAACTGAGATCAAACCAATCAAGATTAAAACACTGGTGGGACAGTGATACAGAGAGAAATGGCAGAAATAGAGAGAAGAATCTTCTCAAAACTACATCTACTACCAGGGCAAAGAGTCTGTCAATTTTTTTCCCAACAATTGACGGAAAAACCTTGGATTAAAGCCACATTCTGCCTGTAATACAGCTTCACTGAATATACTAAATGCATTCCAAAAAACCTAATCCTTACTTGTATATCAGCAATACCTCATTCAAGACAACATCAATGTTCTTGCATGAAGCCAAAACTAACAACCAACAGTTCACGATTATTACTGTGAATTCATCAAGAAACCAGCAATTACAACATATGTTGTTTTGATTATAAGAAACACAGAGAAGTGAAAACAACACTTCCCCTTCCGAAGAGAAAAAATAATCTAGTCAGTGGAATTTAATTACTTGCTCTAAGTGTAAGTAGTTTTAGTAGTAACATATTGCAGGATGCATTCATTCGAGTGTATACACTCGTGGATTTATTTTTCCTAATGCCTTGAAATCACTGAGTCTCCTGGACATGATGGCAAAACTTACAGTGCAGCAAATTCAGAGGACTGAGAAGAAAAGAGAAATGCGAGTTCTCTAAGAGGAAAGAAAGTTTTCACATACATTCGAATTTATTCTTTTGGTAGTTTGAAATTTTTCTCCTTAAAATCAACATCTAGTAGATTCTCATTGGAATGTGCATCGCCATAAAAAAAGCTGTATAATTTTATTATATAAATTTCTGATATGATAGCTGCAAAATAATTTTAGAGAATCAAATACAGTGAGACATTTCTGAGAATCTTGACATCTGGTTTCTAAACCCACAAAAAGCTGTTATGGTTATTTTGGCTCGATTTAAAAACAAACTACTGAACCTCTGCAGCATACTGGCAAAAAATGTTTAAAGCTGGTTTATGTGCAAGAGCCTATTATAATGTAGCATTATACATAAGGTTCCCCAGTGACTGCTTCACACAGAAAAGGTTAAATTGCTTAGAGAAACTGTTTTGCAAGATGCTAGGAAATGAACCCATCCTGTTTCTTATTGTAAGCCATTGCCATTCAGACACCGCACCACCCTACTAAGATAAATATGAACTCATTTGCATATACCCAGGTGAAATTTTGCGTGGAGTAATAACAAACTACAAAGAAATTTCAAAAAAATGCTAATTAGCTTCCACATCCAGCATTCCAGAGCACAGTAAAATAGTTCTGTCTAAGAAAGAGCTGCATTCCTGCTCTTTCAGCATTCTGCAGCATATGGATGAACAGCCAGGCTGAAGGCAGGCTTTGACAGATTTACTGATTTATGTACAAGGGGAAAAAAAAATTGCTGGTTGCTATTGGAAAAGTTCACATAAAGCACCAAACTGACAGATTGAACTGATTTCTGATAATGAACTGATAAAACAGAATGCCTGTTACAAAGTTGAAACAAAACTTCTTAACTCTTTGCTTATTTTATGTATCTCACATAGACAAAAGCGGTTTTTTGCAACATCTATTTTTTCAGTGGCACTTTGAAAGAGTGGATATAAAAACAATTCTGAACACATTTCAGGTGGACATGACAACAAAGCCTTAACACCAAAAAAAGTGGGCATTCACAGGTTTTATGCCACTGCTCGTAACTCATCTTCCATCTTTTGGCTATTGGCAAAACAACTCATTTCATTCCAGCCTGGCAATAACCAAAGTAATTAGAGTTTTCAAAAAACTGCTGTGTCCTTTTCTACAGCTTAATAACCAACCTTAATGTAATGTTTACATTATTGTAGGCTTCATCATGATCTGGCTATGCTGCAGTGCTCCCAAATCATTCTGAGAAACCATCTCCAACTTCAAGACTTCAACTTCACAGGAAATGTTAAAGAAAAAGCCAGAAGGAAGAACTCCAACAAAGAGAAGGCAAGAATCAGACTGGCTCAGCAGACAGGCCACCAGCTCCACAACCGCTCTTCCTCCCTTGCCCTTCTGCAGCACTGAGCGAATTCCTTGTCTACTTATTCAGGTGTTCACTTGTGCTATTGCTCACCTCCTTTTGAGAAATAGCTTTTTTTCTGCATGACATGTAAATGTAAAGTCTAAGAATGCATCAGACCTGGTAAGACATTTTGCTTTCAGAAGCTGCCTTCTGCTTGTAGGTACAGCCTTCACAACAATTTGTTGCAGAGCAACAATTACTGAGATTTGATTTCTCTGTCAAGTAACTATAGATATGTTACTATTTGAACATTCAACAATGGAGAACAAGCCAGAAAATACAACCTAGAGTTATCACCTCTGCCTTCACCCAAACTTCTCCAGAAAACAAACAAACAAAAAATACAACATTTTATTCCAGCAGCATTTAGCACATGCTTGGTATCAGATTCATAGGTTCAATAAGCAACTTACAGAACACAGCTCAGGTTGCTCTCCATTTTCTTTAATCAGGTAGCAACTAGCATTTTGCCAGTTTATGAAACAGTGCTACCCTTCTGACAAGGTAACCCACCCAGCTGCTCAAGGGAAGTGAGGTGACAGAACCATTTTGGATTTCAGTAAAGCTTTCAGTGCTGTCTTATCAGTATCCTTCTGGATCAAATGTCCAACACACAGCTGGATAAAAACATCATGTGATGGACTTCTTCATTAATGACCTGGTTGCAGGACTGGAAGGGATGCTGAGCAGGTTCACAGATAATACAACACTGGGAGGAGCTGTTGACTCCATTGAGGGCAGAGTGAACCTACAGAGAGACCTCCACAAATCAGAGAGCTGGGCAATCATCAACCGTGTGAATTTCAACTGGGGCAAGTGCTGGATTCTGTACCTGGGATGGAACAATCCTGGATGTACTGACAGATGGGGAATGAGATCCTGGAAAGAAGCACCAGGGAAAGGGACCTAGGGGTCCTGGTCAATGGAAAGTTGATAAACCAGCAGTGCCCTGTCAGCCAGGAAGGACATCTCTGTCCTGGGGACATCAGGCCCAGCATGGCCAGCCAGGCAAGGGAGGGGATTGTCCCCTCTGCTCTGGGCTGGGGCAGCCTCACCTGAAGTCCTGTGTGCTTAATACTTGTCTCTCTCAAGAAAATAATGAAGGAAATCAACAAAACTAAGTGTCTGTTCTAGTAAATCAACATTTACTGGCATCCTCTGCTAAAAGGATACTGAAAGGATGCTGCTGCATATTGTTTACATCAGAGTCAATGTAAATAAAAATATCTTTAAATACACATTGACACTTAAGACAGGTTTTTATTTGCAGACTAGAAATTGAATAAAAAAACCAAGAATCAAGAAAAATGACTGTGGCATACAAAGTAAAGAACTTATTAAGTCTATTTTCATCTATATATAAGAAAAACATCAAGATTCAAAGGACCACCAACACACCAATTCTGAGATAAACCAAAGGTACAAATGGTGTCTAAACAGGGAGAAATCTAATGAGTGACTTCACAGAGAAGTGATGCCCTTTCAGCCTAACATCCCTGGAGGACTCAGAGTGGTCAGAGGGGGAGTCTTATCCCTTAAGAAAGACCTGGGCAAGGTCTGCATGAACCAGCAGAAAGCATCACTGCGAGCTGGACACCTTGGTTATTTCACCTCACCCCTGGAGGTGAGTAGCACTTACACAGTTTAGCAGCAATCACGCCAAGTGTTTTGCAGTAGCATTCGTTACACGCTTGAAAGCACGGAAGAAAAATCATGACTCAGGAAAAAAGATAAGAAGCAGGCTTTCACAGTTAATGGGTGGTAATTTAATGCACAATAATCTCAGTTCATGATCACATATTTGAATTAAAATGAACTTTCAAGACAACAAATATTCTAAGAAATTTGCATTTTTAGCACAGAAACCAATGGAACTCAGAATTGTCACTAAATTGCAGAACTGGAAAATCCCATTTTTCTCACTGCAGGTGAACAGCAAAAACGTGGTCTTATTCTGAGGAATGTGACCATACAGTGGGAATTAAGAAAAATATTTTGGGCAAAACAGTGAGAGAAGTCTTTGTACACACTGGAAAATAAGGTTTCAAGACAGAAAAGGAGGCCAAATCCAAACCTGAAAATGGGAAGTTATAAACTTATTTTCAGATTAATTTTAAGGTGTCACTATCCAGCAAAAGTGGAAACATGGAACCAAATTCACATTTCATCTTTACAATGTTACATACAACTTTCCTCATTATTTACTCATAAAAGTGAAAAAGTAAAAATGGCATGCCAACAACGTAAGTAATTAAATGAATTCAAGCTTCACAACCTTTTTCCTGTTTGTAAAAAAAACACAAACCAAACAATCCAGGCTACCTAAGAAACCATGGAATCTCAATTTTTTTCTGATGTTCTCCAGCATTGCCATATCTCTCCCCTTTCCTGAATTTTTCACTAAAGTCAATTTTACTGTTCACAGACACAACTGTTGCCGCAGCACGAGGATTAGAGAAAACACGACCAACAGAACAAATAAGATATCCAAACAAGAAGCCTCCATATTTGTATTGGCTGTGTTCATACAGAGGTGTTCACATACCTCTAAGGAAAAGATCCTTTCAATCAAGCATATTTCATGGGAAGCCTTCTTATTCTTTACTCCTTCCATAAAAAAAATGTCTGTGTGTCACAGTTCTCAGCTTTATTACACAAGACCTTCCCTTTGCTGCAACTATGTCTCCAAGAAAGTCACTCTACTGATTTCTTACTGAAGTAAAATTGTTATTCCACCAAAGGCTGCCCAGTTTTGGCAGAAAAAATAGATCATTAAAACATTACAAATGTTTCCATAACAAGTTCTCTGCTCTTCACAAGTACATTATTAAATGGCCACATTGGACAGGTAGGGGCAAAAGCCAGTAATTCCAGCTACAGTTTTAGGCAGCTGATGTGATACAGATTGTAACCTGAAGCACTGCTAGGCTGGTGACATTTTGGTAAGGAACCATGATATAAAGAAGCAGTAAGCTGAAAACTATATTGATTAAATAAGGCAAGGGAAAAAATAAAAAGGAAACAGAGAAATGAGGAGGTGCCCAAAGAAACTGCAGAACTTGCATCCTCTTAACTCTTGTAGCTGAGATTTGTAGTATCATCCAATTACTTTGTTTTCTCTTACTGTGTTTCTTTTAGGTTTCTAACTTCTATTCAAGTGAGTAAACACTGCCGTTCTTTAAAAGCCATTTTACACACTTTTTCATTACTCAGAGGCTGTACAAAACAATATTAAGAAAATAAGATGAAAAAGCAGGATGGGCCAACAAACAGATTAAAAAAGGAATGGGCATCTCCAATTTTAATCCTATTTTAACTTTCATGTCTGGTGAACAATGAGAACTATCAGCTTTGGGCCTGGCAACTGCTGTATCAATGTCTGCTACCAGCATTAGCATTGAATCCCTCTGTGACTGTGGAACGCTTCAAGGACTTTAACAATGGTTATAGCCTTTAATTTTTGCCTGCAACTGTATGATTAAGTTTAATAAAACTGTGGTCTATACTGTGACTCACATTCCCGTGTCATCATGAACATTTGTTGCACTAGGCACACAACATGCCCATCTCATATGTGGAAAATTAGGGTAACATTTCACTCTCACAGCACTCCCTTATTGCAAAGCATTGCAATACAGAAGAACATTTTGAGAATAAAACTGAAAGTGTTTATAAAGCACTTGGAGATTCTTGGATAAAAGATATTATAATTAAAAATTAAATTACTCTAAACTAGTGGGAGGCTTTTTGCACCTTTCCCTACCAGAGCTCACGCCCCCACACACAGCACCACTGCTACAATGCTCCTGCAGAGACAGAATTGAAGCTCATTCCAAAGTTCAAGCCTGCCTGAAGTTACAAATCTGAAACTCTTGCAGCTAAGGATATTCAGCTCTTTCAGGCAACTAAGACTGAAACACACAAAATCTGAAGCTTTCTGCCTTCATTAGATGAGGGATCAATGTGGTAACCCTTCAGTGAGCTTAGAATGTATTGCTACCATAACTTTTTAATAATTCTAAACAATAAACACCTACAGAAAAAATATCATGAATAAGCAGTAAGAAAAGTTACAGAGGCATTCAAATAAAAAAAATTGTGAGCACCTGTTCACAAGATTTTTCTTATCACCTGGCACTTTTATTACTTGTGAGTCAAGTTAAAAAAGCCCAGAAAGCTTTGCTGAAATAATTCTTCATGTATACAGCAATCATTTCAGACAACAGAAGAGCTATATTTCACATTTTAAAGCCCACCACATCTGAAGCACTATACACACATTGTAATGGTCTCTACACCGAAAGTAAAAAGGTTTTAAGGCAGCACTGACATCAACAATTTATTACACAGCTACCTATATGTATATTATGTTTTGTATTAAAAAGACACAACTCTAAAATAAGACTCTTGGCATTACTGAACATCGGGAGGACAGCAATAACCATAAAAATAAAAGTTACACACAACAGCTGTTGCATAATTTGGAAGCATCAAAAGTTATCCCTCAATTGCTTTTACCATGGAAAGAGGTGTCTGGAAAAAAACCAACTTCAGAATCAGTGCAGTGAAGACCCCACAGGCAACTGAAAGGGGAAGTTGATCTTCCACATTTTTACTAGAATTACACACTGGTTTGGAAGAGACCTTCAAAGGTTATCTGGCCTAATCCCTTTGCAATGAGGGAGGAATATCTTCAACCAGATCAGATTGCTCAGATTCCATCCAATCTGGCCTAGACTATTTCCAGGGATGAGGGTATCCACAACTTTCCTGGGCAACCTGTTCTGCTGTTTCAACACCCTGACAGTATCTATTCCTTATATACAACCTAAATCAAAGTTCTTTTAGCTTAAAGCCATTACCCCTTGTCCTATCACAACACATCCTGTTCAAAAGCTGGTCCCCATTGCTCCTCAGGCCTCCATTCTGTACTGAAAAGCTGCAATGAGGTGCCCCTGGAGACTTCTCTTCTCCAGACTGAACAACCCCAGCTCTCTCAGCCTGGCACCACACCAAAGAATGTTCCAGCCTTCTGAGCATCTCTGTGGTCTCCTCTGGACTTGCTCCAACAGGTTCCTGTCCTGCCTGTGTTGGGGGTCTCAGAGCTGCACACTGCACACAACACTCCAGGGTGGCATCTCCCACAAGAGTAGAGCAGAAGCTCAAAGCCAGGGCAATGACTTGCAAGCATCATGATACCTAGGGAGTAACAGATACATACGGCACACATTTAGGTAACTCCACTGGATACCTGGTTATGAAGCATCCTTCAAAGGTGGCAAGTGTTCATAAATCCATGTTTGACAAGGCGGAAAAAAAAAAAAATCAAAAAATCCACCCAAGATAGAAGACAATGATTTACATCAGTCAGCTGGTAAGACTTCAGCACATAAAACTGTGGCAGTTCTAATCAGCCTTTTTTTCCCCCTCCTATTGAACATCCCAAACTTGCAGAAGAACCTTCAGCTTTTCTACAGCCAAGTTTTGGGCAGACAGTCTCCTTTCTTTTTGGTTAGGCAAGACAGAACTGCTTGTCTTTATAATCTCTATTGACAAGAGAAACCTACCCTGAAAAAAGCTAAAGCATCCCTTCCCAACAGCCTTCTAAATGTTGCATACAACAGGGTAAGTAAGCTGCTGTGCTGAATACAGAACTAAAAAAACCCCAACCAAACCCATATATGTCATTTACAATTACATAACATTACATTCCGTCTCAAAAAAAACCCCCCCAAAAACTCAGAAGAACAAACTAACAAAAAAACACTTCACATAAAAACCTGGCAGATTTTACTAATATAATTTCCCTCCCTTTGCCATCTAAATAGGAATGACAAGTAGTAAAAAACAGCAATTGTTTCAAAACATGTATAATTTTGACATATTAACACTTGACAGCATCAAAAAACAAGCTGGATTGGAAGGGATCTTTAAAGGACATCTGGTCCAACCCCCCTGCCGTGGGCAGGGGCATCTTTCACTGGATCTGGTTGCTCAATAGACTTCCCTATTTTAAGCATTAAATTCTCTCCTAGCCTTGACTGGGTCTCTCATGCTTTTTCAGAGCGTATTATTGCTGCCAGTGGTTGCATAAGAGAATTACTGAGATTTTCAGAATTGCCAGCAGAAGTAAAAAAACCCATAACCTTAGGAACAAAATAGAAATTCAATTATCTGCAACTCTTCCCAGATATACTATTTTTCACAAGCAATAACCTGGAAATATTTTTAATTTTAAGACCCACCCTCTAAAAACAAAACTCCATTAAAAAATGTATTATGTATTTGTACAGCTTCAGGTATTTTTAAATCTACAACTCACTTCCTACAACATCTATCAGATAAAAACCAGACAAATAATATAAGGGGCCTGGTGCATTTTTAAAGTTCCTATCACCTTCTGCTAAAAAAAAAAAAAACAAGAGGAAAGCTCAGTTAGGCTCCAAAGAGAGCTCTGAGAGTCTGAGGCAGGCCCTCTAGCAGCGAGATTATGTGATTATTTCTGGATGCCGCAGTCATGTGGCTGCACAGCAAAGCTTTTGTCGGAAACATGACACAATCCCATCGCGCTCAAACTGCTGGCAGCAACTCGCCCCAGTGCATTTCCCTAAAACACACCCACAGCCACAGGAAAAAAAGAAAGAAAAGCTTCTCAGTGCTACAGCCTCAACTGATCAGGGGGGTTTTTATTCCCTCTTGCGGTAAATCTAGAGGCTCCTCTCATTTTTCACTGGGCATCATTTCATGATTATCTACCCCAAAAGGCATCTACCTGGGTATTGCATTTATTCAGTGTTAGTCCTTCTACCAGACAGGTATGTTTTTCAAACACCGTCATACAGTCTCTCATCGCACTTTTCAGAAAAACACCAAACTTGCTACAAATATTTTACTGGATTACATCTCAAAGATCAACTCATTGTTTAGCTTTATTACACTAATTGTGCCTCTCAAGCTGTCTTAAACTCAGAATATTTCCACATTCAAGTGCAACAGTTAAAGTATATATGAAATGCTAGCCTCTAGGTAGGACAACCTCAATAAAAACTCAGTACAAAATTCAGTACCTTAAATGTTAAATAACGAAACATTTTTATAATAGAACAGACTGTGGAAATTCGTGTATTTGTCTCCTATCACATGACTCATCAGTAGTTTGCTTTTATCTATAAATATGAGATACTCACTGCCAGGTACATGGAGTACTGGAAAAGACAATGTAATTACCTGACTTCAGGATAATAGGCATTTGACCATTAAAAAAAATCAAATCTTGTAATTCAGTACTTGCATGAGGTGTTTTTGCAGCACTTAAGCAGAAGTACTCCAGAATACCTGGAAAAGAAACTCCCATTCCAAGATTCAAACTCACTTAAACCACCTCAGGAGTGAGCTTTCCTGTGTCTATGAACACAGCTCACTCATTTGCTGTGGAACTCAAGGCAATGCAAAGGCAGAGTTCAACCACAGCCACTACAGCCCTACTACAAGAAAGTTCCTCAATTCTGGCTGTATTCCACCAGTGAGGCTCCAGGCTGGAAGTGGAGTCAGGAGGCATTTACAGTCAGAACTGTAATTCTAACACAGAACTTATATTCCAGCCTTTGCCAATTACTGCAATAAAAGTTTGTCATATTAGCAAGATATGTTCTTTGCCCTGTTTGTGTGCACCAAATTGAAGGCCATACCCTGCACCAGCTCAACTCTTTCCCTCAAAACCTCCCCAAAGTTTTTACAAGGGTTTTTTTTTTTTTCCCCTGGTATTTGTTAAAACCACAAGGTGTGTGATTTTTTTCCACCACAGACAATATCCCCAGGACATCAAGGCTTTGCTGGTGTACCTGGCTGAACTCAGTGCTTGTCTGCATGCAGCAGCTCAGAATAGCACAGGGGGTGAGGCAGAGTTTAATGCACATTCCACTACGGCTGAACACAGGAGCAGCAATTCAGGTTTTTTCCTTGGGAACACACTAAATGAGCCGAGCTGTAACATGCAATTCGTTAATGACTTCAAAAGTTAAAACCTCTCAAGTTAAAAATATGCAACAAAAAGCTTTTTTTTTTTGACCATTTACAATAAACCACAAAGTAATAAAAATATTTTTAAAACAGACTCATGCAGTTTGGAGAAACACTTTTTTCCCTGTAAGCTGAAATAATACTTGAGAAGGGAAGAGAAAAAAACTGGTAGGATGAAAACCAAGACTGCTGAATTTTGAGAGAAGTGACCACTTTTATTGACATGTCATTAAATATAAAGGTTCCCTTAACATTTTAGGATAGACTGTGTTCTTAAATCTAAAACTTTTCCTATGCATTGCAACTGATTCCCACATTATCTTAATTCTTACACCTTCCAAGATTTTTCTCTCACTATAATTACATAAGTAAACTAAAGCTTCTTTGTATCATTTCCTTACTTGCTGCTAGTACCTTCCTAAGGTGTCAAACAGAGTTTAGATATTTACTGTGCATTTCAAAGGCTTTCAACTCAGAGTACAACATCCAAATCCACTGACAGGACACTCTGTAAAACTCATTCTGAACTGAAATACAGATTTGAAGATACAGTCTCTCAAAGCAGGTTACCACAGAGTCTCAGGCAGAACATTTCCAGAGAGGGAGAACTAATGCTGACTAATGGCATAAATACCATTTTGAAAGAAAAAGACAAAGAGCAGGTGGGACAACCTAAGCTGTTTTTCAGGGCTGGTTATCAAGATTCTTCTCAGCATCCTAAGGTGCTCTCATTATACACACCTTGAAAAAAAAAAATTACAGCATTAATAAACCTGCCAGAGATTACAGATTGAGAAGCGAATTTTTTTTTCATCGATATGTAAAATGTATTGATAGTAAACAGCTGAAACAGACGAAAAATATTTATGGTGTTGTTTAGCTATTATGGACTCATCTGATGAGCAGATCAGTTCTGTGTGACTCTCAGCCCTTCCCACAGCTCATCAGAGCCCTGTAACTGCCCTGTTTGCCAACCAGTAACAGACAGTATAAAACGAAACCAAACAAGTTTATTTCAGACTTCCTTTTCTCACTTTCAGTAATTTCTCTTGACTTTGCTTCTGCCAGATTAATTCAGCCATTTAAGTCCTGGACTTCATGGCTATAGACTGCATTTACATCTTGTAAACATACAATTTTAACATCACTGAGTGTCTCTAATTACGCTGATATGTAGCAATATGATACAAGTGTCCCAAGTAAAACCTGATGAAGCTGCATGTGGTTCATTTTAATGGGAATTTGAACAGAACATTGAAATGTATCAAGTATCCTATTTAACTCAGGTGTTAAGATACTGAATGAAGATGAACTGCATTCTGCATTAAACACTTATCTGATGACCTAGTAATTTTATTTACTGTTGAACCTGCTCACCAACTTTAACTTTTAATTTTTCCCATATTAAAGTAGAAGGTTTGATACATCTGTTTATAGCTTAATGCATTTGCTTACCCATGCAGAAAAAGAGCTCTGCAGTCAGATTATATCAATTTGCTCACAACACAAAGTCTGTAATTAATAATTCCCTACACTGACAAGTCAATACAGCAATCTTCCATTCTGTAACCCTCACTCTGTAAATACAGATTACGAAGACACAGCATTCTAAAGAAACAAACTCCAAATCCTCAAGCAAGTCTCTCCGTTTGTTTACTCATTCAGCTGAGCACAAAACAGTCTGACAGTCACCAAGTGACATCTGCTCACTACATAAACCCTTTCAAAAAGCAACAGGAGATACCACTAGCATAAACTCCCTCTGAAGAAACAAAAACAAACTGAAACCAAACTAAGAAGCCTTACTTCATTCTTTTCTTTCCAGAGAACTTCGTCTAAAATCCTGTCTTACACCTTCAACACCACCACCTGATCGGGGCTGGGGAGCATGAAACAAGTGATCACCCATATTGGTTTCTATCCCATGCATCCTAACCTGCTACACCAACCCCCTAAGCATGCTTAAATATCCTTTATCTTGAAACTCTCCTGGTAAACCCCCACCTCGGAGCAGCAGACTACATCATCTTACTTCATAGAATTGGTCTGGCCTCCTATGCATCCTCAATTTGCTTTTTGAGTCTACTCAGCGCCAGTTGTCCAGTGAGGGAGTTTGAAGTGAGTTGATTCCAGACAGCTGCTGAACACTCACCTGGCATTAACCCACTAACCCCTCCCATGGGATGTAGTGAAAAAGAGAAGCAAGGTAAAAAGACCCACGGATCAAGATGAGTTTAATAACAGTTTAATAACAGCATAAAGGAATTAATTCACTACTCTGAAGAGGTGTGCAGCGGCTTCCTGGGAAGAGGAACCTCAGCACTGCTAACACTTGGCTGTGAGGACGTATCATAGCCAGAAACATCCTCTTGCTCCTCTTTCCCCTGACTTTTCACTAGTGAGCACAGCATCATGTGGCATGGCACATAACATCCCTTTGGTCAGCTGAGGTCAGCTGCCCTGGCTGTGTCTCCTCACAACCTCATGGCCAGCACTGTTTTAGCCACCAGTGTGAGACGCAGGTCCACAACTGCTATGCAGACAGAAAACTTCATAATACCACCCCAGCCAGACCCAGCACAGCGTTATTATGAGATTTCTCTGAGATTCCTACTGTAAGACTTTCTTCTTCAGTCCCAGGATCCTGGCTACAAAATTACTTCCCATTACTATCCTGAAAAACAAAAGAACAGGATGAGGACCTTGAAAAGGGTCTCCTCATCTTGACAGGCATTTTCAGACAATTTCTAACATGTTCACTGTACATAACTTCCTCAGCTAGAAGTCAGTGACAGATGCTTGAAGCCCAATTCATGTCTTGCCCACCACAGACCAGAGGACCACGAATGGCAGAGGAAGGCATGAGACAAAAAGGCTCACAGGAGCGACCTATGACTTGCAACATGTAGGGTTTCTTTTGTTTGAGGAATTTGTTGCTTGGTTAGCTTAAAAAAACCCCTACAAAACCATACAGCAAATTCATCACAAGACACATAGGTATTACCAGGCAGAAAGCAGAAGAGGAACATGTGCCTTTTTCTTTTTTTTCTTTTTTTTTTAAATCTTAATGCTTCCTCTTTGGGCAGCAAGAGTACCCCAAATGTGTATTAATCTGGTTCCCCTGGTACTCATTGATGCTGCACTCAAAATGCTGTAAACAGTTTGCACAAGCATTTCTTGGCTGGAGGAAGTAAATACTTGACAGTCTGATACACAGTCAGTCTGATTTGGTTAAGCACAGGTTACTCAAAACCATTTTGTCACTCACATTCAATTACCCTGAATGCAGTTACCGTCTCTAAGGACCTGTTGAATAGCAGATATTCTAAACTTGTGTTCAGTACTGAAGCTATGTGTTAGTGCTTGCTTCATAAGAGAAGGAATGCAGAGAATCAGCCATCTGTAAATTCAAATTCAGAGTTTTGCATATATTTTAAAGAGTCACCTTATTGAGACTGTCTCCATAAGTTAATACAAAAAAAAAAAAAAAAAACAACCAAAACTTGGAAGACTTTAGGCACCATCTAAGATCAGATTTAATGAACATTTTACTACAAATCTGGGAGAGATTCAAATTTCAAATGAACCACACTGTCTATTGCTAATATTCAAGTTAAACTACAATATTTACACTCAAGATTTTGCAATCAGCTGCCATGCAGCTAATTCCCATGATTTTTAATTCAAGTGGATTTGGAAGAGAATTCTTCCATCCAAATTGACAATTATCTGTTACATAAACTAACCAACTTTAGGCAGGTTTCATTATGATGGACACTAAAGGTGATGAAAAAGCAGAGCTTCCTGATTTTTTATAATGTACCTTTGCATCTTTTGTTTTCTTCCACAGAACTGTGAAACCCCAAAGAAGACAAACTGTAAGATGACAGGACATCATTCTAAATAAACTTTGTCAGGATGCTTTTTCTTTGTTAAATTCTGCTTAGCTAATGACAACCAATTCCCCACCATTTCTTCCTTAAGCCATTACCATAATAAAACTTGGTGACATTTAGCACCAAGGAAACCCATCTGCTAATACATGGACAGCTAGTATCTTTGACAGCCTAATTTTCATCAAGGATAGGAGAAGAAATGATCTCCTGCTAACACTACATCTATCACAAATGAGATCAGCCTGTGCTTTTCATTATTCAACATGGATTACATTTGGAAAGGAGAATGTACTGCTGCATTAATACATCTCATTGTGCAAAACATCGTTTGCAATTGTACAAGTTTGAAGGCAGAAAGAAGTACATAAGGGAAAGGGATTTCTTTAGGGAAATCAGGAAATGACTGAAGGATGACTCAAACTGATGAACTCAGATTTGTAACTTTCTTCTTATGTATGAATTAGATTTGTAACTTTCTTCTTATGTATAAATCAAAATAGACAATTCAAATTTCAGTTGTATGTTTAAATATCTGGAAGAGAGGAAGATAAAAACCTGGAAGAGACGAAGATACACATTGTAGTCTGTAACAACTGACCATCATCCTAGCACTGTATGTTTACAAACTCCAAAGACACTATAAAGGTTACAGTAGAAAAGACAAATCTTCACAGAAGTGATAGCAAAGCCCCAGAGCTGAGTTTGTATATACAAAGATAAGAGCTATGTAAATTCCATATGGTTCTATAGAGACAACAAAAAAACATATTAAGAAGTGAAAGAAAATAGATTTATTGCACATTCTGTCATACTGCTGCCATAGGAGGCTGAGCACCCCCATTCTGCTTCACCCAACTCTGGGGTAGGGGCAGTGTCAAGCTCCCCTTCACATCCACTGAGCATCCTGTGACTCCCACAAGAACATCACATGCATTAAGAACAAAATAAAACACCCCAAAGAACACCAAAATAAAACCAACAACAACAACAAAAACCTCATAAAACATCAGCAAATCTAGCAAACAGAAAAGGATGAAAGATTTCACATCTCCCTCCTCAGCTCCACATACAGATCCCTGAATATATCTACGAGGAACATGTTAACTAAATAAATTTATTCATGTTACCATAGATTTTGGAAAATCTTGCTTCCTAAATCATAACTATTCTTTCCCCTCATTCATCAATACCATTATTACCATACTTCAATTACAAAATTATCTGCAGCTCATTTTCAAGGTACCAAGTATTCAGTATTTGAGAATACTGACCTAAGTCTTGGTTATATTGAAACAGGAACAAATAACACACTATAAAAAGTATAGTCATACAGAAAGAGGCTATTTCAGTGCAAATATGTGATTAACAGCTTATTTTGTTTGCAGGCTACTGTACCCTGAGGCTTCTGCATAAGTTGCTGCTGAACTTCCATGTCACCCCTTAGTAAGTTTTACCTTGCATTTCAATGCATTGTGCCAGAACTCACAATGAGCCAAGTAAAAATACTGTGCTGCTTTATAAATCAGTTCTTCACGGACAACAGAGGCAATAAAAGCCCACTAAGAAAACTGATGTGAGGATAAATGCATTTTAAAAAGCCCAAACACCTTTAAACCCCCTTTAAAGGGACCACAGACAACACAAATTCATATTACTCAGTTCAACTTCAGGATCATTCTTCATGCCTATTCACAAGAAAAAACCCTAATAAAGAACAGCTGAGATCTCTTCTGTCTTTTCTTACAGCCTCAGTAGACACTAAAGAACACAAAGTACTTTTACACAAAATCCCTATACCTCTTTCCACAGAAAGAAAATATAAGAGAAAGGGTAACTGCAGAAAATATGACGTATTCAAGTAGTGTAAAGAAGGGAATAAAACCAAAACCAAACTAACTTCTGATGAAAGTATTTCTGTTCTCTTGGAGCCTCTGTACTTACATTCACTTAAACCCTCCGGTCTTTTTTCAATCTTGACAAGAGACTTGCTTTAGTGGCTGACACTCCACAAAACACCTCCAGAATAAAGGATATGTATCAGGATGGTAAATGTCATTAAAGTAAAATAGAAGGATGAGAGCGAAAACAGGAAAATATTTCTAGGCAATTTTGGTACTAAATTGTTCAAGTGAAATTTTCCATTCTTTAAGTCACCAACTGTTTTGCATTCCTCCTTAGACATCTTATCCCTTCTCTCACACAACAGTTTCTTTAGATTAGCAATATACAAAAAGGTTAAGAAAAAAATTAGTATCCTTAGTGCCCTGAAAATATTTTGATATAAAAATTTTAAAAACCCAAACCATGCTGTTCTATTTGGAATTTCTTTTAGTCCAGTAATAAACAGAGTTCTTGAAATTATCCATATGCCAGTATGGTATAGAATAGTAGAACTGAGTAGTTTTTAAATAAATATACTCTAGGCTTGTATTTCCAAAGTTGTAATTAACTGAAACACTGACAATTTTTATGACTGACATCACTGTCAGACTTGATTTATATTCCAAAAGTCTCCCAGTAGCTATGGACATGCAAACCATTTTACTTATTCAAGTATATGCATTAATCTGGATTTATGTGAACTAGGCATAGGGAACAATCACTTGTAGGTTCAAAACAAAGATATTCATTTTGCTACTCTACTTTGTGATGTCTGTAAGATACATGTCCCTCACTGAAGAGTTAAATATTCTCCTATTTCATATTCTTACATAATTACCAGATAATAATTACTGGAGTTTATTAGAATTTGGGTACTTTTTCCTAAATGTACTGTTACTCTAGCAAATGCTGACATTGATTTTTTGGTGCATGTTCTCACTGAATAGCATGTCAAATATGCCATTTGAGCTTTTAAATTTCTAGCCTTACAGTTTAAATTACTGGCCTTCAAAAGCCTCCATGTGGATTTATAAGTGCTGTCTGAAGAATTCACTTGAGCAGCTTTAAAATACTCAGAAGGAGACAGCACAACATCTGTCCCTGACAAGCTGCTGAAAACCAGGCAGGAAGCCAAGCACTCCCCAAAGTTCCAGCCCAGCAAAATCAGGCAGGCTTGAACAGCTGCAAAGCAAGAACTGCTTTTAACAGTAAATCAAAGAAATCAAAGCTTGTGATAAGCATGCAGCAGTTGTTCCTTGAAGTTAACCAAAGAAATGAGAGGTACAGCTTAACTGGCCCATATCAACGTATTACAGTTTATTACTATTTTACTGATGAAGTTGTTTGTGTCTTTTAAAATGACATTAGATTTAAATTACAGGGAAGGCTTCATTGCTTTGCAAAGCTAAACAAATCCCCCTCTGAGGACTTTACTATGCAAACTCACAGGAGAAAATTGAGGGACCAGAAAAGCAGAAGAAGAAAAAACACCACAAATTAGACTTAGGATGGTTTTGTTCATTAGGTTCATGTCCCGAGCCTTCCCATAGATTTCAACTCTTTTAGGGGTTTGTTTTGCTCTTATGGAAACAAGAATAAAAATTGTAACAGTGCAAACTACAGAACACAGAGTGAGAAATGCTTGGAAGGTCAAATGGAGATAAGCAGAGGTCCGAAGAGGTGAAAGAAAGGTAGATAGTGGTAATTCTGAAAGTGGAATTCTAAAAGGAAATTCTAGAAGAAGCTTAACTCCTGGTGAAAGCAGAAAGATAAAAATGAACAAACAAGAAAACCAATCTGTTTTATTACTTAAAAGACTGCCAATGTTTCAAGAAGAGAATAAAAACATCAACTCTTTCAAGATCAAAAAGAAAACTCAAAAGGCTTTTTCTAGCAATAAGCAACAAGTAGCATGGGTTTGAACATGTTGCATTTAAAAAAAATTGAATTCTTGAGCTACAAAATAAATCTTGAGCAAAATTTCACCTGAACACATGCAGTCCCATGTTTCGAGTCACTCAAAAAAAGCGTTCATCTACACGCTTTTTCTTCTGTATAGTAGATCTATCTACATTTTTCCTTTTTCTGCCTTCTTCCAGAAGGCTACCAAATCATGCAGGGCTGAATCCAAGGGAAAAAAAAATTAAGTCACACAATCTTCACCTGCTGTTGGAACCCTGGGCAGCCTTCTGGTTTTATGCATGACATATTAGGCAGCATGACAGTCAAGGGATGATGCACAGGAAAGGCTCAGGGTCACTGGGATTTCCAGGAGCTGCCACAGTACAGGTGAGCCTGCCCCAGGTCAGCTGCACGGCTGGCACCACCACACAGGGTCAGCTGCACGGCTGGCACCACCACACAGGGTCAGCTGCACAGCTGGTACCACCACGCAGGGTCAGCAAGAACAGCTACCACAGCCCAGGCAAACAGGAGTGCGAAGCAGAAGCCAGGTGAGCGACCCTGAGATCCAAAGTGCAGGACACAGGAAGACTGCAAATCTACAAACCTGAGTCTGTGGAAGAAGCTCAGGCTGGGAAGAGCAGAGGGAGGAACTGAAGACCCCTGGGCTGTTGACAAGTGCAGTGGACAGGTTGGGCAACTTTAATTAGTAGAACCATATAATAAAGTACTTTTCAGACACACATTCTGACTTCCCATTGATTTCCTGGTGTTTTCCAAGCAGTAACAGAGCCCTGTCCCATTACTTGTCCATGCTGCAGTAATAGGGTGAAGTGAGGTTTTCAAACTGGTGCTTCCAAAATGCAAATGCCTAGTGACAGGCAGCATGCTCAGAAGGAACCTGTATGCAGTAATTACCTTCCCCATCAGTCTAAAATAAATCAAGCATTATCCTTCAAAAATCATACAAGCCCACCAACTTTTGTTGCTCTTTTTTGTTCTTGTTACCTTTCATTTTTTTTTTTTAAGATTCTGTGATACTTAAAAGGCTGCTTCAATGTTGCTCTCAATATTCTTCCTTGGTTTTACTTTCATCATGAAAGTTTGTGATTGAAAATTTCATACCCACTCTTGTCTGGGTATTTGAGTAAGGGAAAACTAGCTAAATTTTACTCTATACCATTTAAAATATGAAAGGAGAGCCCTGCCCAAGCTTACTGACAGCTTGCAGAAAAGTAGAATTACCAGATAATCAGAAGGACACAGGAATGATTTCACATTAAATATAAGAATTATCTCATTTAACTTGTGGCTGCCATGCAATGATGTGCTGGAGAATAACTCTCTGAACATCATTCACATTCAAGTCAAATTCTTTGTCTTAGAGTGCCATGGGAAACAACACAGCCTTGAAGCACCACAGTGAAAATAAATATAGCATCCACAGCTTTCCCTGTAATACAGCAGATATTGACAAACTAATTTTTTCCATTATTCTTCACAGGCTTTGCACTTAATCTATTTTTTAACTTCAGTTGCTCTAGGAACCAGGCCTATACCAAAGCTGAGAAAGAACTGAAGACACAATAGGCAGCCTTCAATCCTGCTCAGAGAAAACACAAGCTAAAATGTTCTTAAAAATATCCCAGAATTAATACTGGAAGTTTCTTTGGTAAAGTAAGGTTTAAATAGCACGTTTTCCTTCACTGGCAGCCACATACAATGTGACACTCCAACTGTACATACAAAGTACCAGTTAGGACATTTTTTTCATTTAGCTCTAACTAAAATTACAATAAACATGATTTTATAAATTGCTTTAGAAAGTTGCAATTAGACTATTCAAACACCATACTAAAGCAACATAACCAAACAAACTCCACAAAACTAGTAAATTTCACAAATAATAACTCATCTAAGATTAGAAAAGGGGACTTTTTCTCCAGCCCATACTGCTGCTGGTTTTAGAAATTCTGTATTAGATTTTCAGGGACTGGTGGAAGGAGTGACTGAGTGAGTAAACAGAAACCACAGAGAAATATTTGTAAGACAATTCTCACGTAAAAACACAGGTGTGGCACTAGGGATAAGGACACCTGGGATCAATGGTCTGCAATGTACACAAAGAGCTCACACTCAGCTGCTGTGCTTTGCTACCTTTGGGTTTAGGCTTGATGGGAACTTATGACTTATTTATTTATCCATCAGAGCACCTAAACCCTTGTCCATGCATGAAACATGATTAACCATCCCCATCTATCATCAGCTTGAGCCTCCAAAACCTGGTACAAACCACCATATTGGTAGAACTACAAAGCAGCTTGTCTGGTTCTTTTGAAACAGCATTAAACAAAATTACTTGGACTTGGAAATGAGTGTGGCTTCTACAAACTACATTATGGTGGTATCTGAAAACCAGTATTACCAGTAAGATACAAGATGCTACAGAATCTTACTGTTCCAAAGAAAAAGAAAAAAGAAACCAAAAAAACACAAACACAAAACTTCATTAATATATTTAGCTAGACTTGGGGAGATGAAAAGGGCTAAGATAAAGTTCCTACTCAGACGCCCGGGCTCCACAAGTGTTTTGTGTTTATTTATTTAAGTAAAAGGAAAGAAGCAAAATAAGGTCTCATCTTATTCCGAAGATCTGCCAGCAGATGCCTGCAGCATTCCCTTTGCCCTGAGCTTCACCCAGGTGATGTTTCATAACTCTGGTTATGAAAACACGGAATAAATTCCCTCTCCCAGCCAACAGTACGTGTTCTCATCTCTCACCTCTCCAGGATGTCCTTTTCTCTCCCACCTTACTGTCCACCTCAACACTGCTGTGCATTGATCTGAACTTTCTGAGTATTTATTTGGAGAGAGAAAGAGCTTTAGGATTTTCACATATAAACAGGGGAACAAGATATGCCTAGCATGCTAATTAATCCCAGAAGCAGTTTAGCTACAGACAAGGTTTTTATGATCAGACTGCAAGAGAAAAAAAAACAACGAGGAGGTCTTGTCAGGGAGCAGCAGGGAGGAAAGCAAAGAACACAAGCTAGATATTACTGTCCAGCTGCTGAGCTGACCTTTCAATATTAAACAAAACCTCCTACATATGCTGGAATTAGGTGGGGTAGGTGGTTCAGGCAGGAAAACAAAGAAAATTAAGGAAGTAACTTATGTGCATGCTATATTATGGAAAAGGGAGACAGTGGAAAGCAGCTCCATTTAAGTATACATGGTCACAGTAACCAATACAGGTGCTTAGAGTGAATCTCTAAATAAAATAAATTTTTAAAAATTGAAGAATGAAATTAATGGTGAATTAATTCAAAGACAAATACGGCAGCAGTCTGCTCAATGTGTACAGGAACACTGTATCATGCTGATCCTAAGTCAAAAGCATTTGGGAAAAAGAACAGACAGATTAGAGGCAAAGTCTGTGCAGGGTCTGAAATGGCACAGCCAAGAGAACTGGGGGAGAAAATCAGGGTGGATGGTGGGACTGTCCAAGGAAAGACCAAGAAACATGGCAGGCAAGAACAAAGGTAGAAAAACACTAGGAGGTACTGGACACATGTTGAACTTGAACTGAAATGCTCAAGAAGGTTTTTTTTTTGGTGTAGTGAGTTAATGCACTCACCCTCTACCCAGGACAGAGAAAACTACAGGGAACAAACAACGAAAGCAAGGACATCATCTTCCTTTCTAGGTCACCCCCAGCATTCCCATCCAGCACGGTGTCATCATGTTGCAGCGACACTTGGAGACATCTCCCAAATCTGAGCTCTAGATCTCTCTGAAGGTGGCACAGCTGCCTGTCACCTCTCTGTTAATGGGGCTCTCACCTGCAAAAGCTACCGGCAACTTCTGCATCCTCCCTGAGCCAGCCAGACTTTGGGATGGGAAGGGGCCTTCTCTGATGCCTCTCCCAGCAACAAAGGGCTCAGGGCAGGTGTCAGCACCACGTTCTCCTGCAAAACAGGCTCTCTCCAGCATTTCACCTACATTTACATCAAGAAACTTTAAACCGCATTTTTAGAGTGACTTGAGCTGTTAAACAAATAGAGTAAAACAAAAAATAAAAGGTGTAAGACAGGCAGGGTTTTTTAATACAGTGAAATTTCCTCTTCATAGCCGGGTGTAGTGTGCCAAGTTTACTTTTAAAATCCCTTCAGGGCTAAGCTGCAGAAAATAGAGCTTTGCAGATAAGAATACCACTAGTTCCTTTAAAGGTGAATGCAAGAAGCTGTGTACTATCAGGAACCACATACAAAAAAATACAGAAGACACAAAATCATTTTACCATTAGAAAAAATGTGCTGTCCAAAAAACCTAACACTGCCTTACACTATAGAGTACCTACCACACTATCTGCCAGCACTAAGGGAATTTCAGGAATATTTCTATTATAATACTGATGTTTTCAATTTATCTCAACTCTCCAGAGCAAGCTTACAAATCAATATTTTTCAAAGAGTATCACTCACATAAATATTCCTCACCCCTCAAAATGAAAATGTTTAAACTAAAGTTAGGTTAAAACAAGTGAGAAAGAAAAAAAACCCCCTTTTCTCACAAAGAAAAATCTTGAAATGTAAAACAATTACAAGCAGTTCTAGTCATGATTCTGAACTGCAAAAGATCAAGTTTGGCATGTTAATATCTACCTCTGGGAAAGCCAAGAGACAAGCAAATTGCTCCATAAGCATCTTGATCTTATTGCTGGCTATGATGATTTTATGACAAGTTACTGTAACTGTGTACTTTTAAAAAGCACAGAAGCTACTGTGAAGCTGTAATATTCACTGTAGCATTTACAATATTCTGGAACTTTCATAGTCACATTGCACCTGCAAGGAAAAGCCTGCCTGGCATTTGGACTTTACCAAACCCACTACATTTCAAATGTTCACTTTTAGGGTATTGTTCCTGTTAAACATTCCAGTTTCCTTAAAGATGTTTCTATGAAATTTAAACCCTTTAAACAATAACTAGCAGAAGGCTTTTGTCACAAAATTTAAAAAAAAAAAATCAGCATATATCAGAACTAGAATTAATTCTGATAATAAGAATTACTAAGAATTATTAATTCAGAACTAATTAATTCCTGAATACTTTAGAGAACTACGTTTAATTGATAAAAAATAAAGTGTAAGCCTTAACACATCAAGCAAAGGTTTTCAGAAGAGATAACTCAGGAAACCTTTACTACTTACAGTTAATGTCTGACATCTTTAAAAAGGCTTTATTTCATATCAAGATTAGCACTTACATGAGAGAATATGACCTTTAAGGGAAAGTCAGACATGTAACATTAATATACCTGGATTCTCACAATCCTTTTTAATCTCCTCACCTATTCACTGGACTAGAAGTTCTTTTTTCAGATCCTCTCACAGTAATTGATAAACAAAAGCAAAGTGAAAAGCAAGCATCCAGAAATCTTCACATTTTCTCATAAAAGTGACCATTACAGTTTTCAGGAAAACAAGGGGAAAAAAGTACTTTCAAGCCATTCTGTATATTATCTCAGAATCATTCAAAATGCTGTTTTAATGAATACTTGCAATGCAAACATAATTCTATTTGTCTTAGTTCCTATTGTCATAGTAATGTCAAGGCCTTTAAAAAATACTTGGAGTCTGCCAACTTTTACCAAGCTTTTACCTGAAAGGAGGTAAAAGCTTGGTAAAAGCTTGTTTGGTACTAATCTCTTATTCAATACTCAAATCACTGCATTAAAAAGGTAACCATAAAAAGGGGCTCAGACATAAAAGATCACATGGTGTAACATCTTTGCAGAGATTTCTGTAGCTAATTCCAATGTGTATGTTCCACAAAAAGCCTGATGTTCTTCACAGCACTCACCATGAGATTTGAACAAAAATTCCAAGGAAAACTGTTTTTCTTATCAAAGAGCATTTTCTTATCAAGCAACACACATGATTTTAGGCAAAGGAAGTTCTTCCATCAGTCAACCCACAGAGGAGGTGAGGTTGTAGTGAAGGTAGAACAGTAACTACTGTGTCAGACTGAGTTAAGGGATGCAGGTTACAACCTCAGCTCAGCATGGGCAAGATCTATACCCTTCATTTCAGTTTTCCACTGGAGATGAGGTTCATCCTCACCTGTAGATATGAAAGCATTTCAAAGGAGATACTGTATTGGTTTTAATCAATAAGATGCAATTTGAAACCTAATTTCTCTGAAGTACATCAAGAAAGCACAAGAAAAGGGATTCAGTTCTTAAAATCTAACTGCATGCATTTGTACTCCCAACTCAAGTCTCAATACACAAAATAGAATTTTCCAAAAAGATTGCAGACTTCTCTCTTACCTAACAACCAGAACCTACTAAATCAGACCACTAAGGAAAGTGAAGAATAAAAAACTATTTCATTCCTTCTTGAAGCTTGCATAAAAACAATAAAAACAGCAGGCTAACATCAATACCAGAAAGGATCATTGAACTTCAGGTATTTTGTATTCCTCCTTATTTCTACTGCAGACTCATCCTTTAAAATGAGGGGTTTTATATAGTCATTTCTCTGGAAAAAGAAATCTTCCTTTTAAAAACATTACATTTATAAGCAGTTTATATGAATACTTTTTTAATCCTCTGAATCCTAAGGCAGCACAAGCCTTCAAGTGGTGACCAAAAACCAAATCCAGAACAAGACACAGATGTCTAAATGGCACTGAACCACATCACTTTCCTGAGACCTACAATGTAAAGAAAGGCATAAAATAATACCTTGCATGATCTTCTCCCAAACATCAGAGTAAAGGTGGAAAGTAAGAAAAATACTTGAACAAACCACAGGAAATAAAGTATCTGACTTCTTCAAACAGATTTAGATCATACGACAGCTAAAATGAAATCCGTATTTTAGAAATTTCTCCTATGAGTCCTTATTAACAATCATCTTAGCTGTAGATGAGTGAAAGTTAAGACAAGTACAGGTACGAACATTATACCACAGTGCAGAAATTGCCATTCAGGCCACAAAACTCCTGTCCTACCATCGTACACCTCCTTGAAACTGGACAAAACGTTCTTTATGAACTTCCTGAACACATCCAACAAACAGCTTCAGAACTCTAAAAAGTGTTGGTTTTATTTACTCTGTTGTGTTGTACTTCTCTTACAGCATGAAAGTATTAGTCAGCTTCCCAAAATGTTCCACAGTTGCGTTTGGATTTTTTTTTTTTTTTTTTTTGAGGCTGGGTACTTTGGGTTTATTTGGTAATAGTTACATTATTTATTAATAATAAAAAGAAACTATACAAAAAGCTACAGAGAGAATGAATTAAAAAACCCTTCTGATGATGCAGTATATTGATGATATACAAATCATGTTATTTACAAAACAGCTCCAGCTGATCAAGTTTTATGCTATTCATGCTATATAGAAAGCTAAGAAAAATGTGATCACTGGATCAGTCATGATAAATCCAATACAGAACTTGACATAAATAACGTCACAGACCATCATTTTGTACCTAAACCGTTCCAAAATTATAATAATCATAGAAGTACAAATTGCTTGTAACAGCTAAAGCTGGAATAACTACATGAAATTCCCAGTTGCCCTGCTGCAAAGCTGCTTATTCAAGTTACTCGTGCATCATTCAAACTTCCAGCTTGGTATTTCTTCAAACATCACATTCACTGTTTCTAAATGTAGTCTACTTGTCTGAAATTTTTCACCAAGATACAAAAATCAATGTTATATAAAGCACTCTTTCCTGATACTGGTGATGCACAATATGAGTCACCACTTCAAAGCCTCCAACACACCACCACAAGCCACATTCTTATAAGTCACGAATAACCCCTAAAGTGGTTTCTTCTGTCTTGCTTTTAATGAACCACCCTTGGTTCCCAACAGCAAATTGAAACTCTGACAGTCAAGAGAACATGAGCTCCACAAGCAGAAATTAAAACCTCTTAACAACACATACATCTCCTTTAACTCACTATTTGCCAGATCTGTTATTTTTAAAGCTTTTCTAAAAAGGCTAGAAAAACACAATCGCCTATGAAATGTTAATGTTGTGTCTCGGTTCATTTCTTTTCCAGGCTATTTACAGCGGATTTGTGGTGTGTTTCTGTGATCTGTAACAGAAGGGGGTGGAAGGGAAGAGAGACTTTGAAAGTTTAGTGCACACTCTTAGCTAGTGGCAAAAGCCAGGCCATCAGAGATGAGGATGCACTCAATGTAAGACAGATAAACTAAATAATTTCACTATTACAAGAACTACTAGAACTTTCTTTTGATGTGCAATAACCTGTTCATATTACTTGGCCCCAAAAAATAAGATGGGAAACCCTTTTATTTGAACAGAAAAAAAACCCTGAAAATTATTCTTGCTGAATAAATGGTGATTCTGTCCTGGCTGGTGACAGCTTCACCCATAAAAAGCTCTTCCTCAAGCACTTGCACACCCTGCCCACAGGAGCTGCTCACACCTGCATGTGATGTCTGTGAGCATCCAGCCAGACATCTCCTTCAGCCCAGGCAACAAATGCTGCAGGTGTGGGCCAAAAAGAGCCCAGCAACAAGAAGCCATTGCTGCAATAGCCCAGTTAGGTGTGGAAAAATCGCCCAAGTAGATAGTCCACATCAAGCATACATCGCATTCCCAAGTAGTTCTTTATTATTACAAAACTGTAGTGATATAGTCAACACATGGGTATAGATAAACTTCCACACCTATACAGACATACATGTAAGTTTACAAGCAAATACACCCAAGGAAGTCACAAGAGAAAGGCAATAATTTGGGTTATTTCTGAACAACAAAGTGAAAGGATGCCCAGATGAGCTGAAACAGCCCTGCCAGTGGAAAGCACACAATGTCAGGGATCACCCCAAATCCCCAGAATTGGGTGATGCAGCATGAAAGACACTGCTCCACTGGAAGAAGTAAATCTCCACAAAAAACCCAACAATTTCCTAGGGAACTATTTTTGTTGTCTTTTGCCATGAGAGGGGCCAGTATGCGCAAAGAACATCTCTGCAAGCAGTGACCCAGAACAGAGAAGCAGCATTAGTGAGGTGCTTACAACTATCTGAACTTACCACCAGGAATCATTTCAGAAGTATTCATAAGTTGTACAACCATTCCATCAAAAAGATGTTCTACTGCATTTTTATCTTTTTCCTTCTTTAAGAGGAATACGCTCAGTTGGCAGAAGGTCACCATTCCACCCATAATTCCCAGGATCTCAATCTAGAAAAGTCTTGCTTTTATCACTGAAGCAAAAGCTAAAAATGTTATTGATGTACCTTAGATCATCTCAGATAAATACTGATGGTGCTTTACACTGTAAATGCACCTTTGTTCTTGTTTCTGCTTAATCTGTTTTGAAAAGGAAGCAATTATATTTCTCAGCTGTTTTCACATAGTTTCTGGTATGGCCATCATGAATGCCATGTTAAATTTTAGGCTATGGAAAAAGATTGCTCTTCCAAGAATGCAGTGTCTTGTGATGAAATACAGCATTGTAAACTTTTGTCAATAACTGTATTTGTAATTCACAAGTATAACGTGGAAATGGGGCTTTTTGGTCAAATAACAGTTTTTCACTTCCAAGTTTCTACTGCAATTTAGCCAGAACAGCGAGAGCTAACACAGATCAGAGCTGAGCTCTGAAAGTATTAGCACCTTGTGAATAAAGCACACCATCAGTTCTGCAAAAGTAATTCCATCAAAAATAATAAGCTATGAATATAAATATAAAATTTGCTGTGAATGGCAGCAAATGTAGGTATTCAAAAACTTGTTGACTGCACCAGATATTACAAGGAAATCCTCACATTTCTAGCCATAGAATAGGGTTGTGGTTGGGTTTTTGGGTTTTGTTTGATAGTTTAACTAAGACTAAAGCACACATTATAATCTCTTATTATAACTAGAGTACAGGTAAAAGCTAGCTGAGATACTTAACATGCTTCTCTAATGCAAATTTATCATTTCAAAATCAGTAACAGGTTAAGGAACATTCCTGCTCACTCTTTTCTTGTTTAGTTTCTTCCTCAACCCTCACCCTCCTCTTTTTGTTCAGCAGCTTCAGTTCCAGCACAGTGCAATTGCACCATCACTAGAGAGATGTGAGGTGCAGGGAAGGTAAAAATACAAGAAGGTTAAACAGATGTGAATAACTTAGAAGCCCACACTGTCTTAGGAACAGAAGTTCTTAATGTGTATGAAAAAAAAACCTCTCCAAAACTTTTCCACATAGCAGAAAGTCCAACTCATGCCACTATCCTGAACAATCACATGAGCATTAGCCAATAAAACATGCTAAACTGGAACTTGCTGACACAAGAGTTCAGCTTCCTTCCACTGGGACACAGGTAAACCAAGGGCCAACTGGCTGGGCTGATGTGACCTCTAGACTGCGCTCAGTGAGACAGGCACTCCTCATTTCAGTGCAGCAATGCAATAATGTCACCTCTGCTCATCTAAAATGACCAGGGTCATGCACAGCACTGAACTCAAGGTCCTTGGTACACAAGCAGAAATCTGAGAGGTTTCTAACTAACAGAGCTGTAACAGTATCTGCTAAAGAACCAGAGACAAAGCTCCACAAGGGGCAGACCTCGCTCCATAGTCCATCAGAACCTGTTTCTTCTACACTTAGCTTTTTCAGTTCTGATTTAAATAAACTACAGATAGATAGCATATTATAGATTAAAAATTCCACATTAAAAATTTTGCCACTACCACACTTCTGCAAAAGTTACACCATATCAGAAAAACCTCTGCAGAACTATGCTGTACTATTAATTTAATTTATAATTTGTTAGGTATATATTTAAATTCTCACTGAATGCTGGCTGGCATTGGCTGTGGTGGATAACAAGGAAGCTTCTGGCAGCTTGTCACAGAAGAGACCCCTGTAGCCCTCCTGCTACCAAAACTGTGCCATGCAAACCCAAACCAAGCCCTAAAGCCACTGCTGAACAAAGTAAAAGATTCTCTTCACAACATGAAAATGGCAGGTAATAGTTACTGCAAATGAATGATTGTGTCGTCCTGCAAAGCTTGGGTCTAATCATTCAGTCACATTATTGCAGTGTGTCATTGATGACAGCTGAAAGCTACCACTAGTGCTGTCCATAAAGGACAGAACACCAAAAAGAACAAAGTCAAAAAGCATAAAGAAAAATAAAAATGTGCTCACATAGCTCAACAAAGCTCATACTTATTTTTTTCTGTTGAAACTTATTCTATGTTCATATCAGTTTTACTCAGAGGTAGGATTTCCCCCTTTTCACTACTACCTATTTTGGAAAGGTAGATCATAACTTCTGGGGTTATGTTAATCAGAGATTTTTTTAGATGGTAAGTCCAAACGACTCATCCTGATTGAGGTTTTAAGAAACTACCTTCCCAAGTGCCTGATCATCACCCCCATACACTAGTGAGTGATTTTATGTGACTTGCCTACAACAAGCAAAATCTGTTATGAAACAAAACACCAGTATTCAAGAACTTCTGGACCTGTGAAAAAAATCAGTAGTTTTAAACCCTGCCACAACACCAGCTTTAGCTCTTTATTAAAGAAAACAAAAGAGCACCAAAGATTTGATATGGAAGAAGATACTCTACCTTTAAAAAGAAGCTACAAATCCTTTCAATCCACAAACACCTTATTGTAAACTTATGTGGTGACTCTAATAGTCACATTTGATGCAGAAAAGCTGTATTGTTTCAGTTGGTTTTCAGGTGGATTGTCCACATTGTACCAACAGCAAATACAGACCGTTCAGTAAGAGGCACAAAACAGTGAACATATGAACAGCAGATGTTCTGTCTAAACAACACGAGAGTGATTTTTCCAGCAAAAATCATGGTCATGCAGTGGACAGAATTAAGTATTAGGAGGTTTTGCACACTTCATGTACTTCACGTGATGAACCTCGCTGTGACCAAGTTACCTTCACTACATTATCATCCCATTTGCTCCAAGTTCCACAGTGTCTGTGTGCTTGAAAATTCTGAGGCATACTGTCCCTGAAACATGAGAAAATAAGGTGCAATTTGACATCTTGCCTACCTGCCTGTAGTGGCAAATTTTTTTGGATTTGGAGGCCGAGTCAGACCTATAATGCAGCTTTGAAGATGTTGGTTTGAAGCCTCAGGAGGTATCAACAAACTTCAAATTTATTTCTTCAAAGAAAAACAGTGAGAAAATGGATTGCAGCTAAAGGATTGAGGGCAGTGGAGTGTTGATGTTTTGGTTTCCGTAATTTAATTACAAAAGCCATCGGGCAAGATGAGAAAGTAGCACAAATATACATTTGCCATAGACTGACCTTATCAACAGGTGGCCTTTAACACTACCTATGTAGCAGGACTATGATCCTAACAACTATAAAAATATGTGCTGCTTATCGAAACAGACAGAAAAAGAAACCAGAAGACACAATTTATGAGTACTCTTTATCTCCATCTGCTGCTCAGCTAAGCATTTAAGGGAATGAAGAATTCCAAGAGAAACTAGTAAAAATCAGTTTCATGGGAAGTTTAGACATTTACAAATCTTGAATTATCCAATTCTATTGTACACTGTTTAAGCAATGCAGTATACAGATTAAAATTTGCCAGATTATGCTGTGTATTTAGTTCTCACCCATAATAATCTGTTTACCTGGAAATGAATAGTATTAAAACATATACCAAGAAATACAACAAACCTGTTAAAACTTCAAAGGAAACAGAAGAAACAGGTACCAAATTCCCTGCAATCTGTGTTACATTTACCAACCACAAGCAAAAGCAATTCCAAGCAAAGATCCACTTACTGAGTTGCTGGCAACACTTTGAATATAACAAAGCCAATTAAAAAACAACCCTCCCAACACATCTGACTGATTTTCGGTGAGGTTATTGTTTTAAAACACTGTGTTGATTTATAATGACTGATAAGAGACTTGTGCTATTAAAATACAAATGAGACATTCAGGTTTCTTTCTACCTGCTGGATTATACTTGTTTTAAAACACATCCCTAAAGCCTACTAAAATCTGCACTTAAAATGCTAAATTGTAAGACTGAAAAAAAGTGATTCAAGATTACATTTTCAGCTATGTTTCTAAAAATTACCCAGTTTCCTTGCATGAGTGCATGTTTGAAAGTAATTATACATCTTCAATGAAGCTAACAAGTTGAAATGCATGTTAAAGCTGACATGTCGCAACTAGAAAGCATTTTTGTAATTTATATGTCAACAAACAGAATATGCAAATTATGTAAGCAAACACAGACATTCAAATGCTTCCATTTTACAAGTTTGAGAGTTTCTTTATAGTGAAATTTATTCAGACAATTGGTGATGGGCAACAATGCTTTTCAGCTCAAACTGCGTAGTATAGATAGTAAGAAAACAAGAATATTTGATTAAAAGTATTGTTACTTGCTGAACTAGCTCAGACATATTTTATGTTCAGTTGTCAACACACAGAGTCATCCCCACTGAAGATGTGCATTCAGTTTTTGTACTAAGTGATTTTATGAATTAATTACTGAATCTAATTTATAATTACTAATTACCTAAGGGGATTTACACGTGCAATTATTAGAAATCACCTTTGAGAATAACTGAAGCTGTTCAATCTCACTGCCACAATGTAAAGAATCAGTTTCTGCACATCACAGGAACTCTACCTGATGCTATGAAACTGATAAATTGCAAAATACTTCAATTGGCTGCAGCAAATCTCCTATGAGCTGCATCTGGGATGCCACAAGGAGAGAAAAGCTACCAGAAGCTCAGCTGAAGGGCAGGTAAATCACACATCTTTTTATTTTATTTTTTTAATAAATAAAACATGAACTAGGCAGGCCTAGCCTCAAAGCTTTAGCCCAAGTACCTTTCAAAAGTTGGGTATGAAATTTTACCTTCGAGTGAAGTGAATGACAAGAGCTCCCTTTGACTTTGAAGAGGTCCAGGATATCACTCTCTATAAATACAGGGTTTTTTCAATTGTTTAGCACAATTTAATGTTAATCTAGTGCTAAATTAGGGTAAATCTAGACTTGCTGGAAGAAAAGAATAGGCAATGACTCCCAATAAACTGAATTCATGAAGATGGGCTGATCTGATCGCTTTAAAGTACATCAGTAGAAAATTAAAAGCATGAACAAGGTAGATAAAAAATATTCCTAAAGTATAAACAGAACTACATTTACACTAGATTTGTTGAAGGGAAAAGCAGAAGTAAGCAGCACCCATAGGTATTCAAATTTAGGATGATTACTCTATGATCAGATTAATTCCTATCTAAGAGGCAACCCTCTGCATCTTTCATATGACAAACTGAGGGTTCTGCTTTACCATATTGTTACTTCAAGCTGTAACTCAATTTTAGTGTCCCATTCTCTCAAGATATTTTGCTCGAATTTAACAGTTCTTTAGAAAAAGCTGCTAGAAATACCAGTTAAAACTCCCACATTGGTGATGTCCAGAAGAGTGAGAGAGTGGGATACAAGAGGGGCTAATCCAGCCTTTTTGCATAATCTGAATTATTCCCTAGGGTGGTTATTTTACCCTCAAGGTTTACACATTAAATACATTAATACAAAGTACCATAAAATATTGAAATCAATACTATTTCAGGTCACTCTGTTTTTAGGAAAAGATGTAAATTGTACAGGAGTCTTGAACTGGACATTTCTAAAAGTGCCATTTATTGATATTCATCTACCCAGACAATGACCAAAAAGGTCGGTGCAACAGAACTTTACTACCTCTAGCCAAACCACCACCGGCAATATAAAATCAAGATATTGAGCACAAGAAACCCCAGGAGATGCTCAACAACATCCTGATGGACTCTTTTAACCCACAGCAACTCAGTATTCAAGCTATAACATAAGCCCTACTAGAACAATCCCTTTCCTCTGCTGGGGGATGACAAACAAGAGCATGATAAATGTGGCCTGACAACTCTAACTATGTTTCTCAAAAAAGCGATTTTGGCTAGTTCTGGTATTAAGCAGAATCTGTCACAAACATTTTTAATTTAATTTAAGATGATTAAGGGACTAGAGCACTGCTCCTATGAGAAAAGCCTGAGAGAGCTGGAACTGTTCATCCTGAAGAAGAGAGCAAAGTCTCATCAACATCTGTAAATATGTAAAGAGAAGAGGCATAAAGGATTGAGCCAGGCTCTTCCAGAGGCTCCCAGTGTCAGGAACAGAGGCAATGGGCACAAAGCAAATCATAAGAGGCTGCCTCTGAACATCTGGAAACACTTTTTTACTGTGAGCGTGACTGAGCACTGGCACAGCTTGCCCAGAGACATGGTAGAATCTCCATCTTTGGAGATACTCAAAAGCCATCTGGAGATGATCCTGGGCAACTGGCTCTAGATGTGCCTGTTTGAGCAATGGGGCTGGACCAGCTGACCTCCAGAGATCCCTTTCCACCTCAGCCATTCTGTGATTCCGTAGTTCAGATGAGGAAAAAAATGCATAGACAGAAAACTAAGAATGATCCTTTCTCAAATTTTCTCTGCAGACATGGCAAAATTAACAAGAAAATTATACCCACAAATAGAATATAGTTTGGCATTTAATTTTGCAGTTATTATTAAATTTATAAAATACAATATTTTAAAATACAGTATTAAAATACAGTACTGTAATCCTGGAAATTATTTTCTTTCAGCCATCTGACCTAAACCAAAAAGCTACCTTAAAACAGATGCAATATTTTCAAGTCCCTAAACAAAAAATCAACCAAAGTGTAAATTTTCTGAAAGAGAAAATGTTTTCATTTTACCTGAAGGCAGTTGCTGACATTAAGAGCATTCTAGCACCAACAAGAATTCCATTTACAAAAGCTGTATGAAAACACTCCCTTTTAGTGAGATTCACCAAGTTTTGGTGAATCTCACTAAAAAGCTCTTCTAACATATCTTTTCTTTTTATTCTTGGAAGCCATTATACCTTTAAAACAACAATTCAGGATACCTGATGTTGTTCTCATGAGATAAAAGGACAAAGTCAGAAGAGAAAGACTAAAACAACACGATCATTTTTGTGAACATTCTCTAGTGTCAGACTTGCTTAAGTTTTTTCTTACAGAAGAACAGGACTTCAGGAAAGGTCAGAAACTGGAGGAATCCTACATAGCCTATACAAACTCTTAACTGATAGCTATGACATTTCCATTCTCTGATATCTCTAAATTTTTTTTGGTTTTGTTTTTTTGTGCAAAACACAAAAGTACGTCTTCCAGAGAAAATACTACTACTTCAACTGCTGAAAGCAGATTTGCCAGCTCACTTTAGGAATTCCAAGAAGAGCATCCGCAGAAGCAAGACTTGCAGGAATGTGACTTACTCTTTCTGCTGACTGCTAAGCATGGCAAGAGACAAGCTCTTCTAGGAGAAAAGTCACACCAAAAACTAGCTACAGATGCTCCAGACTGTCTCCCGCAGAAGTGTCTTTCACTTCCTCAACGTGGGAAGCAGACAAGCCTCACTAGGCTAAAGTTAGCCTTTGAATAGCTTGGCAATACCTCTTCCCTTGGAAAACGGAGGCAGTGCTCCTCCCTCTCTGCAACTCTTGTAAGCCTACATAACTGCAAATACTCTCAGACTATTTGCAAATGGAGAAGACAGAAAACGTCAGCGTAGCTTTATTTTAAAGCTTTATGGTTTTGGAAAATGAGGGTGTTCAAGGTGTGCTCTACAACAGCAGCACACAGACACTGAACAGGAGATGGGCAGAGGCAGCCCTGCCCCTGGGTCTCCTCACGTGCCAACATCCCCAAAGGTGCCATCCGCAAAATTACTCAATTCTTCATTCTTTTATCATCTCACAGGTACCTTCTAGAAACATCTATCACAATAATATATAAGAATAAACAGCTCCACTGTGGATTTGGGTTACTTTCATTATAGAGAGGAAGCCATGACTGTCTCTTCACAAAAAACCTTCTTTAGAGACTTCTCTAAAAATAGCCCAAAGTCTACCCAGCTTCTCATGAGAAGTAAACTTTTCAGGATGCCTCAACATGACATTTTAGAAGCCAAAGCAGACCAAAACCTGAATCAGCAAATTCAGCTATATTCCAAGTATCTAGAGTCAAAGCTTCTGTGTAAAAAAGTTATCTTCCCAGGTCAATTTTCCTCACCAAAACTGATGATTCCTTATGCTCATTATAAAAAAAACCCCACCCACACCATGCACCCACACATAAATCTGCCAAGAAGACCCAGAATGAAACAGAATAAACACTTTTTCAAGGTGTATGGTCCAATAAATAAGTATCAGTCATTGAACAAGAAAAGTTAAGTGTCAAAACCTGTTCTTCCTCAAAAAAGGATTGAGGAAAAAAATCAGCCTTTTTATTTTCTGACTTTTTTAAAAAATGAAAAGAAAATACATTAACTTCATTGCCTTGTTCAATAGCTTTAGTCACATCATGTGTATTTAGGTTCTCTCTCAGATCTTTGTTCATGGTCTGCTTTTGACCTAAGGCAGTCTCATTCAATATGGAAGAATGTGAGGTTTTTAACTGCACTTTGTAAGAAGTTCATGAATCCATAGGCTTGGAAATGTTCACTTCCCCAATATTACAAAAGATCCAATTTCACTGATGAACTTTATTGAATTGCTGTTGCCAAGAGTAATCCCACTTCTCTCCATCCTCTACCCCCACCCTTGCGTACCTGGCTGGCTACCACTCAGTTCTTGGATGGCTACAGCTCATCTGGTCTTTCACTGTCAAATCGATTTTATCTGCAAATGTGGACGGGAGAAGCTTTCCAAGGGTCAGAAAGAGAAGTGGAAAGAGGTCAGTTCTCCTTACAAATGCCCAAACTGCTTTCTTCTAGGCTGAGTCGGCTCACAAGGGCTCCAATAAATGCCACAGCCAAAGCCAGAGGAGCAGCAGGAAAAAGGCTGGAAATGGTCACAGTGCTGTCAGACTGGTTTAGATCAGCATTGGGAGTTGGAAGGGAACTAGTTACAAAGGCAAAGAGATGGTGAAAACCACTTTTGCCAAATTTGAAGAACAGGTCAGCAATAGGCCTTTGCACCACAGGGGCAACAGTGCATCCTGAGCACTGCTGGCAGGCAGAGGGAGGTAAGCCTGCCTTTCCAGTCAGGACTAGGGAGGCAGCTGGAGTGCTGGGTCCAGCTCTGGAGCTCCTTGTGAAGGAACAGCATGGATCTACCAGAGATAGTTTATCTACGGCTGATGATTCTGCCCTAGAAACCTCTGTCATGCTAGGACATAAGTAGAACAGTTCAGCCTGGAGAAAGCTCCCAGTGGATCTTACCAATGTATATAAATACCTGATGGGAAGGTGGAAAGAATACTCATACAGGCTTGTGGTGATACCTAGTGAGAGCAAAAGAGGCAGCAGACAAGCTGAAATATGAGAAATTTCACACGAATGTCAGGAAATGCGGTTTTATTCTAAAGGTGACGGAGCATTGTCACAGGCTGCTCAGAGGGGTTGTGGAGTTTCCATCTTTATTTGAAATCTGACTAGACATGGTCTGAGAAGCCAAAGGGCATGGAGTAGACAATTTTAACCGGCCCCTTCCGACCCCACCCTCTGCTACAAATCATCTATCATGTACAAAAATTATGATAGTATCACCCAAAGCCAGGTAATTCTTCACAGACAAATTCCTATATGTTTCATTAGTTATCATTACAATATCCTGAATGAATCCTTTAAACATATTGAAGAAACACAAAGAAGGCTTGACATGATCCTGGTTTAAATACTATGATTGACTTAGTAAGAGATTATAGACAAAAATTAAATTATTGTTGTATATAAAGAGGAGATTCACCCATGAAAACAACTGACATGTTCATGGTTCAGCTGTGTAGTCTCTCATGCCTTACTACACTCTTGTCCAAATTACTGCAGCTCAAACTAAGCAGGGTCAGGCTGTTCACAACAAAAAGTTAAAGAAACCCAAACATTTGCAAAAGGGCCACAGCATTGGAAATACATTCGGTCACATGCTTTCCCAACCTGACCTGAACCAATATCCCAGCATGACACCAGCAATTAGCCTGCTGCTGAACATGGAGCTGTGACCTGACTCATAGGTTACCAAATCCTGGAAACTTGAGATCACAAGGCAGTGAACTGGCAGTTCAAAAGGGAATACTTCTTAAGCTTTTCTCCTCAATTTGTTAAATAGCATTATAACTTGTCTGTCACACAGATCTAATTCTCACACCATTCCCAATGGACATGCTATTCTTTACTTTTCAGTCTGAACTTCAGAGAACCTACAGGAACTGCTGAGAGTTTTCTTTTCAGGAGAGGTGCAGCAGGATAACAGACACAAAAGGTCTACAACACACTAATTAATTCTTTTCCCTACAGATCTACTATTGTACTTTGATGGGCCTAGAGAGCAGCATAAAGCATCTGGATAGTTAATTTTTCTTTTTGAATATTCATTCCATTAATCTATCACCAGATATGTACAAAGCTCATTTAAATATTATTATGAGGCTGCAGAGGGTGCTCCAACACCGCTTAACAGACAGTTTCTATTCAATCTCCATATTCCTCAGCAAATCCCTCACTGAAACAATTAGGATTTGGAAATAATTCTGAAGGCTGGTTAAGAATAGACTTCCCTTAACACCTTGTTTTATCCAGAGAGAAAAGTGATATGAATCACAAAAGAAATTCTCCTCCCCCCACCAACATAAGGTGTTATCAGTGGAAATAAGATCAGGAATGCAGCCCTTCTCATCACATTGCCTTTTTCCTGCACTTAATTGCTCCACACGGATCTAATGCAGTGGGGACCAGGGAAAGCGGGCACATAGATATGGAAACACATGATGTAATGTCATCCTTCATATTGCTGTTAAGTTGCTTAAGCAAATAACCTCCCTAGAAGGAGCTTCTGCTGCTTTAAGAGTTGCCCCTCAAGAACAGCAAAACTTTCAGCTCTTTCTGTGACCACTCAGTGCCGTTATAAAGTGGTGCAGTGTCACTCAGTGCAGAATGCAGTGACGTGCAGGTACTGCTTGCTTTACCAGAGAGGTGGGGGCAGGAATCTACAAAGTAATAGTACCTATACTTGTGTATCCCCAGCTGTGCAGAAGTTTTATGCCCTAGTTTTCAAGTAAACAAAGTGAGAGGGAAAAAAAAGAAAAAAAACCCCTGTTTTTGGTTAAAATTATCAAGGATTTGTATTCTTTTACAGTTTTTTAAATCTCATTACAGTAAGCACACAGTGAAAAATATTACAGTATCTGAGAACACTGTCATTTCAATATATTAATTCTGAGCCAGCTAATGAAAATTAAATAGAGGAAATGCTTTTAAAGCATTTAATTTTTTTTTTATGTTTAAATAGTGTAATTAGCTGATCTTTTACTCTACTGGTTCCAAGCCCAAAATTAACAAGTTTTAGGTTTGACAATTCATACACTGAACTGAACTTGAAACAGAGAATAGATATGCCAAATTCACAGTAGAGCGTTCACCAAATACCTCCACAGCTCTCTCTGGTAAGAACGGCTGGCTCAAAGCACCATGCAGTTCAAGAATGGAAACCCTGCCCTTTGCACAGCTCACTGCCTTGCCTCTCTACTTCTGCAGAGGTTTGCTTCCAGCATATGCTATCTGTGCCTCTGTCACTGCAAGATTCCTTGCATTAACATTTCATACAAGGTATGTCACCTAAAAATAACTTTGGGTGAGCCTCTTTTATGCTGAAGAATTGAATCAGAAGTCCAACTCTCAGTCCCACAGGACTTCACCTGGGTTTCAGACCGGCCTCTGTGTCCCAGAAATTAACACCAATTAACACCTTCCATACAAAACAAGGAGCAATGGAATTGGTGCAATTTGGGCTGGGGTTTCATTTTACACCGGTATTTATATTATGAGTAGAACATTAGACACAAGCCCTAAAGACACTGAAGATGCAATTCCATTGCTGGTACAAGGTAAGACCATCCTACCACCAAATGAGGAGTTTGTGCTGCCCCCCTCTCCAGTTAAGCTGGTAACTGAGCCTGTTAAATCATATAAACAAAGCAAGGAGGTTTCCAGCTGTGCTAGGAAGATGATCCAATGCAAGACACAGCTACATAATTTCCAACACCGACATCAGGGAGGTAAGACAGAAGCACACGGCTGCAAGCTGAAAAACCAGCTGAGCACCAAGCAGCATTTCTGCATTTTCATTACTGTCTTGGTTGACTTAAAATTCACAAGGGGAGTACACAAAAAATCTTGATAAGAGTCAGGTATCTTGGACACTGGAGACAGGCGAATATTTGCTCTGAAGCCATCACTGTTGCATTATTACATTTGACCGTATCTTCTTTTACAGAAGATTTCAGTCATTGCAGTAGAAAAGTTGCCTAACAAGCAGTAATGGGAGTAATAAACAGTGTGTAGTAACAGGGTTCAAGTAACCAGACTGTGACCAAGTCGCTAAAATCCACATCCTATCACAGGTTTGCAGTGAACAGGTTCAAAGGTTAAGATTAGTCATCACTCATAAAATTTTTATCCAGGACTGTAAAGCCCATTTACATCATAGGTACAAGCATTTAGCATCTAATTCCTGTTTTACTACACAGCATTACATCAGCAACTTGATTTCACAAAAAGCAAACAAAATATAAAATCTGGAAGTAAAAGGCCCCACCCTCAGTTCAGGACTCAATCTCTCCGAATTACAGAAGCATTTTAGAGGAAGGAAACCCTTTTCCCCTCTCCCCCCAGAAGTTTTGCAAGTTCATATCCACCAGAGATTCTACCACGAGGGGGAGATGAAAAAGACAGAACTAACTGGAGGGATGGCTAGTGAGGCATCATTTTAACCATGACTAATTAACAGCTGAAAATCACCATCACCTATCTCCCATATGTTCTCATTTGTAAGCAAGAGTTGGACATTAAATCTAAACATATGGCAACAGTAAGTTGCTCTCCAATCTTTGAATAGCAAAGTACATACAATCTGCTCTACTGCTTCAGCTGTAAAATGATATTACAGGGTAACCTAAAAAAAATCATCTCATAAAAACCATCGGATAGAAAGAAGTGGCAAACGAGCAATAAAATGGTTGAGAAACCCTCAAATTCAGCTTTTCTGGCTAGTTTGGCTATTGACCTACATTTAGGGCACCAAATAACCTCTTCTCACCTTCATTCCTCAATCTCCCATTTCAGAGATAGGAAGCATGACTATCTGTATTTGAAAGATGCACAGATAATACACAAGTTTAGGATCTCACAACATGCAGGCACATGCGGATATATATAGACAGAAATAACTATAAAAAGAGCTGGAACCAATCTCACAACATTTCATTGCTTGACCTGACTGATAACAAATGACTCTGGGCCTAAGCAAAAAATGTGTTTATCTTTCCTACAGTAAAACTAATGTTTCCAGGAGAAAGGTTGTCACCTATTAACTCTTCAGGATTACTCTTGAATTATTCTTTGTGACAGTCTTACATAATGTATGATTTTTTATGAAGTATGAATTTCTACCAGACACATTTTTCCCTAAATTAATCAAAAAGCTAATCAAGCTAATCAAATGCACTGAATAGGTCAGATGACATTATACAATAGACAACCTCTTTGTTTCACAAAGGAAATAAACACAATGAGGAACCTACAATTCACCAACACTGATTCATTAACAACAGAACAGTAGATTACATATCCATGAAGACAGATATACATATATTACACAAAGAAATTAACAGAACATTTCTAATACAGAGCAAAATGTGGTTTTAATGTTTTCATGCTGAAAAGCATGTCATATTTTTAAAGATTCATTCATTTTTGAAAATAAATAATCCCAGTTCCATATCTAAAAATACTTCCAAATTCAGAAGTAAGAGTTATTTTCACATTAACCTACTGGTTTATTGTATCAATTATACACAGGACTGTCTAATATGAAACTGTCAAACAGTAACTCTCAAATTTCAATACAAAAAGAAACTGAAAACCAGTTACAACCTAAGACTGAGGCTTCCTGAAATAAACTAATTGTCAAAGGAAATAGTGTGGCCAATTAATTGAGAAAATATAATTTTAAAAATAACTGGACAAAAAAATTAAATTGTCAACAGAATACAGACTCTAAAATAAAGATAAATGCCTAAATGCCCAATAAGAAGCCTTGCTTCCTTGTCTCTTCTCGTGAGAGAAGTGAAGAGAGAAAAGCCTATTGCCTTTCTACTTGTCTCCCTACTGTCACCACTATCAGGTCTAGTATTTGTCAAGTATTCTGACTGAAATCAAGAAGGAAAAAAAATTACAGGAGGTTTGCAATTATGCACAAAACCCCATCAAAAAATCTAGGTGAAAGCAATGCTAGGGAAACAGAAGACATTGCAAGCAGTAAACAAAACTTTTGAACACAAGGGTATGATATAGCCTAGGGGAAAAAAAATTTAAAAGAAACCAGTAAAAATTAAAAAACCAAATAAAAATAAAGCAAACAAAAAAAAACTGCCACAAAAACCAGTCTGTAGATATAATATTCTCTTCAAACATATAATTAGCCAACTGCTTTAACAAAACTATTAACAAATGTATTATCAAAATACAATAAAACTACCAAAGATGCCCTTCCATAAAATAATTCCAGAACACCATCACAATAGCTGAAACCAGATTCTCCAACATGAACACATCAGTTCTCAACCACTTCAACATAAAGTATTAGTCAAATTAACAACTAACACCAGTGAGCACCTGTCAGTGCACAATAAGCACTTCTTAACATAAGGCCTCTTCCAATAATTTCCTGCTAATCATGACAACTTCTTTATGCTCAAATTTATATAAAAAAGGTAAGGTACTTGTGCAGTGCACAGGAAGATCATTCCTCAAAAGCACACGCTGCTACCTATGGTTTCCAAAACAAACCTTTAGATCCAGCCACACTTGCCATCATAAACATTCATATCAAAGAGAAACAGACTTAAAGAAAAGTCACTGCAAAACTAATATGTCTTTACAGCCACACAAACAAGGCCTGTCTACACTTTCAATAAACACTCATGGCACCACATGTCCTTACAGGACTTTATGCGACCACATGACCACCACTCATCACCAAGGGACACAGAAAAACCTAGCTGCCATTCCCATTCCATCTCTTACACTTCCATGAAGACCCGCAAGATTCCTTAAAATACAAAGGAAAATAAATCATGGGTTCCAGATGAGATTTGAAGGCCCTTTGTATTTTTGCCTGTTCCTTACTTTGTATTAACTCCTTATTCTATAAAGGCTTCCATCCATCTAGCATCATAAAATGACAAATTCCATCAAGATATTTTTGTAAGGCTGTTGACTAGACCAGATGTACTGGTCCAGCTTTACAAACAATACTTAGAAAAAAACATTAAATATTTAGCAATGCAGATATCCACTCTCTATATATGCATCTTGAAAATAAAGTAAAAAGCAGACAGTGCTTTGAGAGGATTTGGAGCGTTTTACAGAAGAATGCTGGTATGTTCTCATTTGTGTGCTAAGAGCACACAAACTTCAACAATTGGACCAAGCCAGAAAGGTAAAATTTCTGCCTGGAGATCGGTGCTTACAGAAGGAGAATTAGACAAAGAACTATTTCTACGAGAGCCCACACTATTAATAAAAAAGTTTATTAAATGACAAACATCCGAAAGCCATTCATAGACAAACACTCAAGACCCCTTTCAAGCTCAGCTCCTATCTTGGCAGGAAACAATAACCTGAAAAAACTGTCTTTTTGAACAGATGATGAACTTCAGAATGTCAGGAAATGTTTCCTACATTAAAAGGCCACAAAGGAAGGTGAGAATTAGAAGAATGCAAAGCAGAAATGCAGAACACCCTGAGCATCCGGTTAGTTTAGCCTCAGCCACCTATAATTCTAAGAGATCAAAGTGCCACTTGATGACAGGAATTAACACATTCCAGCATAAGCATCACCCTAATTTAAATTAACCTGTGTTCCAGTTCAAAATAAAGAGCAGGCATTTGAAAAGAGTAGGAGGGTGATCTTCCCTTTTTCCTCTCTCAAACTATTTTTCTTTCATTTCTATGCCAAGTCTTTTCTTCAAGCCCATCTTCTTTCCCTGTCTCCTCCAGTTTCTTTTCCCCCATTTCCTTCCCTTTCATTCATTCACTCAGGATGATGTACCCAGTACTGATGTGATGCCCACTCTTACATTATTCATTCTGAACAACTATCAAGTATGAATAAAGACCCTACAAGAGAAGAAACACAAGCTTATGGCCTACCAAGACTGAGCAAAGTAGAGGCACAATTCAGTTCCTGTTGATCAGCTTTTCAGGGCATCTTATTCCTAAACAGCATCAAAAGGAGTAACAGTAAGGGAGAAAAGGGTGGTGAATGTAGAGGGACCAGAGGAAGAAGCACCATTTATGGGATCAGAAAGGTCAAGAGGAATTGTCAGGCTAGAGGCCTAAATAGTAACACAAAAAAGCCACTGACCACTGGAGTGACAAGCAGGAAAACCCTAAAGGCTGCAGGGTAGAACAGACAGACAGGATGTAATAAGTCTGACCCTCATCATCAAAACAAATAAGTAAAAGCAAGACTTTACAGTCATACCAGCAAGGTATACTGAGCCAGGGATGTTTTATATTTAAGTTATCCAAACATTCTACCTCCCCAAAAAAACTCATTCTTTGTTATACCCTAAATCCAGACTTCTAGAAAATGCATTACAACTTTTGTCACTCACCTGTTTTCAAGTAGCAGGCAGCTGCCACTGCCTCAAAGGAAAACCATATCCTATTACACTGAGCTGTCCACCAGAGCCAGGCTAAGTGCTCTGCTTTAGCTGACTTAGGGACAGCTCGAGTTTATAGGATTCAAGAGCCTCAGCTTGCAAGGAACGCAGCAGTTCACTTCCTGAATGTGAGCAGGGGACAGACATATGGCCATGACACCAGTGATCCCAGCTTGTCACTTGAAATACAATAAATAGTTGGAATATTGCATACTTTCAAGATGAAAACAAAGACTCAGCTGAGAACAGGTAAGACAGACTCTAATTTATCATCATCCTCCAGCAAAACAACCAAGCTGGAGAAACTTGCTCTTTCACATGAGCTATGAAGGTGGGTCAGTCTTCAAATGTGAACCAAACATACACAGCCTTCAATTAATTTATTTTTAACACCATTACTTAAAAATAGTTTTACTGAATTAATTTAAGTCAATGTTGCCAGCATAACTGCCAGGAAAGTAGATCATCATAACTACTACAGCAGTTAAATAAATGAAGCACATCAACAGCATTTGCACTGTTTATTTTTCAGTCAGTTCAGTAAGAAAATGTTCTACTGTGGTCATGTGCTGAGGATATTCTTAGTGGGAATTTTTTGTCATTCCTTTAAAATAACCTAGGACAAATGCATTGTGATTTCTAAGGAGTATTTTTTTCTAAATTCTGTTAAGTACCATCACATTGTGGAAGGAGAGCAACAGAATCTGAACATCCAAATCAGGTTTCCTAGAGAATCACCAGAAGATGAGTCTGCAGGACAAGGGACACATTAGGTCACACCACTGGCTGTTTGAAAAAGCTTCTAAAGAAAATGTTTACCTCACTGGAATAGAACACAGCTTTAAGCACTGAGAAGCCAGCAATCATTACAGAGATCAGAAATATAGAATAACTGAAAAATTATTAGCCATTTAAAAGAAACAACTTCATGAGCTGTTGAATTATAAGAGCACAATCCATAGGTCAACAAACTCCTATGCTGCACACTAGTAAATTTTTAAAAAGAGTCCAGAGCAAGTATCAGTTTCCATTCATCTCTTCTTTGTCCCTAGGATCTGCTGCAGGACAGAGAAAGAGATAACCACCAGACATCACACCAGGCTAGATGCACCTTTGATCTGATATATTATGATTCTGCTCACAGCAATCCACATCAAAAAATAATTTCGTGAGGTACAAATACATTTCACATCAGAGTAATTAAAAACAAACAAGCAATTCTTTTAGACAATTGCAATAGTGGCCTCCTTCTCTTTTTCAGCTACAGGTAAATCCAGGCTAAGAAAGGATATGACTGCAGGTAATTGTCTTGACTTAGCTGCAGTGCTACAATACATCAGGAAAGAATTATTAGCTCCCACACTGGTATTCAAGCCACTAGATGGTGCTTCTAAAATGAAGCAATTCAATATGCAAAACTCTGAATAATGCATGATGATTTATAAGTTGCCTTCCTCAGGATTGTTATCAATAACACTGATTAATGTAGTTAAATAGCTGCAGCCTCTGATCAGAGAGGGGCAACAAGAATAATTACACAGATAAGTGAGATCAAAGAGCTGATCATTAAAACAGTGACTTTTCAAACACCCAGTAACAGCTGTTTTCTCAAGTAAGAAAAACTCCTCAATCTTCTGTCTTGGAAAGCCATTAGCTGCTAATATAAATATTACATTAAATAATAAATTTTGTTCACATACTGCTGTGCCCAAAGGTTTTGAATACTGTATGGCACAAGTCAAATGAAATTAAGTTATAAATAGTGTTTGCCTGTTCTTTCACAGTTCATTGTAAGACATTTTTCCCATGAATAAACTCACTCTAATTCTCTTTTGTGAACAGCAAACCTTTCACTTTTAAGATTTGGAAATCACAGCTGAAATAAGATGCTAGCTGCCTTCCATCTATCACTGGGGAATCATCCTTCCTTTTCATTCACTCCCCCAAAACTAGTATCAAAGCTGCTTGGCAATTCCAGCAGCTTTGTCCTTTTTAATTTCTGATCATTTCCATCCATTTAAATGCTGCTCAAAAAATTTGCTCTCTTCCTACATCTCATTCTACTGACCCAATTTTAAAAATGCTTTTTATATTATGTTAAGCACAGATGACTGTGTACTTTTTTACTTTTTACTACTTTCCATTCTTCTAATGAACTTCTATTCACATTTAAAATCCCTTTTTCTACTTACAATCTTTGCCTACAAAAAATCCTGCAAAGATGTTTCTTCTCTTACCATTAGAAACCAAATCAGCTATTGTAGTTCCCATCTTTTACTTTTTGGAGTCAGCTTTGTCACTAAGCAACCCTGACAAGGCAGCTGAGAAAGATTACTCTTTGTCAAGTTTTTGATAAACATTCACCTAGGACTTTTCCTTCCTTTTTTTTTTTTTTTTTTTTCTTTTTCCCTGAACACTTCTCCTTGTGCAAAGTAATACAGAACCTCCTAGAGCTTAGTTGGCTATTTTTGAGTTTTGCCACCAGGTCTCACTTTTCTGCTTTAGGTGGTTGCTCTAGCATACTCTCTTCATCTTACTTGCTTGTTCCAACACACCCTTTTACTATCTACTAAGCTTTACTTTTTTTTTTTTTTTTAATTAGCATATCTATCTGCTGTTCCAAGTCCTTTAACAACTATTAGTAGCAACAATTATTACTAGCTAAGAAGATCTTCAAAAAAGGTAAGAAAAAGGCACTATGCATATACATAGAAACAAGCCTTCTCCAAGCACTTGCCACTCCATTTATCCCTAAATGCTATTTCCAATCACAGAGCATCACTGCAGCCACACATTAACAGGCAGCAAGAACCTCTTGAAGATGTATCTGCTAATCCAGCTGCAAAAAGTAATTATCGGATTTAAGAAACCCATGAACAGTATTTCAGAACAAACACACGTGAAGAAAGTAACTACAATTCTCAGCATCTCAAGCACTCCAGGGGGAGAAGTTGCACTGCCTCTGAAGGGTGTGAAAGAGCTGCGCTGAGTACCCACTTCTCAGTAAGTGTTCACTCCTAGCTACAAGTTGGGTCATTTCCACAAACCCCACCTTCACATCCCCATGGGAGTCAGTCAGCCTTTTATTTAAAACAGGCACTGAGGGCACAGCTGCACTTTGGTCAGACTTAGAGGAGAGGGCTGTTAAAAAACACACCTACAAAACCTCCAGACAATGTGTCTTTTGCGAGCATCCTTTAACTGGGACAAAGTATTCACAAAGAAATAGCTTTACTACCAACGACTATGAATTTTGACTGAACGATAGCAATGTAAGAAATTCTTTACCTTAACTGCTATAAGTTCACATTTACTATGTGAAAGAAGCTAGGAGCAGAAAAAATCAGAGATATAAACACAAAATAAGCAATATTTTGAAAATAGGAATACCAAAAATAAACACACACTGAAGATGCTTCAGTCTGTTATGCTAAACAGATGAAAAACATATTCAAGTTGTGGTTAGAGACAGACTTTTTTTCCCATCATACACGAAACAGCTCTTTCAAAATATCAATAAACATGAGCACAATTCAAAGCAGGTACCCCTGTGAGCTAGTTACCCACGCATTTTTCAAGCTAGTCTCCAGATTTCAGCAGCAGCATTCACAGAAATTATTCTGAATTCTTTGGATATCAAATGCATTTGAAACCTCTGCAAAACCAGTCCAGTTTCGTATTTTTGCTGGACGCTCAGATCTGCCTGGGAGCAGGTTCTGACCAGACACCTGTGGAATGCCCCAGCAGCAGACGGTACAAGATAAGAAATTCCCTGAAGTGGCAGGGAACATTTCTATTATATCTGTGCATACAGACAAATATCCTGATTTAGAAGGGATCATTCTTTCGTCTCAGGAAGGTGGCCTGGGAAGCCTGCAGTGTCCTGAGGAGGTCAAAGAGTAGCTGTTGTTCCACTGATGTGCTGCAATTCAAGAACACTATTGCTTCAAATCACCCCTCCGAAAAAGTGTTGAAAAGCAAACACCAGCCTCCCCTCCAAACACTTGAAAACACATTGAATCCACAGTCCCCAAAACCAAAACACATACTACAGACAACATTTTAAAAATTAAACAACAATCGATGTGGCACAGGAGGCTGGAAACAAAATCTTGTCTCTGCTCTGTCTCCAATACATCAGTTAAAAGTCTGCCTCCTAGCAGCTCTACAGATCACGTCACTGCTATTTAGTTCGTTCTCTGGTTACCTCTATCACTGCCATTTGATCTGGTTTATTAAAATCTGGCATATCAGCATACCTGAGGAACAGGGCAGGAAGAGCACTGACTGAACAAGGATCTAGGGAACTCGTGCTCTTCTCATGACATGCTCACAACATTAGTCAAGTCTTTCCACTTCCTACACCCACATTTTCTCTCCCATTCTTGCTATGTTCAAGGACATGCAGCAGTTACCAAGTAAATATCCTTGCCTCGATGCAGGTCCTGCATCTTGCAGTAACTGATGATTACCCTGAGAATGTTGTGATTCCATCTTGTTATGCACTCTGTTCTATTCCATTTTCTTGTCTCCATCATTTAAAAAGATTAAGCTGATTTAATTTACATATTTTGGGGCTGTGTTTTTTCAAGGACGAATTATGAAATAGTTCCCCTAGGATTAAGTTGAACCATATATTCAGGTTTCTGAGCAGGCTGTACTATAAATTTGCTGCACTCTGATGTCATCCCACCCTTCTCCTTCAAAAGTACCTCTGAATGGCCATCAAATCTTTGGGCCAAATGTCCAGTGCTATCAAGATCTGCTGCCATGCAGAAATCCTATTATGGCAGTAGGACCTCTCACTTTTCTACTTTCTTCTACTTCAGAAGAAGCATTCCCCATCACTGGGAGCAGCAAAACCTAACTGATAAAATGCACCTGGCACGCATAGTACCTAAGAGGGTTATAAGTAACTAAGTCCTGAGAGCTGAGAGCCCCCACCAGAATAAATATTCAGGAAAGTCCTCTTCAAAATGGATTATATTCAAAACAGCCCCTGGAACCCACTGACCTTATGGGAAGGAATCCTTGCAAATTCCTTTAAATAGAAAAGCAAGCAATACAACCAGGAAAGGTAGTCTTTGTGAGATCTTCTCATCTTCTGTAAAAGAAGTGCTGTTCAAACTTCTGTGTATTTAATGACATGATCCACACCCACACAACAGGCACATCAGGAAAAATGCCTTTTTCTGAAGCTCTTACAATTCGACAGTAACCCATTCTGAATACCAAAACAAAAATTATGTTGCAAGCTACTGAAACTAAGAAAAACTGTTGCCAAATAAGGTATAAATACACAACAAAAAGCAGTGGTGCTGGTTTTAAACCAACAATAGCGGTTCCTGGTTTATGAGGCCCGGTGTCATGCCCCAGGCTTCAGAAGTTCCTTCACCCCAGAGAAGCCCCACAGAACTTTAAGTCTACCCAGATTGATACAGACCCTGAATGCCAAACATGCACCTTACAAGAGAGATAGTATATTAAAAAACAAGTTTTATCACAAAAAAATATAAAATTTCCACTAGGAAGAAAAACAATGTGAAGTCTAATGAGTTTTAAGAAAATACTGACAAAAGCTATATTCACAATGATTTCTTCTGCATTTAACAGTATTTTTTCCAATTTTAAAAAATCACTATTCTTCCCTTAGTTTTTCCCTTGTATAAAACATTAAAAAATCAGAAAATTCACTGAAAGTTATCTATAACTTGTTGCTGTATTTTAGGTTACTAAATCTCTACATTATCTCCCTTGCAGCTATTAGCAGCAATATCTGACAAGTATGTGTTCTTCAGCAGTACTGAAAGAGTTATGACTACATGTAAAATCCATAAAGCCAGCATAATACGAACTTTTATTTTGCAGCATCACCTCGGCTTCTTTTTTTCTTTTTCTCACTGCAACACGCTGGCCATCATTCAGCCAGAAGAACTGAGGACATGGAGAGTTTACAAACTGAGACTCAACATTATTACTGATAGTAAAGCATAGAAAAAAAGACTGATAGTGACCAACAGGAACCAAAATTAAATCAAATACTTCAGAAAATTAGTAACTACAGTGACTGCTGTAATGCCTGGACAAGAAAAAGATGCTATAGATGCTCAAAACCAGTAAAGTCCTTGATTTACGATCTGAACATCACATGCCAGACAAGATCACTCTCCAGACAGTTGTTACTTAACTCGTGCCAGAAAAAGATAATTTCATTGCAAAGCAAACTGAGATTCTTGGATTCCTTCCAAGAATTTCAAAGTGAGATGGGCACAAAATACACACCTACAGAGCACCTTCCAATAAATCTCCTAACTTATGAAGTTTCCAGGTGTACACACACAGCGTTAACAGCACAACAGGAGCGCCCGAACATCTCCCCGGGTCCGGGCTCCGCGCAGCCCGCAGCGCACCCGGGAGCGCTGCCCGGGCGCGGCTGGGCACCGCCGCCAGCTCCGCAGCCCCTCCGCGGGCTCCGCGGAGCCGCGCAGAGCCCCGAGCCCGCCCCGGGCCGCGCTCCCCCGGGTCGGAGCAGCCCCGCGGCTCCCGCGCTGCTTTGTCATCCCCCGCCGCAGCGAGCGACGCGCTCCGCGCCGCCGGAGCCGCTCCCGCCGCCGCGCTCCGACCGCGTCCGCCGGGACCCGCGCGAGCACCCGCGGCTCCGCTCGCCCCACACGGCGCCTCCCGGCCGCGGAGCGACCCGCGGCTGCGCGCCGGGATCCGCCGGGAACCGCGTCCCGACTTCACCCGCGGGGTGACGGTGACCCCGAGCAGCGGCGCCGGGCAGCGGCGACTCCTCGCAACTTGCCTTGGGTTTGTACAGCCACTTTCTGAACCTGTTCATCATCACCGCGGCCGCTGACACTTCGCTGCCGCCGCTGCCACGGGGGCTGCCGGCTCCCCGCCCGCGCCGCTCCGAGGACCGAGGCGAGCCGTGCCCCTCACTGGGAAGCTCAGTCGGGTTGTGTCCTCTTCCTGCTCCGCCGCCGCCGCCGCCTCCTCCCCCGGAGCGGCCGCCGGGCGCTCCCGTCAGCACAGGGACCGTCCGGCGGCTCCGCGCGCTCCGCGCCGCCCCGACCGCCCCCAAAACATTGCGCGGCCGGCGGCAGCGCTCCCCCACCGCGCATGCGCGACACCGCCCACGCGCCCTCCCCTCCCCACCCAATCGGGTGGTGGTCTGGGGCGGGGCCGCGAAGTCGTTCCGCCCATCCGGCTGCTCATTTGCGTAACACGCGAAGGAGGCGGGGAGACTGCGTGCCGCGCAGGCCACGCCCCCGCGACCGCCTTTTTGCGGTGGATGCCGGGAGTTGTAGTTTTCTGCGGGTCGCGCTGCTCGCTTCCGCTCGGGGATCACAGGCTGTACCTGCGCCCGCCAGCGCTGCCCGTGCCCCAGCAATCGGCAGGGCACCGACCGCTGTCTGCCCATGAGCGGAAACATCGGGGCGGGGTGAGGAACTAGCTCCTTGGCAACGGCAGCAAACAACCGCCGCCGTCCTGTTTCCTCGCTCGTGTAGTTCCGGGTCCCTGGTCGCTCCGTTTAGCAACACTGAGGCGCTCTCGCAGCAGGACTACAACTCCCAGCAGCCCTCGCGCTCTTTGGCAACGGCTCGCGCGGGGTCCCTGCGGCTGGAGGGGCCGCGCCGGGACACGGACGGCACGCGCCCCGGGGGGACAGCTGGGAACGGGATGGGCAGCGCCGGGAACAGCCAGGGACGGACACGGGAGCGGCGGAGACAGCCGGGGACAGGACCGGGAGCGGCGGTGCAAGGCAGATGTGGCCGTACGTGACACCTCCGGAAAGAAAGCCGGGTGCAATTCCCGATGCGTGAAAGTGGCGGGTGCCCTGGGCGGCTCGTGACTCCTTCATTCCCTTATTTTCATACAATCATAGGATCATAGAATGGTTTGGGTTGGAAGGAACCTTAAAGTTCATCTATTTCCAACGACCCTGCCATGGGCAGGGACACCTTCCACTAGACCAGCCACATCCAACCTGGCCTTGAACACTGCCAAGGATGGGGCAGCCACAAATTCTCTGGGCAATCTGTGCCAAAGTCTCACCACCCTCACAGGGAAGAATTTCTCCCTAATATCTAATATAAACCTACCCTCTTTCAGTGTTCGTGTTTATTAGGTCTTTGTAAGTACAATAGAGAACATCAAGGGGGCCTGTGTTACACTGGGTTGCTGGGCTTTGCTCCCTGAAATTTTGGGCAAGTAGCCAGCCTGGGTGTCCATTTGCTAACCCACCTCATAAACATAATGCAACTTATTTGCAGAAGGTGTTGTACAATAAGTATTTAATTGTGAAGTTTTACAAGATAAGAGATAAGAAATACAGTGTAATGTTAAGGAAAACACTTGCAGTAGGTATGCAAAACATTGAAATACATTAAAATTAAAATCCTCAAAGTGAACATTTTCCATCTGATCTGTCTGAATTTTGCAGGGAGACTTCGTTCGCCTCTTTTTAAGGACAGCTTTCATTAGAGGAAATGCAATTGGAGTCTTTCTAGGCCAGGAATGTACAAGCAGATATAAAATCTGAAAGAACCTTTCAGGTCATTGAAACCAATTCCAAAATTGTGGCTACTCTTATCCTATGTAATTGCTTTAAAAATATCTCCAAGCTCCACCGTGAAATAAGGCTAAGTCAGGTTCTCACCTCCTTTAACTGAAATCTACAGCTGATAATGGAAGAAAATTCTGCCATTTTATACACAGCATCAATTTATATAATTTTTATACATAATAATTGGACTAGTTTTCTAATCGACTGTGTGGAAATAAGGGTGCATATCATACCCAAAGCATTTTATTCCTGATGTGTATGTTTTAAAACATTGACAATAATAATAGCAGCTTTTTTAATTAGAAGTGGGTTTTTTTTGTATTAAGAACCCCTGTATGTTCTGAGATCATGGCATTCATGATGAGATCTGAAGGCATTCCTCCACATTTTAGTTTTCACATTCCAGTTCTTGGGTTTAATGATTTTTTTTGGGGGGTGGGGGTAGATATCAGAGCATGAGAGCTCAAATTTCTTAATAGTATGCCAGCAAAAAAAGCATTTGTTAGAGCTGTTGGAGCCTGAATTATGATTCAGTCTGAAGTACAGAGATATTCCTCTCCCACTTATCCAAAATCCCCTATGAGTGTAAGAACCTTGGCAGGTTCTTACCTGAGAAACTAATGATTCTCAGAGGAGTGGAGTAACAGTGATTCCCTTGCACACTAGTGCCTCTTCCTGTATTTGTCATGCCTTGTCGTGATCCAACCCTGTTTTGCTGGACTTTTTTTTTTTAAATTTTTTTTTTTTAAATTTGGACATTTTGTCTTGATCCTAATAAGTACCTAAATGGCTATATTGAACATAATCACAGACAAACTCTTTTTTCAGTGCTTTGAGGTTAGTAATGAAAAGTGCTATTTAGGCAATTATTGAGTAAGATGGTGCTGAAAGGCAGAGTACAATGCCTTTGTACTGGTGTCTGGAAATGTTATCATAATATTTAAAAGCAAGAAATTAATTATGTTTACCACAGTGGGATTGAGTCGTCTGGATCAGGCATTCTTTTCTGACATCAAAGTATGATGATATATAAAATACAAGAACTATTTTCAAAAACACATTTTTATTTTCACCATGAAAAGTTACTTTTGTGCTCATTTTTTTCCCATTGCTAAACCAGATTAATGACTTTCAGGCCTGATAATTGCTGTCGTTGGTCTTTGATACACAACAATGTGTGTGTATAGGAACAAATGCATTATACTTCTTGTCATCTGAACATTAAAATCAAGGTAACGAGTCCTACACATTCTCAGACTTATGGGTAAAACTTCATTTGAGATAGATAAAATCCAGTCATTTCACAAACAAAGCATCAAACATAAATGCTCAGCTTCTGTGTCTTCAGAAACCTTGGCAGTGGCCTAGACCACTGCAGTGCTGTGATCATGGCCCAAGCTGCTGACCAACAGTCATTGCTTCGTTATAATTCCTCTCTGTTCGTGTTCTTTTGTTGCTGTTGACAGAAACATGAGATGAGATTTAAGACTAAAATTTTGCTTTCTGGTGCATCTCACTGGGAAGAGCAGTGTGTTAAATAAGACCTATATGCACACAGGCTTACAGGCTGTGCTTTTCTCTATATTATCTTTTATTATATTTTGTCAAATAACCTGGTGCAATAACCATTTATCCTTAAGATATTTTGAGATATTTACAATATGTAATTATGTCTTCTATTTTCTTGATGTTTGTACTGTATTTTCCTTTCTCCTGTCAGCTGTTCTGAGTAACTGTGATTTTGAAAGCTTGACCTGAATGTTCTCTTCTACATTACTGCTCTGTAACTTCTGTATGAGCCTATCACCATCCATTATGCCACAACTGAAGGAGGCATGAAAAAGTAATGATTTTCTGTATTTATAGGATTCTCCATGGTGAAGATGGTCAGCCATAGAGAACTTATTGCACTAATAGTGCAACAGCTTAACAAGTTTAACCCTGAAAATCAGAGCCTGGAGGAATTCTTGAATGAATCAGCTAAGATGTTGCAGGTATATTAACATCTTACACAGTTTACTTTGTTACTGTGTGATTTTAAATGCAAAGGTGTCTGTTCTCTAACATAATGTTGTAACTTTCATTGATTTCCCTTACAGTGACATTTTCGGTTCATGAGTAAAGTCCAAATTTCTTATGGTTATCACCAGAAAACAAGGCAGTAAAGATTAGAGGGGTTGAAAAACTGCTTGGACAGCACCAAGAGGGAATAAAAAAAGCAACCGCCTTCTAAAATTGATGAGATAGTGATAGGGAAAGCTTCTGTTCTACTTCTGACTAAGCTGTTTTGTAGATTCTTATTCTTTTCTTTCTTCCAAGTAGAAGTTTCTGACAGCACCACCCCTTTGTATGTACAAATCCAGTTCAGAAGCTGACTCACAGTATCAGATATTGTTGCTTTGAGGACATAACTGACCACCATAACAGTGGGATAGAAGGACAGTGACAATAAATCAGCCAGCAGATTCTAATTTAATACTGCAAGTAACCAGACCATGCTTTTCCAATTTGTATCTGTTCTGGCTAAAGCAGTTCCCATCCTTTCCTGGCCATAGCCTGTCACCTCTTCCCATCCCTTTGTCCTCAGTGTCACCCTGACTTGTGCTGAGGCAGCTAGTGGATTGAATCAGCTTTAGCAAATCACTAAGGGAAGACAGTGATATTGTTTAGACTGCTATTGTCTGTGTGTGCCATGTGTTATCAAATGGCATTGCTGGAGCCCTGATTCCACACTGCCATGTGGCTCCAGTGCTCATTTCCCCTTCTGACAATAAGGTATAAACCACTGCTATTCCAGTCAGATAGTCTTTTGCATTGATTTTGCATAAATACAAATGACTGAAAGAATATAAAACTGTGGAGGTGTGATAAGAAAGCCAGGGGCTGAGCAGTGCCTTCACATTCATTCCTTGGGTGCTTGCCTTCTCAAACAGTTGCCACTCAGGCCCCTGCTTTCCTACGCTTGTAGTACTGGCATAACTCTTTGTGTATTCATATCCTGGATTACATCAGGGAACTGATCCAGTTTCAAAATAATCATTTTTCACTGGGCGGAGAGCAGGTAAATTCATTTACCACGGCTGCCAAAATAAATACTTATAAAAATGAGTCTTCAGATCATTGTTCTTCTCAGCCCAGGAAAGATGATAAAAGACAAAAGCAGTAACTCCATTAGAGAAATAGGATTCCAAAGTTTCATAATAAACCCTTTTCAGAAGGGGAAGGACAGGGAGGATAGCTGAGGTCAAAGGTAAGGCCAAAATCTCTCTCTGAGCTGGTTTCAGTTCACCTACTACATAGGATTTATCAAAGAAAGTAAAAAGACCTGTGTTTTTGTAAAATTTAAAATAATAAAAAGCTTGTTTCAGTACCAAATGGGTGATTAAAATTCATTATGAAAAATTCACTTACTTCTTTATTTTCTGTTTCAGGATCCTAAAAATATTGTAGCACTTTTGTACACATGATTTCCAGGCTTGGTAACTTACCAATTAGCCAATATTAACTAACCCATGCAGAAACTTCCTTCAGCTTGTATCCTGATTAACACTCTGGCTCTAAATCGCAGACTAGATTCATACCTGTTTGTCTCATGCCAGCAACATGACAAATAGCAAACCAGAAAAAAATCAGGAGGGTCAGATTCCAAGAGACCAAATCTAAGTAATTACAAGACACAGCTCTATATTTTTTTTTTGCTGACTTAGGTGTGCAGTGTATCACACTTGACTTCTCTACAAGTCTTCTGTTCTTTTAAACTCTTTTAATAGTTTTCCATCCCCTTACAGTGCATTCAGATGTTAACACTGCATGTTTTGTTCATAATATCAATATATCTTTATTGTATTTGGATGGTTTAGAGTTTTTATATCTTCTAATGGGATATCTGAGGTGTCTTGTTTAGTTCTTTGATAACTTCTTGATGGCCTCCATAAAATATCGTCTGTATCGTTCACCTGTCTGGGGATGTTCTTGATGAAACCAACAATTTTGGGCTAGATTATTTCCCTCAAAATAAAAACACAGTACACACATTCCAGAACATGTTCAAGGGAGTTCAGCACCCCACTGGCAGGGGCTGCAGGAGCCACTGTGATGCCAGTCTTGTCAAGTGCCAGATCCTCAAAATAAGTTCCTCTGAGAGCCACACATTGTCAGCTGAACTACCAGGAGCCAAGGAGATTTTACAGAGCAAAACTTCTGTCAGAATAAAGTAGATTTTAAGAGCAATATAAGTATATGTAGGAAACAAAATTACTTCTTTGGAACTCTAATAAAGTAAGTGAAGAGACTTCTTTGGAACTCTAATAAAGTAAATGAAGAGATGGGACCTTTGCTGATCAGAAATGGGGAAGACATCAGTAAATAAGAAATGAAATGCAGAATGGAAATGAGTTGTGAAGCATCTTGACAGGCAGCTTTAGTTTTATGTGCTAGAATCAACTGTGAGATGGTAGGTGGAGTAAGTGGGTCAAATCAATGGACTAGCAGGATGAACTTAACAGTAGCATTCCAGATGGTTGGTTTCCTAAGATTGGGTTGGTTAAACCCACGAAAGAGACTTATTTCAATAAAATATAAAGTTCTGAGACACTACCTTAGATTTTTAGCTAGGAATTTATAGGAAAATACTGTTTGAAATGTCCTGTTCAAAAAGAGTGAAGAAGATGTGCACATAAACTGGTGATGATATCCTGGGAAGTAATCTGCATGAAAAATGATGTCTGGAGTTATGGGCTTGACTGACAGGCAGGGTGGCAATAGAACCAATAACTGAGGCAAGCAGTAGCATGAGAGCACTGAAACTCTGACTTTGCACTGTTGAAATTAAACTGACAGTAGTGAGAAGGAAATGTCACAGAGAGGTCAGCACCCTAGACTGAAGTTTAGGGTTCTTATTTGTGTACATGATAAATGGGAATATGTTATGAAAGGAAGTTGGATGCAGTGCTACGGGAGGGAGTCTGGAAGGCACAATCTGTCTTGATCCAAATATCCTTGTCAACCATTTACCAGCAACATGAGATGATTCTTGTGGGAATCCTTGCAAATTAAAGCAGTAAAAACAGCTGGTGAACTGAGGCACAGGGAAAGAAGTGAAAGTGGGCAAACAATTATATTTTAAAATTAAGGACTTTACAATATGAATGTATGAAAAAAAGAAAGAGGCTAGAAATAATTCAGGTTGAAACTATCACGTTGAAAATATACTTGCTTTGCAAATGATAGTAAGAAAGAATTCATAGATTTCCATATTGTATCTTTTACTAAGTATACAAGCAGTCATTGATGAATATTCTGATCAAAATCCAGCAGGTTTCTTTTGGTTTCACTCTGCTCCTGCAAAGGTGACAACAGCTCAGAGCATAATCAATCTTCAGCAAGGTTTTATTTTTAATTTCTAGATGCACATAAGGTTACGCAAATAATTAAAACAAAAGTCAAAATACATTATTATGTGAAATAGTATCTTTTGTTCTTTCCATAAGGACAGTGTAGAATTTTTTATATTTTGACAGTGCTCAATGGCTGTACTGTAGAGGTTTGGAATACTCTGCTAGCCAGATATTGAGTGGATGGCAGAGAAGGATAAACTGAGTTCTGTTCTATGGTCCATCATTTTTCTATCCCTGTCCTTTCTCTTGCCCTCAAGTTTACTTGCCCAGGTCTCTTTCTTTAACCTGTCCCAGTTCCATCTCTTCAAGTGATTGATTCCAATAATATTGTCCTTGTGCAGCAAGTCCTGCTCACCTCTTTGGTATTGTTCTGCTCACCTCAAAGTTCTTGCACATTCCGTTCCAATCTCTACTGTACCTAAATCAAATGAAAATTTTCTCTCTCTCTCTCCTCTCTCTCTCTCTCTCTCTCTCTCTCTCTCTTCAAACTGAAGCCCACAAGAGGCAAATGCCACAGAGAAGATAGGAGAGACAGGCTCTCTTCTATCAGTTTGAGCTCCCAGACTGACCCAGCCTGGCTTGTCCCAGACTCACCATGTATTGTAGAAAAAGCTCTGCTTGCCCTGGACTGGGCATGGTAAGGGCACACAGAATTTTCAGGGGAGTTCACTGCTACAGTTTAAATTCACACAAAACACATGCAAATGGCTATTTTTCACTTGGTAAAATGTGCATGGATTTTCATAAGAGAACGAAAAGGCCAAAATTTGTAAGGCACTGCTGACCCCTGTGTGCCACTTTGAAAATACACCCCCAGCTGTTTTCCCTGCATTTGATTTGAAACTACTTAATATTTCCAAATTTTTCCATGTAAAAACCTGAAAATTTGACAAATTCCTGTCAAAAATCAGTTACATATATGAGGCCATGTGAGCTGCTCTCAACTTGTCCCTCTCAAATAACATGGGAGGTTATCCATTAACTTCAGCAGAAGCAGAATCAACCTTTCAATTATTATTAACTTCTTAATGTGTTTTTATAATTTTATTCAAATATCAATGAGCATATTCTCTCAGTTTAGGAAATCTTGTTTCAAGCTTTGAGACAGAAATCCCTTTGGAAGACATTTGGCTGTACAATCTGCTTCTGAGTATATTCCAGAGGGGCTGCCCAAAGTCAAGAGCATTACCCTGTACATACTTTGGTGTACATGAGAAAAGTAGTGTATTTGTGGGGAATGGTAGCATTGCATTCTGTTCTCCAGAGGTATGTTGTTTCCTAGCTGTATGTGGGATCTAGCTTTACACAGCCCATTTACAGCAGCAATGGCTGCACATCTAATCCCTGTGTGCTGCTTTGAAAAAGCACCCATCTTTCCCTGTGTTTCTGTAATTGTGGTAGATCAAGCAGATACCATATCAAATAATCACTGGGATACATTTTTCACTCATTGCACTTTGCAGCCACTCAGTGTTTCAATATACAAATAGGAAATCAGAAAATTAGTGCTAAAAAAAAGAAGAAAGTTTAAAGAAAGATAAACTATTACTGGGACAGTAGTTCAAGTCTGTCTGAACCACTATATGTATAAAGTTAACATGTTCTTCTGGTGTGATGGAAATGTATAAACAAATTGCTGAGTGCCAGGTAGCTGTCAGTGTTTTAAACCAAAGTATCAAGGGGTGAGCATGATCTCTACAAGGCCACTCAGGAAGCAAGAAAGACACATTCAAATCTCAGTTCCTATGTTCCAACTCCTAGTTCAGATTTTTGTATAAAAGTGGAGTTAGGAAAACTCACGGATTATTAGCCTCTTGTTTTAGAGAAAAAGAGATGAAATATGGAAGGATTTTTAGTTATTGAATAATGGGAGATGAATAACACCATTTCCTCTAATTAGAATGTTATGATCAAAATCAGTCTAGAGGTGTTAAACTCCATATATTTTATTTGTGCTACATGTAAAATCAAAAAAGGAATTCCTGTTTATTGTTCTCAGTGATCAGACTTTATGTTCTTATAGGAACTTTGAGTTGTAATTTAGTTATTTTCAGTCTTCATGTTTATTGTAATGTAATTTACAATGTTTATGACATAATATTGGACTTCTTTTTCACTGCAAATATTTTCAATAAAACGACAGATTCATTAGCAATATGATGGATGATTCCTAATTGCAACAAACAAACTCTCACCTTCAATCACAAAGAATCATATTATTCCCTCAAACCTTCTAAAAACAAGTAAGTCCAGTTAAATGGTTCTGCTTCAATATTGTGACCTTGTTGCTATTAAAATAGAATTCAATTTGAATTATCCTGAATAACACATTAACTTAAAATAATTTCTAAGTCTGTCTCAGATCTTTAAATTATTATATATTCACATTCAAATACATCTCTTCCTGTTGTTCTTCATTTGAATGGCCAGATTACGTCTCATTTATCTTCCTAAATGCTTTTTAATATTCCTTTTTTCAGACTGATGCCGTCCAGATAATATTTTCTTATTATTCTTGTGTACTAAACCCCCTTCTTTTTATTAAGCATTCTTCACTTAATCTATCAAAAATGATCCGTATCCAAAGGTGATCTTTCATCCAGTGCATGTTGTACATAAGGATATCATTTCATCAGACCTGTTATAGAAATGGACTGCATCTGTTCATTTTGAAAAAAGATTAAATATTATACCTAACTGAAGCATCCCAGGTATTGTTCTTCCTTGTGACTGTTAGAATCAAGCTTTGGCAATGATAACAAGAGATAGATTTTAACACAGGACTTACCATGCAATGTTTGTGCCTTTCTCTATGCAAATAACTCACTTTCTTTTCAGTGGAATTATCTGCTTCAATCAGTTGCAGGGTCAGACCCAACATACTGACCTTCCTACATACATGCCAGCTACAGGAAAGCTTATTTCTGTAAAACCAGAACTGCCACCCCAAATTCACTTTTCTGCTCCTTTATCCCTCATGCTGATGGCAAGATAAGCCTGTTTATGAGCTTCCCATTTCACAAGAACATGGTGTGATTTGGCACAACTCTTCATAGTTCTCATTTGTGCTGGTTCAGCTGTTTCTCACACATGCCCACTCGACTGATTTTACTCAGTTGGGAGTAAAATCCTCAAAATGTCGAAAGTCATAGCTTTAAATATGAAGACAATGTAATGCAAGAATGATAGATTTGGTGAAAAAATATCCTACTAAATTACAGAATTCTAATCTGTATTTTTAGTTACTGACATAAATGCAGATCAGGATCTTTCCAAGGAAATGATGTAATCTGAGTTTTCTGCAATGTTCTGGGATTTAATATTAAGTACAAGGAACAATAATGTTCACTATACCTCTTTGTAAGCATTGGTCAGCATTGTCTGTTGAAGATGAAAAATATTAGGTTGTGACTGCAACATAGACTGGGAACAGTAGAAGCAGGATATTTTCCTACTTACATCCAAAGATCCCAGGGTTTTTTCCCCACTGACTTCAGAGAGAAAGAAGACTGGGTTCTGTGACGTGAGTAGGAATATTTTCTTTTCATTTTGACAGCATTTTGATTAGACCCTTGGAGAGGACTAGCACTGATAACTGAAGCACTCCAAATTAATCAGACAGTATCTGCAAAATGTGCACGTTCTTCCTAGAAGAAGACAAGTTCACTACGTACTATTGCACAGTTCTCTCAGGAGGTGAAAGCTATTTTATTTTTCTCATCAAATATCTTCTTTCTAAAATGTTTGTTTCACCTAAATTATATCCTTAGCCTGAGAAATCTCAAACAGAGCATGGCTGATACTTCTTTCTTTTTTGTTCTCCAGAAAGGAGAGCTTTTCTTTCTTCCCTTTTCTGATCTCTCTGGCCCCTTCAAACAGGTCCCACTGTAACAAGCCTTATTATGATACACCCACAGTAGAAAAGCTTCCCTTTTGCAGATATTTCTCCATTTAATTCATCCTATTTCTTGTACTAAGCCATGCTGGAAGTTGTTTGTGTCCAAAGCTCTTCTTACCCAGTCTCTTCTCTCCTTGAGGAAACTTGACTGATTCCCAGCTACAGCTGCAGCTGTCAGAGAGCAGGAAAAATACATCCATGGAAGCAGGCTATAGGTATTAGGGTTTTCCCAAAAGGGGGAGGTAACACCAATCAGCAGATAATTAGCAAAGAATCACATATTTTTTCCCAGGACCATTCAGGATAAATTCAGACAGAATGAGATTTTTTTTACAACTTAAACACTCAGTAATCAGAAAAAGTTAGAATTCAATGCCATAGAGACAACACTGTCAGATATTTGTAGCTGCTCAAGATCTGTGTTGTCTTCTGATATTCTTAATATTCAATGAACAGAAGATGATCACTGCATGTATTACTGTAAATTATCTGGCCTTCCTTATGCTGAAGGACTCACACATACTTGCAAACTTAGCTAACTGCTAATTGTTTCAGAGAAATATGTGATTAAAGTGTATTTTAAAAGGTAAAAAGTTGCTCTGATGGAAAGAATAAATGCTAACAAATTAGCGTTTATTAATTCTTGTTAGCACCCATGACTTAGTGTGTTGCCTGGGGCAAATCTCTTACCTGCTTCATGCCATAGTTCCTGCATGTACAAAATTATACTAGCCAAAGGCAATCTCATTAAAGACAATTAATGTTAGTAAAGTGTTTTGAAAACCTCATACAAAAGGTGCTATAAACATACAATCTGTCATACTGTACCATTTCAGGATCACTTGACCCACTCTGAAATAGATCCCACTGACATGAAGCACAGCACAAAGCCCCACAGAATGAATGCATTTAGGAATTAGTTCTAGAAATTTTACCTACCCAATACATTACTTTCCCAAAGCCATTATTATTACAGGTAAACTGTAAATATCCTTGATGAAATTTGTAGAGGACACAATGTACAATGTCTCTTCTATTGAGAGAGTATCCTAACTGGTTTAAAGCCCTGGCTTGGGTTTTGATTCACCAGATTATCTGCAGGTCTTAACCAACAACTGGCTCACCTTTGGGATTTCCTATCCAAGTACTCCTCCTGCCCAGTCTTGTTTAGTTGATTGAGTAGTGATGAGATCATTTCCTTAGGTGACACAACTGCAGGCTGCCCAACTATTCTTGATTTTTGCACATAGAAACAGAACATCTACTACCTTCTGTGGCTGAAAGCAGATTCAACTGATTATGTTTCATGGCAAGACATTTTGGCCTGTGGTCTCCAGAACTGTCAGTCAGTGCAGACATTGTTGGGCACAGCTGTCCCCAGGGTGCACTTCCTGTCACCCTGTTGCTTGTCTCAAGGCCATGTAGTGGTTATGTACATTCTTGCTCAAGTTGTAAGCAAGAGTAAAAACTTCTGTGTTCATCCTAACACTTCTGACTGAGTTGTTAACTCAGAGCAGTAAAAGTAGAGTAAATGTAGACAAGCAATTGCATTTTTATGCTGTAGTCTCCACTGTATAGATGATTTGGGCACAAGGGGTGTCTTTATATACTTTTGGCTTCCTCTCCAAAGTACATTTGAAAAGCACAGGTTTGCCATAGCACTTTAAATCAAATCACACAGAACTTGAATGCAAAGGTTCTAATCTAATAAAGATCTTGAAAACAACTGAAATTTTAGCTTTCTGTCAGAGATAGTTTCTGTTGGGCTTGTTTCCAACAGGCTTGACCAGTTTTACAATCGACTTTCTGTTTATTAACAGAGCTACTAGGTTCTGCAGTTTCTTCATAAATAACACCATTTGCTCAAGGGGAGCAATTGTTTTAGATTCAAAATGTCACAATCCTGCTTTCACTGGAACTACATCCTCTCTGACTTTGTCATTCAGTTATTTAGGTTTGGTTTTGCCTTTTGTAGTAAATTCTTACAGATTTCATATCAAATATTTATATATGTGTATATATATATAGTATAATTCAGTGTGGGCTTAAATTTATGAGTTTTCTTTGTTAGTTTCATGAAAGAACTTACATAAATATTCATCCATAAAAGGTGTGTTTGGAATGAACTGTGTGCCTTACAAGAATCCTCAGTGCTTAGCAAGATGTAGTCCATACTTTCCATATTTTAAATATTTTTTGCATATTTTAAGATTTTTTTCAGTCTCTTTCCTCATTTTTCTTGGTGATGATGCACAAATTAAAAGGAATGAAATCTGGCTTTTGAGCAGGAATAGTGAAAAAAATTTATGCTTGCTCTGAATGACAACCTGAGAAAATACACTTTGAATTCTTCTGCGTAATTTTTTACATTTAAATACTAGAATGGTAATTTTAAAGTTTTGCCTTATATTTGCTTGATCTCAAAGCCCTGTATAGTGTCACTCATCAGAAAACTCACAGGGTTCCATCCAGCAGCCTCTAATAATACCTATAAACTAGAAATTAATCACATTAGGGAAATAAGGCAGTCAAGAGGGTAGCAGACAGCCTATCAGGCAAGGTGAACCTCTCATCTGATATATTATTGCATTTCAATTGTTCCCACACCTCAGAGCTCTGAGAGAGATTATACATCAAACATGGACTACACGTTTTCAGAAGATGCACTTAGCCTTTTTTCTTGGCTTCTTGTCTAACCTCCTTAAATCAAAGGATCATTATGGTTTGTTGTTTTATCATAGCTCTGCTGGCCATTTTCAATTCATGTAATAACAAACTGTTCTGAGCCTCAGATTTTATTGCAGTGCTTAAAGGTGGTTCATACTAGAAGTTTATCTCATATACTAGATATTGCATAGGTTATTTATTGTGATTTAAAGTCTCTGTAAAGTTGAGGAGCATTCAGACTGTTTAAAGGGATTATGGGGTAGGATCCAGAAGGCAGTGAGCATCCTACTCTCCTGTTCACTTGGGATACTGCATGAACATAACAAGTGACGAGGAGCTTTAGCTGGATAAGAAACTGTCTGCATTAAAAAGAATCCTGGCACTCACTGGTTTAGCTTAAATTAATCACGTTCTCCAAAGTTTGGTTTCAGTCACAATTAAGAGTCTTTTCCATAATCTCTGTTCAGCTTCTAGCCTCAGTTTACTCTCTCTAAGTAGCACAGACTTCACCCACAAAGAAGAGGTTTCCTGAGGGAAAACAAAATCTTACTGAAACTTTCTCCTACTGTTGACTAAGTTAATCATTGCTCATAGCTCAGAGACTTCAGATTTTCTTTGCATCAGCTGCTGACATTCACACGTGAAGGTCTTTTAACTCAATGCTTATGTCAGCAGGTAAAATGAACACTTAACATTGGAGAAAGTTACATTTTACTTAACAAGGGCCATTAGCTTGCTAGGACTGCCCCTATTTGATAGCATTAGAAGGGCAGCAGCCCTACCAAAGGCACTGCTGTTCATGTTTTCCAGTTACTTCAAAATGATTGTACTTTTTGTATACAGCTATTTTCTTTCGAGAATACATTAATCATTATTAAATTTGTATCTCTATAGACTCTTAATGTGACAGAAGAAAAATTTGTATTGGATACACTAGCAGGATGCACAGAATACAAATCCATATTGGATGTGGTCGTCAATGCCTTTTATGTTCAGGATGGGAGATACTGCCCAATTTCTGAGCGTAATCTCTACATAGGTAAGTTGTCTTTACAACACCAAATGTGTTTACCAAAAAAATTTTTAAGAAGATAATTTTACTAGTGTAGGTCTTGGTATTATATTATGTTGGAAGCACTGTCATTGTGTAGTGCAGTGTCAAGTACAGGACCTTTTCCAATGTCCTAATGAATGTGAAGTCCAAAACCTGAAATTGTTATTTAGTCTGAAATCTTACAGGTGTTAACTGGAATTTTACCTAAGAAAGATGAGATGCAGTTGGAAAATAGCATGAGTGGCTGAAAGAAGCATCTTGGAAGTTTAACCATCCCTTTTAAAAAAATGTTCTTCAGTGATTTCCCTTTATCTTCTTCTACGCAACCAAGTACCTCTGCCATTCGGATACAAAAATGTGTAACAAATCTCTGTGCTGAGGAACACAGCACATCTCACAGTATGCAAACACAATTGCCTCTACCCATGTGTGGGTTTCTTCATTACTGATCATCACAATGACATAAGTAAACTTCAGTCTGTCTCCAGGAGTGAGGTCAATTATTTTCATTTTATTAGTTATCTGGTTAGAATCAGTTCTCATACAATTATCTCTGATAGTATGAGCCAGGTAATTAGCGTAGTTACTACTCCCAAAGCTATTTCAGGTATTGAGAAGTACATCAAAAACAATTTAAAAAAATATATTTTTATGTTTATTTAATACTCACATGCTGAGGTTGATCTATTAAGTCCCTAAATAAGTTGGAATCACAAATACCCCTATCACTGGTTCTCTAAGTCAGCTAAGTTCTGAATCTTCGTGGGTTTATTTAAAAGTCAATTTAATTCAAAGTGGTTGAAAAACACAAAGAAATGTATCTAATATAAATATATCTACATTTTATGTTTTAAAAGCTATTAAATTTTTATTACGATTCTGGTCACTTTTGTCAGAATCTGGAAAAGTACAGAAATCTAGATCAAACAACAAACAAAAGGGAGCCTAAACTGTCAAGGATGAAATTATTAGTGTATCGAGTTTATTCTAAATGGTAATGCTTCATTGTCTCCATTTCTCCAGAGCCATGTTTTTCATTGCCTGGGGCACATAAATTATACCTTTAAGCTGAGAGTTGCTATAATTGGATTGTCAGGACCAGTCCACTCAAAAGCCTCCATTAATCATAGGCAGAGGGTAGGAACAGAAATTTTTCCTTTATCAACAAGTTGAGAGTCTAAGGTCATTGGCTTACATTTTTCTAAGCTGCTTGTGATTCCCTTTGCCAAGCTGCATTGACACTTAAATGATCAAAGCTGCTTATAAAGGCTGTTGCTATGTGTGAGCAGATTTAAATTTAATAAAGCTTGTAGGATATAAATGTATATTCTGCTAAGACTGATTAAATACGTTGCTGTACTAAAGCACATGAGATTGAAGACTAAAGATACACTGAGTTGTACACATTGGTCAGAATTTCCTGATTTTACCATTACAATTTGGTGGCAGTTAAAACACTGCATTTTAAGTGAAGCCTGATTGATCAAAGTGAGTGGGGACAAATGAAAGCTGATACAGGAGCCCATGAACTTTACAGGTCTACTAAAATTTCACACTACTGACTGTGCCTCTTCCTGTATCATAGAATAGAATCATGAATCATTTAGGTTGGAAAAGACCTTAAGATCATTGAACTGTGAATTTGCCATAGAAAGTGCAAGATTCAGGTTTGAAATTTCACAATTTAAAAACTTGATTTTATTTCAATTCAGAATAAAAACAAAGGTTACAATATTTTAGGCAGTATGGTCACTTGGGGGAAAAAGGAAAATAAACACTAGAAATATTAAATGTTATGTTTAAATTTTTTTGTTATCTATAATGTTGTTATGTATAATAAACTATGAATTTGTAACAGAAGAGTAACAGCTATCCTCTCTGAAAGCATTAAAAGCAGAGCATGTTGAAAAATTCACTATCAAAACTGTTTAAAATAAGGGTAAAACCCAGAAAAACTCTGGGTAAAACCCAGAGTATGTTGAGTATAAAGTATAGATTTATTAGAATTGGCTGCTGCATTTTAAATGTATGTATCTTTTGATAGTTATCTGTTATCTAGCTACTTTTCAACTAGAAGAGATTGGTCTTCAGCACTTCAGTAGAATTGTGAAATCCTTGGACACTGCAAAAATGCAACAGGTAATCAAAGTACAAGACATTTTAAAAAATAATTATCTGTTCACTGTATGTGATTAATCAGATTACTTTTCTCAACTTTGAGAATAAATTAAATTGAGAAATTACTGTTCTTTTCTGTTAAAATCCAGAAATTAAATCAGTATTTTGTTATCAAAAAACCCTTCCATTTCTTTACTTACAGAGTGATTTTTATATTCAGTCAAAGATCAATTTAAAATCTATTTTATATAATCTGAGAAGGTCAAATAATCACATAATTTACAGTTTATGTCATTTACAATTGTCCCTTTAAGTTGCACACTCACTCTTGCCTCTGCTCACATTCTTTCTTTGACTTTAGACAGATTTTTTTTCCATATGCAATGAATCTATTGAAATTTGCAGTTCCTGATATTTAGTGTTCTTCTTTCTCCTGAACAATCCACTGCCACTTTGGTTATCAAGCCTATTGTGCTTCCATCACTTTTTCTCCTTCCCAAAAAACACTGGCTGGCTTGGAGCTATGAATATACCAATTGCCTCAGTACAACATGCAACTAACTAAACCAGTGTTGCCAACGGGAACAAAGTGGGACAACGAAATCTGCTTCCCTGTCCTTTTCTGGAGTAATGAATTTGGGGTTTGCTCCACTATTTGTTTGCTATTTTTTCATTATAAGTGTAGAAATATATTTATCTTCTGCTTCTCTTTCAAAATGAAAGTGCTAATTATCTTAAAAGCTGTGTTGTACAGAGGAGCAGAGGGATAAACTGAGCAGCAGTGCTTTCTCATAAGCCCTGTTTTCTCAGGAAAATGGGCTAAAAATTAAATCACTGGTGACACAGCATCTGCAACCTTTGATTATCCAGATGTTTCAAAGCATAGTCCAAACACACTGTTTGAATAACAAAGATGGAATTAAAGAGATAGGCAAATTTTAATAATTAATACTCAAAAGGCTAAGGTTTATCCTTATAGTGATTACTTTGGATGTTCATGTGGATGCCAGTGTCTCTTTAATGAGTAGAGTTGCTTTGCAATATGTAGGGACAGAGTAGGTTAAGTTGTCTGGTTTTAGATGGACTTACTATGGAATGCTTATTATTAATTCCATTCAGAGACAAAAATTATATCTTTCATTAACAGTTAGGAAGAACAGAGGAGTGACTGGAAGAATTATCATAATCTGGTAGACAGACAAATCACTCTGTCTAAAATGCTCTCCCAGCCCCTTCTTTGGTAAACATCTTAGACACGAGCTACTGGATTGGATGCATCTTGAGCTCATTCAGCTAGCAACACAATTTTCCCACATCATGCCAATTATCTTTTGTTGATTCCATTCATCTAGCTTTATACGGCTTAAGCATCAGTGCCCTGATGTTCTGCTTTAGATAATGTCTCCTTCCTTGTCTGGAATAACTCTTTTCTGATAGGGAAGTGCTGCATATTCCAATGTCATGCACCTGCTATCATTGTAACAGGTGTGACTTGGTTTGCCTAAGTATCTTACCAGATCCTCATCACCATGGTACCTAGTTTTTCTTCTGTTCCTTTAGAACAGTTTCTTTGTCTCCAAAGTGATGCTAGATTAAATTAATGCACCTGCAGCAGAGGATTTAGAAGCAGCATTTTGTCCCCCAGCAACAGAGACAAAAAAGCAGAAGGCAAATCTGCAGCCTTAGCAACAAAAGTTATCAGAAATTTGGGATCTTCTTTCAGGATGCTGACCTCTAGATTTTGCCTTATAACTATTGTGTCTGAGTTCAGTTAAGACACTGAAAAAATATTCACATAAATTTACATAGGACAGATTTATTTCAATTAAAAAATAAATTCAGCACATCACAGGCTGAGTGGAATTTTCTTCATCATGCAGATAAACCTCACTCAAGTGAATAATCTTCAGGTGAATGAGGTCGATCTGTGGGAAATTTAAGACCTTTCTCTTAGAGACCTGTATGATGGAATCTATTCAAGTCAAAGTCAAAGTGCTTCCCAATGTTTGATGAATGTTCAAATATTTTCATTTAGGCAGAATAACAATGCTACCCCTCACATGTTCATCTGCTTGAGCAGAAAATCACAAGCTCTCATTCGGTAATATTAAAAATACATGCAAAAAAATTTTTATGGTGATATAATTACAGAACCATAGGATAAAAACCATTCTAGTAACTTTAGTGTGATTATCCTTTTAAGAAATTAGGCATGCATTCCTGGCTCAAATCTATTTTTGTATTCTATTATTCTACATGCTATTCTTTTATATTTATTTTAAAATTTAAAAGTTTGTGTGTTAGAGAAAATACACTGTTGAAATAAAAAATTGAAGTAAACAGCTTTGTAATTTCTGAATTGTCTTGTAAAAACTATAAAATACATAGTGTTTTCTTTCTAGCAGTTAAGAAGCTATTTATTCTGTTTCATGTTCTGATTGCTTCTAAAAGCAATTCTAAAGAACTTCTGAGATCATCAAAGGAATATCACTACATAAGAACTGGGCATTGTAATAGAATTTAAGATAAGGTAGGAATAGCAGAACATGATCAACCTTATGGTGGGTGGTGGGTAAAACCAGTGCAAGTTGGGTCAATAATGTTTTCAGGCAGTGGCTGATCTATATGGAGAAACAGAACATGCTGTTTCCTGTAGTTACTTCCTTAACTCAAGAGTCAAAAGCTTATATTATGAATGTAAGCATTTCAGCTCTGCAAATGCCTACATGAATGTAAAGGTAATACCAGATGAGGAAATTCCCAATTTTTAATATGCTTTCTAGAAATCTGTATGATCCCAGTGTGTAAAAGTGTGTTAAGACTATTAAGTTCAAGTTCTCAAAAGTAAGGTTTTAATTCAGCCCAGCTGTAAAAATGCATTACAAAACAGTCTTTGATTATATATACTTGTGTTACTACAGCCAGAGTATACATTAAAATATAAGCATGGGTACAATTCATTGCTGGTGTAATTCCATCTCTTCCAGAAAGGAAATAGATCTTCATTATCATGCTGTTTGAGTAGTGAAAGTTTTGGAATGTTCAAGATAGAGAAGTAAGCAGAACAATTCTGTTACCAAAATGACTAAAAGTGATTTGCTAAGGAGACAGAGCCTCGTAACATCTGAACAGAAATCTGAGATAAGCCCCATTCTGCTACTGTAAAAGCAAGGACTGCTGATACTGGGTTTTCCACTTATGTCACATGTGGCCAAACAAAACAGAAATGTTGGGAATTTTTCGTAGCAATTATCACCATCTGTGATAGGGAATATCAAAACTAAGATTGTGGACTTCGGCTCAGGCACACTCTGGTCAGAAATTATGCCCAGTCAACCTAGGTTGCCATTTGCAATCCCTGCAGTGGCTGGAGGACGATTCCAGAGCTGTGGGGACTGTGACTAAAACTGTACAAAAATCTACATCACAGTGTTGATATCTGATTACACAGTTAACCATTCTTTGTACCTCAGGAGTACATAATAGCATTTCTCAATCACATAATTACCTTTTTGTTTTAATATAAGGGGAAGTATTAGTAACCAGTACAGGATTGGTGCTGCTGTAGGAAGCCTCAAGCTGTAATAGCCAGCTGTTAAATATGACAGCTAGAAATCACTGTGTGCCTATATTATAGTTTCATCTGCCTTGAAGAGTTAGTTGGGTTGCTTTGTGAAACATAGTTACAGCGAATATTTAGGAGTCAGTGAGAGCTGAAACAACAATTGAGGTGTAATTTCACATGGCACTGTAGCGGACAACTGACTGAAACCTCAGAAGATGGACTACAGCTTGTTTTTGGAACCTGCAGTCACAGTCTAGCTGGGTAAAAGCCTGCATTCAGAGACTGCAAACTAATGTCTGCAGTCATAGTTCAGCAGGAAATAACCAGCAGGCTGCAAGGGAAACCTCCAGCAGGAGCTGCTGCAGCCAGAGTCAGTGAATGGTTGGGGTCAGGATGGCTGAGCTGTAAAGAGGAATAAACCACAACTCTTTTCACGCTGTGATAAACAAGGAGTCTGTGTCTCAGCTCATTTGTACTCTCTAACAAGAGGACTGCTGCAATGTTTTGACATTGCTATTTACACATTGCAGAAGTACAAATTACTGTTAGGTGATAAATTTAATCCAATATGCATGTGCTACAGTGGAAGATCCTCTGCAAGGACAATGAATGACTTTCTAGACCAATGGGATGAAATGCATCCCTCACTGTATGCTTATTACATGCCACAGAATCTGGAAGTATCAAAAACCCCAACTTATTCACAATTCAACACTTAGTTTATAACCAAGCTTTCAGGAAAGAAACAACTTCTTTTGGATGGTGTGTTGATAAGCGGACACTTGCAAACTTAGGGAGCAGCAGAAGTCTCTAGGCAAGAATAAAAATCCAAGGGGGTTATATTCATTTAGTCCTGCAGTGCTGATCAGTCTTTTGACTACCAAAACCACAATAGATTAAAATACAGCTAAATTTAAAGGTTAATTCCTTGGAAATGGTCACATCAAGACTATGGATTCCAAGCAGCAGGTTTTCTAAATCTGTTGAACATCTGCAGCAAACACCTTGAGTTGAATCTGAATTGTTTATAGCTGAGTTATTCACAAAGTTCTGAGGCACTTTGGGCCTGGCATTACATTTGAATTAAGAAGTTCCTTGGTAGTTCTGCAGAACTAAAAACTCAGTACAAAGAACTCTATGGCTCTGTGTACAACAGTTTAAGATGTGGCTGATGCCAAGTCTAATCTAATAAGCTCTGCAAGTCTCCATTTGAAGCTTCTCAAAGTGACAGTGCACTGCTTCCCAGTATGTCTCATAATGTCAAAATTATTTAGTGGACCTTTATTCTTTTACTGTGGTTATTTCAGTGTCATGCTTGTACTTTCATTTCCAAGAATTTTAATAGAAGACCTAAGGTTCAAGTTTGGAATTTATATTGCTGTAAATGACACAAGCTGAATCTGAGTGCCATTTTTCAAGAGTGTTTCAGAAAGCCGTTTGAATACCTAAAGATTTAAAGAAAGGCTTTTGACCTTCTGGTGAACTGGAGTGGCAAACAAAAGTTCAAGTGTGAGTTGTTATTTCTCCAGTATGTAGACCCCTACAGTGTAAAATTTTGCCAAATTTCAGTCTTTTCTTTTAATGGGAATATGCCAATAATTATATTTCAATAAAAGAAAAAGCCACATTGTATAGCATTTACTTTCATTTTCAGCAGTTCTCTCTGCTCAGTTCCCAGGGAGCTGAAAAGAATTTAAGTCATTCAGATGCAGTGCCAGGCCTGACAGGTTTCTGGGCTTCATGGGTCTTCCAGTTGTAGATAATCAGAAGTCCACCTTGGGTATATTAGATTCTGAAACTCTATTGTAAAATTATACTAAAATCAGTCTATTCCAGCAGTAATTAATTTTGAATAAAACCTTTGTTTCACAATGTTTGAAGCAAATTAAAGATGAATCAACATATCTCTATGTTGTAGCCTCTAGTTTATTTTTTGTTTTGCCACAAAAAAAAAAAAATTAGTCTCTATTAGTGTTTCACAAAGTAAAGCTAAAAGACATGGGACTGTCCACCAGCTAACAAGAACCTAAAAACACTAAGCATCTATGTTTGTAGTTACAAGGTCAAATAGGAGCAAGTTCTTCCATGGTGTTTGTAGTAAATGCAACTATCCTTCTGTAGTCCTATATATACCATGTAATATTTACATGTTTACCATACAACATTCATATTTAAAAGAAACCACTTTTTATTAGTTTCTTAGGTTCTTCTTTAATGACTTGTATCTGAACACATGGATAAAAGATGAATGGAGTCACTTCTATGATTCATTGTATGTAAAAGAGAACTGGATTGACCCACTGCTAAGGTAAGTAGTATTTAAGTAGCCTCTGGCCACCTCAAAGTTTAAAAGCTGGGGAAAGCTTCCCCTGAAAGCTCACATTTCTGTTAAAGTGTTTCTCCTATTGAAGTCACTCAGAACCCTTCTTGTCTACACAAGTCTTTAGCAATCCCTTTTACTTACCTAGAGGCAAGGTTCTCTCTCAGAGAAGTCCTTTCACATCTGTTGTACATTTGATCCCTGATGCCTCTGAATATAAAACATCATACTCTGAAAAAATGTAAAATAGAAGGTTCAAATTATCTTAGAGTCATGCCTCATCAGTCACCTCAACATCTGTATGATATTAAGTATTTGAAAAAACGTTTGACTTCCTGGATTTTGGCTTTATGCACAGACTTGTTTATACTGATGGTCATAAAATCTCTTCTGAGCAAATGAGATAAGCATATAAGCAATTATTTTAAAGTTATTATTTATTTACACAGTTGCAGCACCATTTAACAGCTTAAATGCTCTGAGGTGCATCCACTCATTGGTTAGGTGGTGATATGGTAGCAACTGTACCCTTGCCAAAATGGAACATTTTCATATGGAGAAATAGTAGCTCTGCAGCCTACTGGGTCACTTTTTACTCTCATTTTAACCCAGAATAGATATATTACACCCATGTGTCTCCAGTCACACATCCTTCTCAATGCAATACAGATTAACCCAGATTATAGCAAACAATGTCAGACAAAAACATACTACAAACAATATCAGGTGAAAAAGAGTTTTGCATCTGGTTCTGTCATGTCAAAGTCCCTAGAATTAATCCTATCACACTGTGTAGTTTATTAGCACTTTAGCAAATATATATCATAGATTTGGCTTGCATTACTCTGAATTCCACTGAGTTCTACAGGGACCACAGGGATATATCTGAAGTTAGAATTTGACTCAAAATATTCCATTGTAGTGATTCTATTTATTAAAAAATGGTTGGAATAGTATAAAAATACAGATATAGAGAGATGGAGATATGCATCCATACCCACACTGTTCTTGCACATACTCTTTCATGCAGGCTGAGGCTTAGGCCACTGCTTGTTTCATTAGCACCAAGTTTATTGGAGCTGTCCTTCACAGTCAGTTACACTCAGTGTAATGAACCCACATTTTGCCTGAAAGTAGCAAATGTAAGTTATACAAGAATGTTAAAGACCAGATTTGGTTACTGGGTTTGAAACATCCTTCAGGGCTCTGAGGATGCAGTGATGAATTTAGTCAGTTCAGTAGCTGAAATTCTTTTAAATGTGTCTTTGTGTTCCTCTTTCTAATATCAGTGAGGTTAATATAAAGAGTCTTATTTATTTTAGTGGAACTTCATTACTTGCAAGCCTCACCCTGTAATGACACTACCTAAGGTAACAGCCATATAAACAACTTACTCTAAGTTTGCACTGTCATCTGCTTTTTAGGTTCTGGGAAAGCTCCATTGCATGTGTAATATATAAAGATATAACATACATAGAGGAAGAATAACTGGCATGAAGCTGTCACTGTAACTAGACTGTGATACCCTATTTGTGTTTTACCTTTAATCCGCATCTTCCTGGCAATCCTTAGAAGAAGTCTGAACCTTGGTACAAGCCCAAAGGCACAGAAATCAAAATCTTTTTGACTGCCCCCAGTGTTCACGGAGGGTTCATTTGGTAATTCACCAAACTCCTTAGACCTTTCTATTAAGAACTGCCTGTGCTTTAAGATTGATCTGCATGTGCTCTGTTGGTACATATGGCAATACTCAGACCACTGTTCACAGTCTCTTCATCTAAGTATGTTAAGTGTGTAATTAGCCTATGACAGCTGCTTTTCTGACTCCTAATTGGGTCCTGCCACAAAACCAGCTGGTCAGGTAGTTGCTTATTCTGTACAAACTGTTGCTATTTCACCACTAGCAATCTGGGTGGATAGCATCCATCAAGAGGTGAAATAATACAGTGTAGTTAAATCCTGAGTACAGATTCATTGGTCAGTTTTATTAAAAATGAATGACAGAAAACATTACAGAATTTGCACCTATGCCAACCTCATATACTGTTTGTATGAAAGAGGAAAACAAAATAAAATTGAATAATCTGGGTTTATTTGAAGGTGGCAGCCGAAAGTGCAGCAACTGATTGAAAAGCTCGCAGACAAATTAAGTAATCGTACCACCACTGTCAAGACTTCGAGAGTCACTCAGCCAAAGGAATTTAATTTGACTGTACCCAAGCCACGTGCCATTCCTCCACCTTCCCCAGCACCTCTGCCACGACTGCCAAAAAGACAACCTGTAAGTTGGTTTACTTTTTGAAAGACACTAAATATCATGTATTCTTGTGCACAAAATCTTGGTAGGAGAGTTAACAATCTCTTTGAAGCAATTATAGAAAATCTACAACCTTTGATAGATTGAAAAGGACTTTGGCAATTACTCATGTTATTAAAGGTCAGATTTCTCAAAAAACAACAGCAAACTAATTATTTTCACTTCAGTGAGTGTTCTGTAAGTGATTTAAAAGCCAACCAGATAAAAGGGAAAAGTTTGGTTCCTGCAGTCATTTTTTGACTTTCAGAAGTAGAACTACAAAATGGGTATAAATTGATGACAGCATTGGTATGAATGTTTCTGATTGCCCTTGGCTTTGTAAGATGTTTGCTTGGGAAAATGCACGGAAGGAGGTAAGAAAAGGACAATCAAATGAAAATGTTTCATAAATTTAGATTTTTTTTGTAAATGAATTCTCATTAAAATAAATAGAGAAGCAGTTCCACTGGAAATGAGATTGGCTCTAGGTTTGCAGTGCCTCCTTGAAGGTGGAATTTTATTTTTATTTGTCTTAATGCTGAATCTCTAAAATTAAGGCTTTCAATTTAAATTCATTGCTCATGTAAAAATTAGACTAGATTTGTCTTTGAAATGCTAAGTTATTTTACTTATTATCTCCGATTGTGATTTAGTTACACTGGTACAAATCAGAGACCCACAGTTGATGTTATTATCTCACTGGTGTAAACAAACAGGATCTAGGATCAAGCTACTATGACTAACTCAATAAAGACTGCAAAATCACCTGTATTTAAATGCAGTGGGAAGTGGGCTTAGAAGTTATAGATTTGGGCATTATCTGTCACCTTCTATTAGCACTTCAGGTTTTAAATAATACATGTGTTGAATGCTCTTAGAAACCATTTGCATCTTAGGATGGCAGAGCAATTTAACGGTAGTGTGTTATACAGTTAATGGGATTTTACATTGAAACAGCTTAATACCAGGCTCTGAAAAACTGCATTTAATAACTACTTAATCAGTATAGGAATGAGTCATGTTGCTGTCATTTTAGAACTTATGCTGTGCAGCCCCTCTTAGAATAAATTTGGTTTAATGCAGATGCATTTAGTGAAGTTCATTTTTTTTGCTAGGATTGTACTAAATTTGGTTTACATTCTGGCCAGGTTTGCAAACTTAAAGCTTGTGTGAATCTAAAGCCATTAATGTAGTAGTGAGATATCTTCTACTCATTTCTGTACCTCTCTCAGCAAATTAAGATTCACTTTACTTTGCTGCATGGTTACCAGTATCACCAATTTACATCCTGAAATGAACAGAGACTGAAAACACATGGCAGGAAAGGGTCAGTAAGGTGAGAGCCAGCCATAGGTGTGGCTCCTGTATGGTGGAGAGTTGTCTGTAATTCAGAGGAACACAAATAAAGCTCTTCCACATTACATCCCATAATCTGCTGCAGAAATGTTCTCATCCATTTTCTCACAAAAGTGTTCATTTTATGAGATATCTCTTTCTTACTCATGGTTCTCATGTACCTGTCAAAGAACTTGTCACGTGGTTTATCAGCAGGGACTATTGTAGTCACTACCCACAGTTACTGCTCCACATTGGAACAGCTGTACAGAGCTATGTGGAGGCATCTGGAATTTGAGCAATAGGTTTTTGCAACCCTGTGGTGCAATTAGTTCATTCTGTTTAACAGGATTATTATTCTAGGTATTGCTTTCTATCATTATTTCATTCCAGGCATTTCGTTGCAAGTAAAATGAGACGTGTCGCATACATTGGGTCAGGAGCTGGGAAGGCACTGCCATCCTGTATGATGAGCACACACTCCCTTCCCAGGGGAGGGCTGGCCTGTGGATTATGGCAGAAGGCACGGCACTTGTCTTCATGACCTATAATGAGATGGGGTTCCCCACTGGCCTTGGAAAGTAACCGGCCTTGGAGTAACCTAAGGTTAGAAGCTTAGGATAATCATTCACCATGATAAATGTTCATCAAAAATGGGGGACACTAAGTAAAAAGGAAAAGCATTTTAATGTTGAGATTTAATAATAGAACAATTCACTCCAAATATTTGGTCTAAAGGTTATAAATTCATATCTCCACTGGCACACATGCACGTGGATGCAGACACAAGCATGCCCATATGCATGCACACATTCATAAATTCAATTCTATAAGGTAAAAATGAGTGCTTTACCTTGAGGTTTGCAAAGGAAACAAATGGAGACAGGTGCATAAACCTGATAACATGCGAAATTATGTATATTTAGATACATTCAACTTTCTTGGACATCTTGGCCTAAAGTAACAAAATCCATTATTTTAACATCAGCACTATACTAAAATAATAAGATTATGCAATTATTTTATTTTTAAATTTTCTGTAAATAAGTCGTATATTTAAAAAAAAAAAAGCCTGCACTGGGATGTTATTGTAACACCATTCAGCCGAATTTAATGTGTTCTTAGATATTTTTTCTATTATTTCAGCTGTGCTTCATGAGTGAAGTTGCTGATTGTTTAAAATAATTAAATGAGTGAAATCATTTAGCCAGTACAGAGGATTTTGTTTGCAAATATACAGACCCACCAATGTATTTGTGACCTTATCTATAAAAATAGAAACTCATAATACAATAGCACTGCATTAGCTTTCCCTTGTCCATCTTATGACAGTAATTTAAAAAAATACAAGAGTGATGAGTACCAAAGTTCAAAGTGATTATTCATTTTTTTTATTCATTAAACTTCTTGTGGTACCTTCTCCCTAAACAATCCTCTGGTTAAAGGATGTCACACAGGCTATGTGAGACTAAGCACTGCCTGGGGAGGGAAAGCAAAGTTGGTGCCTTATTCCCAACCCCCTTTTTTCACATTTGGATTATGTAGGTACAGTTTGGCCTTTTTTGATCTCTCTGTTGCTGTAATTTACAATTTATTTATAATGACCTTTTTATCCTCTTCCAACAATTGGGTAATTGCTGTATTGTCTGTCTGTTTATCTGCTTGGTACTCATCCCCATGGGATGAGTAAAATCACAAAGTAAAGAATGTTTTTGAAATAGCTGATGGAAAAGTCTCCTCCTTCAATTGCTTGGAATAAGCATAGCACTTTCTGAGGAGAGATTTGCAGCTTACTCTGGCAGATGAATGCAGTTTGCAGGTAAAGCACATGAGTAGGAAGAAGAGTGAAATAAACTGATACTCACTGCCTGTGGAACCCTTTGCAAATCCTCCAGGCTTTCACTTCTTCATCCATAAAATCATAATAAAAATTCTTAGATACTTCTGGGAAATACTTTCACTGCTACTTCACTTTAAAAGCTCACAAAAATACTTGAGTCTCACTAGTGCATTTAATTGCTAACTTCTACTGTTTGTGCATTTGTTTTACCTGTAGATGAAGATGTCACATATCAAAGGCAGTGTAAAGTCCATCAGATTCATGATTTTTTGAAAGTGTAATTCTGGGTTGCTAGATGGTGTCAGGGAGCAGAATGGTCCCCTTGTTATCCAGGAGAAGGCAGCCAAAGAACTGCTGAGCCACTTAGATGTTCATAAATCTATGGGCCCAGATGGGATCCATCCCAAGGTGATGGGGGAGCTGGCAGATGAGCTTGCAGTGTGACTCCCATTCACAAAAAGGCTGGGAAGGAGGATTCTGGTAATTATAGGCCAGTTAGCCTGACCTCAGTACCTGGCAAGATAATGGAACAGTTTATATTGAATGTCATCACACAAAATTTACAGGATGGCCAGGGTATCAGGCCCAG